>PVLA01001008.1:196467-359850 GCA_004027455.1 Hydrochoerus hydrochaeris | reverse complement strand
GTATATCAAAAGACTTAGGTTGACTTTAATTCATGGAAATAAAGAGGAATTTATGTGAAGTTGTGCCATGAAATTTTTTAAATTCTACACCGTTCATTGAATCTATAAATTTGGATCACAGTAAATCCTGAAAGCAAAAACCTCCTTTCTATACTCTCCCTATCCCCCCACCAAAAAAGAAGGGAAGGAGGGAGAGGGGAGAGGGAAGGACATAGAGCATAGAAAATATAGTTTACCATTAAGTATGAAATTTTTCATACCTATGAGCAATTTTCTCCCTATCAAAGATGCCAATTTTTTGGAAAAGCATAATGTCTACTATGTACAAAAGAAGGTAGTGGGGGACAGGCATAAATGGAAGAAAAATATCATACCATAATTTAAATGCCTTAGGTGATAAAGATTTCTGTAAATATAAATGTACAAAATCATGCCTCTTAAAAGCTTGGGCCTCCTGTTCAAACACTCTTGTGTGATCACCTGGAAAAGTACTGCAACTCAAAGGCTAGAGTTGGCATTTTGGAACCCATAAAGTTTTAATATAGGTATTTTCCTTTTACTTTTAATTGATTAATTTATTTAGAGGTGGGGTGTCACTATGCTGCTGAGGTTGACCTCAAACTTTTGGACTCAGGTGATCCTTGGCCTCCTGGGTAACTAAGACTACAGGTTTCTCTCTCTCTCTCTCTCTCTCTCTGTCTTCAATATTTACCTATATGACAAACAGGTCTTCTCTTGCTCTTAGTTAAATTCTTCAAAACTGCCAGTGTTACAGCAGAAAACTTAATGATGAGCTATTCCAACCTTTCTATTTTATAAGGGAATGAATTGGGCTCAGAGTAGTTATGAGACATCAGTGGTCATAGAATGATTTTATACAAGATAAAATCAGTATGGATAGTGGGAAATGACAAGTTTCTGAAATTATACCAACTGTGTGAGTCCCAGCTGTACCCCTACCCTGTGGCCTTGGGTATAACCACAAAAAAGCAGTGTCTATAGTATCATCCATAAAATAAAAACAATAAAAATATAGTAGGAATTGTACAGGCTAAATGAAAGCTAGAAAAATGCCTTATGTTTGACTGGACTTTAATAAATGTAAATCTTTCTTTCTTTCTTTCTTTCTTTCTTTCTTTCTTTCTTTCTTTATCTTTTTTTCTTTTTTTAAAGAGAAGATACCAACATAAGTTATGTATCTAGGAGATTTAGGCAAATTTCTCTATTTATTTTAGGCCACACATGAATGAGGCAAGACTTCAACCTCTTAATTGATTTCTATAGTTTTATTCATTTTTTAAAAAAATTGTATTTCTGCAGGAACTTCTTGAATAATTTTTCTACTAACAGTGGAACCCAGGATTCTTGTGCTCCTCTTTTGGATCCTGAGAAGTACTTAGGGTAATAAGGCAGGAACCTCCTTGACTTTGGTCTGTGTTATTTAAAATGCAGCTCAAAATCCAGAGGACAGGCACCTTGAGCTTAATGACATTCACATCATAATCATGGAAAATCAGCTGAGCATTTGGTGTGGAACAAGGAGAACTACCGGATAAGTGGATTGATGTGAATATGAAACATAGCCTGATATACAAAATGACATAGAAGAAAGGAAATACACTGGTAATATCACTTCTGGCCATAACAATATGTATTAATATACGTGTGTGTACATAAACATCCTAAGTCGAAGGAGAATGATCCTGTCAAGAACAATAAGTGGCTTAGGCATCAAAGAAACCAATCATTCCAGCAAAATAGCTTTTTCTGACAGAATTATGAATAGATGAAACAGGAAGGCAAGAGATGCAATATATTTTATGTTGGTAAAGATTTGATATGTCTCAGGAAATTTTATTTGCAAAATTAGCTATAAGACCACCGAGAAAGATTATTGATAAATTACAAAGTACCTGGTTGCAGGCAAGTGCAGAGATGACTGTCAGGGATGGTCTTATTTAATGCCTTTGTCATTAATTTGGAAAAGGGAGTGAATCACGCTCAGTGCTCATGAAAATTGCATTTATGCTAGTTCAGGTCATAGGGGGAACACTGATTAGACACAGACTGACACAAAGAGGCTCCAAAAAGGGGGAAATTGGACAGAAACAAGGGCAGATGGAGAAAATCAGTGTCTTTGCGTCTGCCTTGATTTATCTTCTCATAGTGAGTTGAGTAAGATCTTAATGGTAAAATAGGACTACACAGACTTGGATGAAAAAATGGACAGAAGGAAGAAATGCTTGTGGAAACTAGTATTTTCTAGGGGTTCATCATATGCCAAGTCTGCCCTTGGATGGCACACTTTGTTGAGTAGGTATTCAGATAAGGTTCAGAGATGGAAGAATCTCAGAAAAGGAAGGGAACTAAAAAAATTTCATAATTCACCCCATTCCTCAAGAAGCATAATTAAACTCTTTTGACTTTTGGGAGTTTGATTATATAGTAGCTCAAAATTCTCACAGCTAGTGACACAAAGAAGTTCCACAAAAAAGGGGACAGAAGATAATTTGCACAAAAATAACTTCATTTAGCCTTAGTGATCAATTTATAGGAGGAGACAGTTTAAAATGAACTATGGCAAGCAGCGTGGGGGAAAATGGTGGAAGTGTTATTGGGCACATTTGATGGACAGTTTGTGAATCACATCAGTGGAAGAGGGTGTTTGGTGATTTACTGTTATGGTGATGGTCTTTTGGATGGTCTGTGAGAGCAGGTTTGTTTGTGAGGGGTGGGAACTAGGAAGGAACAGTGCATTCAAAGCTAATTCCAGCTATTGCACTAATCAAGCCAGTTTGTGAACTTGGCTTCCCACCCTGGTTGTCCATTATTTCACCTGTAAAATGAGAAGCTGGGGCAATTCAAGATTCACAAGCTCAAATTCATCTAGGGTCCAGTAAAATAATGCAGAATTTCCATAGGTGGTGGTGGTTCATGTATGGAGTATGGAGACTTTCTCACACCCAGTAGTAAATTTGGAGAGCACTCTGCTGATCAACCAAAATGCTGCGGCAGTGGCTAAAACAATCGTTGCTTTTTATTAGTGTTCCTGAACAGAAAAAGAGGGAAAGTCAGAGTGGAATGAGAGGACAGGAAGTGATAGAGAAGAAACAACACCCCTCATTCAGGAGGAGTCACAGAACCCAGTTTCAGTCTATTTGGAAGAACCAAGAATCACAAGCTTGGGGAAACAAAGATCAATCATTGAAGAATTTCTTTACTTCTGCTGCCACATAGAAATGCAATAGGAGTCACAAATGCAATGTTCATTTTCTAGAAGTCACATTTAGAAAGTAGAAAGAGACGACAAAATAATTTAACACTATTAATGTTGTGTTTTATGTAATGAAATGTATAAAATATTTCAAGTATAATTAACATAAATATGCAAACGAGATACTTTACAATTTTTGTCCTAAGCCTTTGAAATCTGGTATACATTTTACAACTAGCTTGGACTAGATGCACTTGGACTAGATGCACTAGATTGCTGTATCTTCTCATATACTAATGCTGCAGTACCAGACAGTGCATTTCTGGATCAAGGAAGGGGAAAGGAGGTGACCCACGGGCTAATAGAAACATTCATGATTTGGAAGATGGGTAAAGCACAGGAAATGTGTCATTGGGAATGGTGTCAGAATCTACCCTATTCGCTTTTTAAATTTTATTTTTAAGTTTGCATATTCACTGTTGATGCTAGAAGGGTTTTGACAAATTTGAGAATCTTATGACAGTGGATGATTCAAGACAGAGAATGATCAAGACACAAAATAGCCTCCTAATACCAAAGTATTCTTTCATGCTGCTCTTTTCCAGTCAGTTTGCCCACAATTTCCAATGCTTGGTGACTACTGATCTGTTTTCCAGCTATAGTCTTGCCTTTTCCAGAATGTCACGTAAGTGGAATCTCAGATTATTCACTTAGGAAAATGCATTTGTGACTCATTCATATCAGTATGTATATCATAAGGGTTTCTTACACTTCAAGTTTCATTTATATTGCACTGTACGTGGGTGTAGAAATTGCAAAAAGGATCATATCTTTAATCTAGGCCATTTGTGCATTTATGAGGTGCAAGTGAAATATAAAGTGAATGCTTGAATTTTAAAAAAAATTATAGTAAAAGACACACTAACATAAATCCAGCCAAAATACTCTCCCTCACTTCAAACACACTTATCCTGTCTCTCTTGACACTTTCAGCAGCTGTTCTTGGAAGTCTTCTTTTGTGAATATCTTTATGAGGTGTGATAAAAAATATAGTGAATGCTGCTACCTCGTGCCATCGAATAGGAAGGCATCTCAAGAAAGTATTATGGCGAGTCTTTGCCCACTTTATTCACTGGATTTGGCACCATGTGACTTCTGACTCTTCCCCAAAGTCAAAATGACTATTCAAGGTAAAGTTTTGTTTGTTTTTATTATTACATTCATTATTATCTTTTTTTGTGCGTTTTAAGAATTTAGCTCATACTTTTTAGATATACAATACTTTATGGACAGCATTCATCACAGGGAATTTGTAACTGTGATATATCTTGGTTCTTCTTTATCTCCCATTCCCCTCCCCTTCCTTCAATCCTTCGTCCCCTCCTTACTTACAAAACCTTTCTTTCCATTTTTCTTCTATTCTCTTTTTTTCCTTGTCACTTCTTTCCTTTCCATGTTTTCCTTCCCTTGTTCCTCTTCTCATTTGAACATATTCCTCCCATTTTTCAATATCTGTTATATGTTTTGGTCCTTACACTTCCATTTTGTCACACCAGAGAAACAATGTAGTATTTAAACATGTGTGTCCAATTTGTTTCATTTAAGAGTATGGTCTCAAGGTGTATCCATTTAGCAGGAAATGTCTCAAGCTTATCCTTATGTATGACAGAGTAATACTCCACTGTATAAAGAAAACCACATTTTCGTTATTCATTCATCAGTTTATGGGCATTTAAGCTGTTTCCTTGTTTTAGCTATTATAAACTGTGCTTCTGTAAGCATGGGTAGGCATATGTCACTGTGGAATGATGCTTTTAATTTTTTTTAAGGGAAACAAAAGCATGTAAAGGGTAGAGAAAATACAGAATTCCCAAAAAAAGGTAAACAAAAAGAAATCACTAGTTAATAAATTACATATTATCCTCTTATAAATAGTTGTTCAAGTTACAAAATTAAAGCATACAAAGTGGATAGTCAAATAGTGAGAGTGTAAACAGCTATGCATGCATGAATCTCTACATGTATTTCTATCCTTTCTGTATTAGAGGGAAAAACAAAACTTAGCAAGACAAAACAAAACAAATTCCTATAAAAACATGAAACCAAAAAGTCATATAAAACCACAGTACAAGGTGATCTACAATGATTACTGTGTTATTTCTTATTATCTTCAATAGAATTGTCTATATCATCAGGCATAATTGAATATAGCAGTATAATTGAGTATAGCAGTAAATAACAATATCAGTAAAAGTAAAACATTGTAGACAGTATAAAACTTCAAAGGCAGGTAATAATCAAACCAGAGTGGGTATCCTAGTGAATCTTGTCATCTTCAGTGTAGTTGCCTATAATCTCAAACTTGATACTATCAATCATAACAGCTTTGAATAAAATCTATCAATATAAAACAGTGATCCAACAAACCAGATTCAATTATGATCAGTAATGGTAAAACAGTGTAGGTTTTACAGAGCTTTGGATTAAGTTAATAGGAAATTAATGATGATTACTGTACTATATCCTGTTATTTTTAGGATTACTGTCTGTGCCCTCAAATCTAGTACAGGTAGAATGACTGGAACAGAATATAATACATCTAAGCAGTGTAGTGTGAGTAATGTGGGGTTTAAATCCTGGTGCACTATTAACAGTATAGCATATCAAGGCCATCTATGTTAGAGATTCTAGTTATTCTTCTTTGCCTCATTTCTGCTATGCTATTTTTCTGCCTTTGTTTAGTTTTCTCCTTCATTCTACTGCCTGCCCCGCACATTGAGGCCTTTCTGCCACTGTTCCTAAAATCCCAGTACTTTTTTTCTCTCTCTCTAGAATGTCCTTCAGTATTCTCTGTAGGGTTGGATTGGTGGTCACAAACTCCCCCAGTTCCTCTTTGTCATGGAAGCATCTTGTTTCTCCATTAATTTCTAGTGACAGTTTTGCAGAGTACATCAATCTGGGCTGGAGGTCATTTTCTTTCAGGGCTTGGAATACTTTGTTCCAAGCTCTTCTTGATCTGATGGTCTGTGTTGAGAAGTCAGACATGATTCTGATGGGCTTACCCTTATAGGTAATCTGTTTCTTTTCTCTAATGGCTTTCAATATTCTGTTTTTATATTGAATTTCTGGTGTCTTGATTATATGTCTGGGTGTAGATCTGTTTTGGTTGTAGGTGGTTGGAGTTTTGTATGCCTCACATAACCGAATGTCATTTTCTTTTTCCATGTTTGGGAAGTTTTCCTTAATTATTTCCATGAATAGCCTTTGTAATTCACCTGTATGTATTCCTGCTTCTTCATTCACATTTCTTATTCTTAAATTGTAGATTCTTATGTCATCTTCTAGCCTTTGTATTGTTACTGCCTGTTTTCTTGTTATTTTTAAGAGATCTTTCCTTTCATGATCACACATTGCAAACTTGTCTTCAAGTTTTGATAGTTTATCCTTAGTTTCTTTTAAGGCATTTTGCCAGCTTTCAATGGAGTTTTTAATTTCCTGGTAGTCTTTTTGAATCTGCTTCAAGTATTCTATATTTTCTTTATATTCTTTATCAAATGTTTCTCTCCTTTTTTTGTGTGTTCCTCCCTTCTTCCATCTGTATCATCCTGAGAGATGCTTCCTGAGAGCATTTCTTTTATTACTCTACTCATATGCTCCTTTACCTGATTTAATATTTCAGTTTTGAGCTCGTCTACAAGGTCCCAAAGATATCTCTTAATGTCCATTGAAGCCATGTCTGAAATTGTGTATTTGCCACCCTCAGTCTCCCTTGCTTTTCCTTCTCCTGGATCAGGGCTCTCAGGGTTCTAGGCTGGGGGCATCCTCCTGCCTCTCTCTCCTGTCATGGCCCTGGCTTCCTCCACAGAGGTTACAGTGCAGGTCCCAGCCCCCTTCCCTGTTGGCCACATTTTGTCCAAAGCATGCTGGCGAGGGACCTATGCCCTCTCCTGCCTGCTCTTGTCACTGAGGTGTAGGCAGCAGCTGCTTATGCTGGCCCCTCCCCACCGGGCTAGCCAAACTTCAGGTTCCTTCACCTGGTTAGTGTGGCCTAGGTGCAGGGAATCAATTTGGGATGACACATTGGGTCCCAGCTAGGGGCACGGCCCAGTCCAAGTAAATGCCACGAATCTGCTCTGGGGAGAGAGTAACCAACTGAAGTCACTGTCGCTCCCAGTTCAGGCTCCTCTTGCCCGATTCCAACATGTCCCCCATTTGGTCGTGCCTTTACCATGTGTGTGGAGGTCTCATTCCCAGCACTGACCATGGATTAATGACGGTCCCTTCACTGGCTCCGCTCTCCGTTGAGCTCACCAACCCCCGACTTCAGGGCTGCTGTGCTTCCTGTGAATGGCAGTAGGAATGAGTTTGGGTGGCTCTGCCTACTGGCATGGATTCAAGCTGGTGCAAATTTGGTGGGTCACCACAAAAATGCTGTGTCCTATAATTTTTAGCTGTTTTAGTTGTAGTCCCAAAGTATTTGGTGAGCTTTTTCATGTTTTAATTTCTTCCTGTGTCAAGAGAGTTCATCTCTCTCTGTCTGGGTCTCTCTAGGGTGTTTTATTCTGGCAAATGAGTTGTTTCTTCTGGGAGGCTTTGTATTTTGTTGCTCACTGATCGGCCATCTTGTCTTCTTGATGATTTTAATTTTTTCAGGAAGATATCGAGAAGGGGAATAGCTTGGTTGAATGGTTTATTATATTATTATTTTTTCAATTTTCATTGTTATTTGTACGTTTGCAGTACATGATGATCATATTCCTTGTGGGAACTTGGTACATGTACATAGAAACACATCTTAATGCTTTTTCATTCCCTTTTCCTTTTCTTTCCCTACATCTCTTGGTTTCTTTCCCTTTTGAAAAAGATTTATCACCCCATTTCCTGTTATTTTCCATTTTTTTCATTATTTATTCCATTATGTATAAATATCACATTTTCTTTATCTGTTAATCAATTGTCTGATATTTGACAAAGGGTTCAAAAACATCACTAGAGTGAAGACAGGTTCTTTAATAAATGGTGCACACATGCAGAAGATTGAATCTAGATTCACATCTCTCACCATATGCCTAAACTAAAGTCAAAATGGTTCAAAGATCTGGATGTTAAAACAGAAACACTTTATCTGCTGAAAGATAAAACAGATAAAACTTTTGAAGACATAGGTAGGTGTAGGCAAGGATTTTCTCAACAGACCCCAAATGGCACAAGAAATAACAAGAATCAACAAATGTTGTTTTTGACTAGTATCCCACTGTATGGCTAGACCATAGTTTGTACATGGAAATTTGAGTTGTTTTTCATTCCTTTACAATGTTCATTAATTTATTCATCTGTCAATCATGCTTATCTATGAATGTTTGGTATAGTACAAGGTCACAAAAATGTTCTCTTTTTAATTAATTTCTAAGGTTTTCTTTTGTTTGTATACAAATACTCAGAACCATGTACTGAGAAGACTCTTGTCTTCACTTGAACTGCCACTCTGTGTACGTCCCCTTCTGGGATTTTGCTCTGATCTATGTGCCCCTCCTCTTACCAACCTCACTGTTTGCATTACTACAGCTGTGCAGGAAGCCATGAAGTCAGGTAGAGTGGGTCCTACAACTTTGTTCTTCATTTTCAAAATTATTTTGGGAATTGTGGTTTGTTATATAGCTTATTGTGATCTATAGATTCTATGAGAGTTTTGACTGGGATTTCTTTGAATCTAGATAACCTTGGGAGAGAATTGTCACATTACCAATATTTAGTCAATTGATAAACATATTTATACCTTTCCATTTCTTTATATCCTCTTTCATTTTTTTAATCATCATTTTTCAGTTTGAAAATACAGATCCAACACCTGGTGCTACTGTAAATAATATTGTTTTTAAATATTAAGCTAATTTTTTTTATTTTTTATATATAAAAATGCAAGTAATTTTTATATACCATATTGTGCATATATCTTGCAGTCTTACAGAACTGACTTATAATGTTTGAGCACCTCTTTTTAGATTCTTTAGCCTTTGGGTTTTTTTTTTTTTTTTTTTGTACCTGGAATCAAATTGATGACCTTGTACTTGTCAAGCAAGTGCTTCTGCCACTGAGCTAAATCTCCAGCCCTCTTTGGGCTTTTACATGTAGACAATTATGTCAACTGTAAACAATCCTTTCCAGTCTGTGAGTTTTCTATTTCTTTTATTGCCTTATTGCCCTGGCTAGGACTTGCAGTATGATGCTGAGTAGCGATATTAAGAGAAGAAATGGCTACCTTGTTTTCAGTCTTAGGAGGGAAGCATTCAGTTTTTCTCTGTGGTGTTAGTTGTAGAATCTTAGGAGATACCTTTTACCTTGTTAAGAAAGTTCCCATCTATTCCTAGTGTACTGAAAATGTTATATCATGGATGGATATTTAATTTTATTTTTAAAAATTGCATTCATTTTGAGAATTAAATCATTTCTTGCTTTAGGTACTATGACAGTTAAGCTGAATTATAAACTTGATTAGCTTGGTAGCTGCCAGGAGATTAGTAAAGAACACCACTGGGCATGACTGTGTGGGTCATAGCATATGACCTTGGAAACTATATCTGGCCTTTTGCTTCATTCACTCTGACACTGTTCACTTTCCCTAATACCTGGCTGCCATCAACCAAACAGCTGTGCTCCACTCTACTTACTGCAGTGATGTTCCTGCTTTACAGACAGCTGACCATGGACCAAATACTCTGAAACCAGGAGCAAAAATAAACATCTTCTCCTTTAAGTTGAAAGTGTCAGATATCTTGTCCAGCAACAAGAAAGATGACTAATACTAGTAGTCTGTTGATTCTTAGAAGATTTAGAAGAAAATATAAATTTATTCCATGTGAGAGCTTAATTTTGTGTAAATCCAATCCAATCCTTTTGAAACCTATATCTAAAAACCTTTTGAAAACTTTTCCCACAGAGTAGATATATTGGCAATAAATACTATGCTTTTGTTTGTCTAAAAATATCATCATTTCACTTTTATTTTTATTTTTTTTGTTTTTTAGTTTTTGGTACGAGGGATTGAACTGATGACCTTGCACTTACCAGGCAGGTATTTTTATGCCACTGAGCTAAACCTCTGGCCCATCACCTTTATTTATTTATTTATTTTTATCGGTACCAGGGATCGAACTCACGACCACGCACTTGCAAGGCAGGCGCTCATGCCGCTGAGCTAAATCCCCAGCCTGCCATCACCTTTATTTTTAAAGAAAAGCTTTTTAAACATAGTGCTCTGAGTGACTTTTTTTCTTTTAATACTTTTGTCATTTAAATATACTTTGGTTTGTAACCAAAAGTCTACTGTATTTTTCATTTTTATTTTCTTCCACACGTAATGACTTTTATATTTTTTTCTGTAAGCTACTTTTAAGATCCCTTACAGAGCCAGGGACATAGCTCAGCAGAACAGCACCTTCCTAGCAAGTACAAGGTACTGAGTTCAATTTCTGGCTTAAAAAAAAAAGATCCCCTTACAGTACCTTTGGTTTTTAGAAGTTTAGATATGATATGGTCATGTATGTGTGTTGCGGGGGAGGTATTAATCTTGCCTGGTATTCTTCAAGCTTCATAAATCTGTTATTTCATACTTGTCATTTATTTTGGGAATTCATTTTTGCTATGCTTCTCATAGTGCACTGCAGGCTTCAGATTCTTCAGTAGTAACCTGTGCTTTGGACGGGAACGGGATTAGCAATGAAGTTCTTTTCATTCTCTGCTTTTCACCCTTACCTTTTTGGTTGTACTCCTGAAAGGGTCTTTTGACACCTTGGCAATTCTCCTAGCAGAACTCTACTGTTCTTTGCCTCAGCCTGGAGGGTGAAGGGGTTTTCTCCACTGTTCAGACTCTGCTGCAGAGGTTACACAGGCACTGTGTCCTTCGGTCATAAGAATTTTGACTTTCTTCTCAAATCTCCCACTCTTTCTTCAAGGGTTGAAGTTTATTTCGTACATTTCCCCCCAGAAACAATGGGTTTTCACCACTACCTCAGGTGACAGTGCTTGCTGTCCTTCTACCCAAAGCATCAAACTTTTGTTCCACGTGGGAGGTACAGGAACGAGAACAAGTGGAAATGGACTCGCCCTTTCCTGTAGCCCTGCTTTTCAGCTCTGGACTGTCCTCTTCAACTGGTGCTTTCTCAAGACTGTCACCACAACAAGCACATGGTGAGGTTAGTGGGGAAAAACATAAAAGTGTGTGAAAACCTCTGAGGGCCCAAGGGGTTCTATTCTTCTACAATACTTGCTATACTCAGTTGTTATCAATTTGTTAACAGGTTAGCTCAGTTCTTCTTACTAGTGTGTCCAGCTTACTCTGTCCCAGGTAAGAAAATATTCTTACCTCATCTCTTTTTGCACCCATGTATCTGCCATCCTCTAGCCCTCTGATAGATTAAATAAATTGCTGTTTGTCTGGTATGCCTGGATCTCCTTCTGTTTTCTATTCTATCTTTCCTTTGGCAGCATTTCCAGAGATTTGGAATTACAGGTCTTGTTGAAGGACAGAAAAATATATTTCCTTTAAACATAAATTGATACTATCTTACATGTTGATTTATATCTTTGCCACTGACTATAGAGTCCATTTTGAATTTTTTTTAATTAGTCTCTGTATCAAGTCAATAAAATCCCCAGAAATTCTTTTATGCTGACAAAGGATATGAATCACATCATTACGAATTTATTTACCCTTGATAACACTTCACAGAAGCTTTTCTAAACCACATTTCCCATTTCAAAAAGTATAAAACCAACAGGCTATTCTGTTATTCCACAAAAGAAATCATTCAATTAGTTGCCTGTCAGATGAAAGGGACACTTTGAATTGTGGCATCATTCTGAACATATGAAAAACAAAGTCTGTGCCTGTCATAACTTGAGATGAGGCATGAATATTCTATACATTTCTGATTAATCAAAATCCATGCAAAAATATCAGTTAGATCAGAAGAGTCAGAATTGATTAAACCATGCTCAGCTTATCTGTATTGTTCCAGTATCTCACAGATTAGAATAGAAGCCACTGTGGTAGTGTGGGAACAAAAGACTTGTCAGCCTGACACTGTTTTAAACACAGAAGCAAATGAACCCTTGCAAACCAATTCTGATGAACTAAACCTGACTCTACCTTGAGAAACATAATGGTATTTTTATGATTTTAATATGGTTATCAGCACAGTCCTTCTATTCTGAGGTATCTAGACACATAATCTTTAAGTAGTGAGAAATAACATCTTCAATTTCAGAATAACACAGCCTGCAGTATGCCAGCCACATGCAGGAAACCACGGGGCAAACTTGTTTCTGGGGTGATTAAAAGCTCACTTGAAAGGACCTCTTTGCATGTGGAACTTTTCTGGGTAAAGGATAGAAGATTTCTTTGTCTTCAAAGAGCTTCAAAGGATATACAGAAAAAAAGCATGTGTGAACAGGGAATCAGATGTGTGAAGCAAGGAAAGTATTAACATTTATACTCAGATGATACCCAGGATCTCCAGACCCTTCTCCACGACTCCTTCTTCCAAATAAAATCCATTTAGGCAGAAGGGGAAGAACAACTCCTAGCCTGACTTCTTCCGTTGCTATTGTGCTGAGGAGTCTAAAGACTTGAATTGGGTGATCCAGGCTGGTGACTAAAGGTGTAGAACTAGGGGCAGCTGCAAGGGAAGGTCTCCCTGTCCTGGCCTCAGGGGCAGTGTAGCAGGCAGATGTGGCCATGTGCCCTTAGTATGCCCAGAAAGCACCATGGAAGTGGCTTCTGTGCCATACCTTTTATTGTCTTGCTACCCACCCGAGGATTAAACCATATTCACTCTGAGAAACAAGAAAGAAAGCTGAACAGACATAAGCATGCTCTTGCTTTTCTTTGTTTTCTCTCTCTCTCCTGAAATCCAGTCCCACTTGATTCTTACAGGCCATTCCTCAGGGAGTTGGAAACGTCCCTCCCTCTAATGATGCACATCAGCATTTTGGATAGAAGCACCTGCGAATCCTCCCACCTCGGTTAGCAGAGGGCGAGGTGGTGAGCTGTTTCAGCAGGGCTGTGTGTGTGTGTGTTTGTGTGTGTGTGTGTGTTTAAGTTCCGTTTCTGCCAAAAGCTATTAATGCTTTCAATACAGACAATTCTCTCTTTTTGTTTTAAAGAAGATAATAGCTTTGGGGGCACCACAAATTTTAAAAATCCACAATTTGTTCCATTCAAAACCAATTAGCAATCAAAGCAGCACGTAGGCTGTTTCCAAGCCTCCACAACATCAATATCATGATAGCTTCTCCTAACTACCCAGGGAGAATATTCTCACTTGACATCCTTCTGGTGCTTCTAGTTAAATCAAGCCCTCCCCATTCTCAATTTGCTTTTCTTAATATTCACAAGCACTATTCATTGGCAAGCCATGGAAAGAAGCATGTGGGTTTATACCATTTGTAAAGTCAGGGCCAATGCTCCTCATTCAAAGACTGTGGACTCCTTACATATTTGAATTGGCAGTGAAATTTCACTTCAATAAATGCAGTTGTAGAAAAAAAGCTAAAATATTTGAGAGTCAAACTTATCTCAAGGCCTCTGGATAAGAGATCCATTTTGAAAAGATTTTATCTATAGTTCATTTACATTGTACTCTTATGTATCCACAACTACGGTATCTTTCCTTCCCTCCCTTCGATTTTTTTTAGACAGGATCTCACTATGTAATTCAGGATGGTCCTGAACTCACTATGTAGTCCAGACTTGCCTTGAATTCATAGTGATCCTCTTGCCTCAGCCTCCTGAATGCTGGGATTACAAACGTGTGTCACCATGCCCAGCTCATAACCATGGTATTTTAAGCAGATTTGTGATGGGGGCATTTGCAAAAAAAAAGAAGTATTTTAATAGAATGAGAATTTTCCTCAAATTAATGTCAGACATCAAATAACATTTCCAAAAATCTCAGAAAACACTAATCAGTTGTAAGACTTGAAGCTTCTGATTTACTGTGTAAGGACCTTGAAAGCTACCAGTCCAGTGATGATGAACCTTATAGAGCTTTCAGTGATACAGCCCATTACAGCACACATGTTGTAGATTTGCCATAAATGCACCATTCCATTCTAATGTCAAACAAAACTCTGAAAAAAAAAACTTAAAAATTAGCAGCACTTAACTTAGACCTGTTAGAGAGGTTAAGTCAACTTACTGTCCCAAACGTATTATAATTTGACAAGCAAGGACACAGAAGCATAATTCACCAGGCCAGAGGCTTCTCCAGAAACCAGGGCATGAACAAAGCTGAACTATAATTGATGAACTAATGGAGGCTCAATGTGGACAAGCCTGAGGGTTAAAAACTACAGGGGACTGAAGTCTTCAGACGATTCCCACCATTTATCTTCTGGAGCTCTAACAGGTCCTCATGGTAATCGCCAGAGAAAAACCCCCTCATATTTCCAGCAGGGGAAGGGAAAAAGGAAGTATATGGATACATGTCACAGTATTCTGTTCTTAACAAGGAGACGAATCACAGCCTAACTTGATGGAGTTTTATCAAAATCTAATGGACTTGAAAGAAAGGAAATATCAAACTCCATCTCTCCAGCAATGCTGTCCCACCTAAATGCAGTGCATCAGGCTGATAATATGTGTGCTTATAAAGTTCACAGTCCAGAGGCCCAGGCTCACTGGAAGACAGGCCTAATCACAGAATGCAGGACACCTGCTCTCTTCCACCCCTTACTGTGGCGTTACTAAAATGCTTTTTACAGTGGTTTTTATCAAGGCCATTGTGTCTGGTTATCAAGAAAAAAAATCACAAGTAATATTAAAAGAAAAAAATCACAATTTGAAGAGAAATGACAAGCATCAGAATCAGACTAAGATATTGCAGGGATGTTAGAATTATCAGACCAGGAATTTAAAAATAACTATGCTAATAATGCTAAGAGTTCCAATGGATAAAGTAGACTCTGTGCAAGTAGAGGTAAAAACTCAAACAGCAACAACAACAACAAAAATAAAAAACCTAACTACTAGAGATCAAAACATCATACCAGAAATGAAGAATGCCTTTGATGGGTTTATTAATAGAATAGACATGACTGAAGCAAAAATCTCTGAGTATGAGGGTATCTCCAAAACAGAAAAGGAAAACAAAACAAAACAGAACAAAATTCAATAATTTTGGAGCCACTCTACATGGCGTAAGATACTATAAAGATGATATCAGAAGAAGAGTGGAAAGAAGAACAGAGGAAATGTGTCCCAAAATAATGGCTAAGAATTTCTCCCGAATCAATGTCAGACAACCCTAGAAAGCTCAGAGATCCCTAAGCAGGATAAATGCCAGAAAAACAACATTTTGGCATATCTTTGTCAAACTGCAGGAAATACAATTTAAAGGAAAAGAACCCAAAATAAAAGTTATAAAGAGTAAAAAGATTAGAATTTCATCTGACTTCTCAGAAAGCATGCAAACCAAAAGAGAGTAGGGAGACATGTTTAAAATTATGACAGAAATACGACTTCCTAACCCAGAATTCTATGCATATACTGTTAAATTGTTGTTTTATCACCAGTTCAAACTTGTGAGGTTCCTTGAGACAACCTGAAGAAGAGACACAGAGCCGTAGACTGGGTTAAATGCCCTTTCTTCAGCTGCTCTTGCAGCCCGCACCCACTATACACTCACAGCAGCCCTGACCCTCCAGCCAGCCCATTCTGTCAGGACTTCTTGGCTGCTTAGTCTCCAGCCAGCCTCATGGCCATCTACTCTGATACTAAAATACATAACAGTGGCTGTATGCCAGCAGCAACTTCAGTTCTGTAAGTTATTTACATGGGCCAGCATTAGTCTTGGCTACAGAAGTTACTTACATTGGGGTGTAAGATGTGTGCCTGTGCTGTTCCTCTGTTGACACAGAACCCACTGCCTCCCAGATTTCCTTCCCTTCATACTCTGAACCAAAGTACCACCATCTTGTGCTTTCTCATTCCCCTACAATTGTCCATCTAAAGCAAAGAAAAAATACTTTCTCAGACAAATGAAAATATCTTGAATGAAATGTTGAGAGAAGTTCCTTAGGAAAAATGAAAACTATATATAATTCAGAGACTCACATCTACAAATATAAGGGAAGATTATCAGAGAAGAAATATGTGAAAGTAAAATAAAATGTTTTATTTTTCTTATTCTTGACTAATCTAAGCAATAGTAGTTTTACAAAATAACAACAACTATGTATAGGATTATGAATGCTTTTGTGTGTGTATATATATATATAAACATATACATAAATATATATAAACATAAACATATATGTTTATGTATGCTTATATATAAGTAAAATGAATGGCAAATGATGCCAGAGTTGAGAGGGAAGAATTAGGATTATTTTGATATTGTAATGTGCTCACAGTATCTATAAAATGGCATAGAGTTGACTGAAAACTAATCTGGACTTATTGTAAATATATATTACAAACTCTAGAGCATCTACCCCCTCTCCAAAAAATAATAAAAGGAAAGTATAAATGATACTTTAGAAAGAGATAGAAAATATAACAGTATAAAATGCTCAACCAAAATAATAAAAAATGGAAGAGAAAACTAAATACAAAGAAGGGCAACAAACAGAAAACAGAAGCAAATATGGTGGATATTAACCTAACTATATAAATAATCACTTTGAACATCAGTGGCAAATACAGATCTTGCCAGAATGAATAAAAGACAGATCTTGCCAGAATGAATAAAAATACAAGGTCTACCTATCTGTTGTCTAGAAGTAGCACACTCCAAATATAAAGACTGCTATGGATTAAAAACTGGTGTTCAACTTAATGCCAGTGGAATTGAACCACCATGCTGCTGAGCGTAGATGTTTTACCTGAGGAAAGTTGCCAGTGTAAATGGAGACGTGGAGAAGGAAGTGCGTTGAGGCATTGTGGGTTCTCCTACGTGTTGCTGTTTGAGCCATCGGTTCTCCTGGAGGAGCTCTGGTCTTCACATTGAGCATTGCTTCCTGGCTCCAAAGGGGAAGAGGCGTGCTGCTTGGTCTCCAGGATGAGCTCGTCATGTTAGCTTCCTGGCATGTACTGGACTGTGCTTGTCATCAGAAGAGCTTGGGGCCTCCGTGTCACTGAGGATGCCTGTGGTGCTTTTCAGGACAGCTCTGGTCTTTGTTGTGAGTGTGACTTCTTGGCTCCAGCATAGAACCCCCAACCTACCAGCACAGCTCCTTTACCCTGCTGGCATAAACTTCCTGGCTTCCACTGCTGACCTTTAGGCCTTCCCAGCACGGATCCTTGAAAGAGACTGGTATGAGTCCTTCTTGTGGGCTATAGCTCTCCAGATGGACTCGTGGGAGGCACTGTTGTGAGCTCTGGGTCTTCATCTAGACTCATGTGGGACATTGCTGTGGGATCCAGGCCCTTGGCTAAATATTCTATGTCTTTAGTGTTGTGGATAGATTTCCTGCAGTTTCTTGTGTTAACTCTGGGTGACTATCATAAAAATAATATTATAAACTCCATGCCCTAATTCTAATTGTTCTTTGCACAACCCCTGACTACAACAAAGATGTATATAAGTGAAAAGAAATTAATAGAGAAAAATAAACCATACAAACACTATTCAAAAGCAAAGTGAGTGGCTATATTAATTTTAGACAGGACTGATATCAGAGCAAGGAAAGTTATCACACTTTAAAGGTGGGCATTACCTAATTATAAATGGACCAATTTTTAAAAAATCATGTAATAATCCTTAATGCATATGCACCTAACAGAAATGTACATTCACCTAAAATCAAATATACTTGGAGATTTAATCAACATACTCCTAAATAATACATGGGTCAAAGAATAAATCTCAAGAGAAATTCTCAAAATAGTTTGAGTCAAACGAAAGTTTAGAAAACTATCAAAATTTGGGAAATGCAACACAAGCAATGCTTAGAGGGAAATTTATAGCATGAAGTACCATATTTAAAAATTGGGAAAATGCCTAAAACACAGTCTGAGCTTCAACTTTAGGAAACTGCAAAAAGACTAGTAAATTAAATCCAAAGAAAACAGAAGACAAAAATAATGAAAATTAGTGTAGAAATGAATGAATTTAGAAACAGGAAATCAATTGAGAAAAATCAATGAAATTATAAGCTGCTTCTTCAAAAAGTACAGTAACATTGATAAACTTCTAGCAAGGTTAATTGAAAAGAAAAACAAGAGAGAAATAGGAAACAAATTGCTAGTGCTACAAACAAAAGAGAGGACATCTTTAGCCCATGATTTAACAATATCCAAATTGTCTTGGATGACACTACTGTAGTTGATTTGCTTGATATTGCCAGGATCACAAAATTGTTGCTATTATTGGGTTTTCTTCTTTTCCTTCTTTCTTTTCCTTCGTTCCCAAATTCCTTTTATGATATTAACAACAGGGTGGTCCATTCCCAGAGTACTAAGATTTGGGCCAACAGTTCTACATCTTCCTCTCCCACATTACACAGGTGGTTGGATCTTGGGGCAGAAGCAAAGGGCTATAGATACCCATGTTCAAATTGCATCACTTAAAATCAGGCTAACAAAAAAGAGTCTTCCTGCTATAAGCACCCACACACTTCAGCACACACACACACAAGATAAAAACATGAGAAGAGAATGCAACAAAATGCCTTACAAAACGCCCAACTCTCCTAAAAATGATCCAAGAGGAGTAGAGGGAAATAATAGCAAAAGCCACAGGCCAGAATCATTCAAAAGCATAACAAAGAAGATTAAGAATAAATCCCAGAGGTGCTCAGCGGGATCATAGACGATATAGCTAAACAGATAACAGAAACAATAAAATGATCAAGGATGATTCAGAAGAGTTTATTAAAAAGCTTTCTGACCTAAACAAATTGATACAAATGACCAGTTTAGCAAAGAATTAGACTCTAAGAAAAGAATTCAATCAGAAATCTAGGAGATTAAAAATTATAATGAAAGTATGGGCAGCAGAAGCAACCAAGATGAGGACAGAATTTCAGAATTAGTAGATAGGGATGCTTTGAAAAACCAACTGCTTAAAGGTACCTTACAATAATAACAGGAAGAATGGATCCATGCTAGGTGATGCAAAGAAGAGTAGTCCAAGATTAATTGGAATAAGTGGAAAAATCAGATGACAGCACAGATGGCATAAAAAATCCTATTTATAGAAGTAATACCAAAATGCATTTTAAACACAGAGAAAGAAATAAATATATAGACAACTGAGGCATGCATAATGCCAAATAGTCACAATAAGAAAAAAATCTGTCCTTGTCACATTATAGTCAAAACACCAGAAGTCCAATACCATGACAAAACCTTAACAGTTGGTAGAGAAAAGAAATGAATCACATATATAGGTAAACATATTAGTATTACAGTAGACAAACCTTGAAGGCCACTTAACATGAAGTGTTTCAAGCTTAGAAAATAATGTCTAATTCAGACTTTTATATCCTATAAGGCTGATATGTCCTACTGATATATTCTTTAAAACTGATGGAGAAATAAGGTACACAGTACCCCAAGAAACTCATGACCATCCAAATGGCGTCACGAAAAATTCTCAAGGATATCTTACAGACAACAAATCCAACAATGCCAATAAATCACATAGAATGAATACATTTGGCAAAGTGAGAAGATAAGCAAAAGAAAAAAAATAAGGAACTCAGCAACTGGGAAATAATGCAGTGACAGAAATAAGTCACTAACTTTCCGTAATAACTCTCAACCTGAATGGATTCAATTCCCCAGTCAAAAGACACTGGTTAGCAGAATGAATCCAGAAACAAAATCTGATGTATTCAGCATACAAGAAATACATTTGATTTAAAAAGAAATTATAGATTAAAATCAAAAGATGGGAAACTATTTCATGCAATGGCAACTCATGAAAAAGTGGGTGCAGCTTACCCTAATTTTAGATGAAGTGAATTTAAAGCCAAATTCATCAGAAGACACAGGTCACTACATATTTGTGAAGGGAAAAATTAAACAGGAAGAGGTAATAATTATATAAATAGCAAATATCAGCATCTGCAACTTCATAAGATACACAATAATCAACACAAAATATCAGATATACAGAAACACAGTTAAAATGAGGAACCTCAGCACCACACTCTCACATATAGATCAAGTAGAGAGAAATCAACAAAGAAATATTAGAGTTAAATAAAACCTTCAAACAAATGGGCCTAATAGAATGTTCTACCCAACAAGAACAGAATATGCATTCTTTTCAGCAGCACATGGGACCTCCTGCAGAACACGTTAGCCCCATGAAGTATTCTTAAGTAAATGAAAAGAATCAAAATTATCTCATACATATGATCAAATCATAGTGAAATAAAACTAGAAATCACTGATAAAAGAAGTCACAAGAATTATGCAAACACATGGAAATTTAACAATCCTCTTTTGAATAATCAGTGGGTCACTGAAGAAATTAAGAAAGAAATTAGTGCCTAGAATCAAATGATATTGTTAATATAACATAATAGAAACTATTAAACATAATGAAAGAAGTCCTAAAAGGAAAGTTTATAATTGTGAATGTACACATGAGAAAAACAGAGTGAACTCAAATAAGAAAGCAAATGGTGTACTTCCAGGTCCTAGAAAACAAGAATAACCCAAATCCAAAGCTAGTGAAAGGAAGGAAATTATAAAGTTCAGAGAAGAAATTAGTAAAATTAAGTCTAAAAAATGCAAAGAATCAGTGAATTGAAAAGTTGGTTCTTTGAAAAAATAAACAAAATTGACACATTCCTAGTCAATCTTCCCAAAAAATGAAAGAAAATACCCAAATCAATGAAATTAGAAATTAAAAAGTTGAGAGTATAGTAGATTTTGATGAAATACAGATCACTAGCAATGTTTTTGAGAACCTGTACACTAACAAAATTGACAGTTCAGAAGAAATGGGTAGATTCCTGCACACATGTAAACTACCAAAGTGGAACTAAGATGATATAAAATCCTGAATAATGAAATCAAAGAAGTAATTAAAAATTACCAACCAAGAAAAGCCCAGGTCCTGGTGGATTTACTACTAAATTCTACAAGAACTTTACATAAGAAATAAAATCAATATACCTCAAACTTTTTAATTAAGTTGAAGGAGAAGGAGTACCCTCAAAGTCATTCCTGTAAACTAGCGTTACCCTTATTCCAAAATTAAAAAAGGACTCAACCAAAAAAAGACCAATTTTTTAATGAACATAGACATAAATATCCTCAATAAGATACTGGCAAACAGAACACAATAAATCACCAGAAAGATCATACATCGTGACCAAGTAGAATTCATTCCAGGATACAAGGATGGTTCAATATACAGAAATCAATAAATGTAATACATCATATAAACAGAAGCAAGAACAAAAATCACATGATCATTGTAATAGATAAAGAAAAAGAATATGACAAAATCCAACATCCACTCATGTTAAAAAACACTGGAGAAATTAGGTATAGAAGGACCATTCCTCAGTCTGGTAAAAGCCATGTATAACAAACTAATGGCCAACATCATATTAAATGGAAGAAACTGAAAGCTTTTCTTCTAAAATCAGGAACAAAACAAAGATGTCTGCTATTGCTAGTCCTGATGAATATAGTTCTCAAAACATCCTAAGCAACTAGGAAAAAGAGTGAAAGAAAAGGATTATACATAGGGAAGGAAAAAATTAAATGATCTTTATTCACAAATGACATAATCTTCTACACAGAAGACACAAAAATTCCACCAAAAGACTCCTAGAATTAATAAACAATTCAGCAATGTAGCAAGATAGAAAGTCAATAGTAAAAAACAACATTCTTATACACCAATAGTAAACTTACCAATAAAGATATTAGGCAGATGATACACTTCACAATAGCATCAAGAAAAATGGAATTCTTAGGAACTAATCTAACCAAGGAGGGAAAGGCCTCTACATTAGAACTATAGTATTCTGAAAAAGGAAATCCAAGAGGACATCAAAAAAATGACAAGATATCCCTTGTTCCTGGATATTGGTGGCACAAATATAGTCAAATGGCCATGCTGCCAAAACTAATATAAAGATTTAATGAAATTCCAATGAAAACACCAGCATCATTTCTCACTGAATTAAAGAAAAAATCCTAAAATTCATATGGAACTAGGAAAGACCCAGAATAAAGAAGCAATTTTGAGTAACAAGAAAAAGCAGGAAATATCATCACCCTGGACTTTTATTCTACAAAGTGATTAAAAGCAATATGATATTAGCCAAAAAAAAAAAATGAAAACAAAGAAAAACAAACAAACACCAAACAAAAAACAGACTTGGGGATCAATGAACAGAATAGAGGATGCCGAAACAACTCCAGGCATCTTAGCTGCTTGAATTTTGATAAACGAGCTTTCACTGGAGGAAGAAAGGGTGGGATAAATAGGTGGAGGACAGAGAACTTCTAAAATAGTGACAGTAGTCTGCATGATAATATAATAGTGGATATACATTATTATACATTTTTCTGAGTCAATAATATATATAACAGCAAGAGTGAATCCTAATGTAAACTATGTACAGTGTTTGATCATAATGTGTCAATGTGGTTTCATTGTTTGTAAGAAATGAACAACTCCGGTGGGGATAGTTGACAGTGGGTAGTTATATATATGTGAGATCAGGAATATATCGGTCAGCTTTTCCACTCCTGGGACAAATTACCTGATATATGCAACTTAAAGGAGAAAAGGTTTATTTTGGCTCATGGTTTCAGTCCTTGCTTGGCTGACATGAAGGAAGAAACATCATGGCAGAAAGGCCTGATCGGGGACAACTTCTCACCCCACCACAGCCAGGAGGTGGAGAGCAGGAACAGAGCCAGAGGAAAAATACACCCTTTGAGGGTATGTCCCCGTGACCTACTTCCTCCAACCTGACTACCTCTCATAAACTCATCAGTGGGTCCGTGACCTATGATGTATTCATTTTCCAATATGTCACTTCTGAGCCTGGAAATCTCTGCATTTTCTGCTGAATTTTCATGTCAGTCTAAAACTGTTCTTAAAAAATAAAGGCAATTTTAAAAAATGCTTTAACAACTTTTCATCAGAACTTGGATTACTATATTTGCTCTAGTGCATATTCTAGAATGTGTGTCCTATTCTGAAGAGGTGTCAATTCATGAATGGGCAGAGATCAAATTTCAATGATTTTTAATGTCTAAAAACTCCTCAAATTTTTATTAGCTATCCTTTTTAAAAATTATTTGACCAATGTTAATTAGGCAGTGCCTTTTTAAAAGTAAGAAATTTAAATAATTGACAGCAAAATAGAAAGCAATGGTGTTAGGGAGGAAGTTGGAGAAACAAAGAAAGAAAAAATGAGTTTGGTGGTTGTTGCACCCAGAATTGATTTGAAATTTTGCCTGTCATAACTGGCAATGATAACAATGAAATAAGAGTAAATATAAAGTTTTTTCAAAACTAAGTGACTATGAATCTTGAGTGAAATCAAGAACAGAAAACAGAATCAAAGCGTTGTGTGTGGCACTGCGGAAAGGTGGTGGTGCTTCACAAGCAAAGGTATTTGTTTATGGGTAGAAATATTCACTCTGAAAATTGTCAGCTCATTTACACTCAGAGGCAAAACATTAGTTTATGTTTTGTGCTAGGCCTACTGGGCATTGCTGATGGCCAGTGCAGCATCCCACTCTGCTTTTTCTTTCCTAACAGATCTTTGAGTTTGTTCAGGGACCCTTCCCACCCATCACAGATGATGATCCCACCAACCTCTCAGTTCAGCTGGTTTGATGGTATAAGGATCATTCTACTTTTTAGGTCAGGAGTCAGTCAACTTTTTCTGTAAAAACTTAGACTGTGCACGATTTAGGTTTTGTGATCATACAATCTCTATCACAGCATCTCATGCCAGTGTGATGTGAAAGCAGCACAGACAACAAAATGTACATAAATGAGAGTGGCTTCCAACAAAACTGTATTTGTCAACATGAAAGTCTGAATTTCACATAATTTTCATATCACAGAAAATCATTCTTCTTTATTTTTCTCCAACCATTTAAAAATGTCAAAGCCACTTTTAATTAATACTCTACATAAAAATAGAAAGTGGGCAGGCTTTGGTCTGTAGATTGTAGTTTGCTGATCCCATGCTAGACCATTGTGACCCAGTAGTATTTTCTGGGATGGAGGATATGTAACTAATGTCCTCCAGATGTATTTGTTGAGGATATAAAATGTGTACAGTATAACTGAAAAATAGAATTTCACTTAGTTTTTATTAATTTCACTCTAAACAACCATATTCGGCTTAGTAAGTAGTCTCCCTATTTTATGTGTTTGGCTTCTGGCATCTTTAAGCCTCACTCCTCTCTTTTCCCTTTTTGTCCCACATCAGTGTAAGCAGATAAGAAAAGCTGGGCAGCCCACCTATGGGACTGAAGGGAAATTCAATCCTCCCAAGCCCTTGCCTGTCCCCAGCTCTGTCAGGTTGGCCCACCTTAGTTAGGATAAAACCCAGGCGGCCTTCTTCCCTTGTTCTTTCAAATAATTTTCAAATAATAGTCTGAGAGACTTGCCTGGCTGTCCCCAGAGCCTCACTTCTGTCAGCTGTGAACCTTTCATACCCTCTTGGTTTGTGTAAGGCACGTCAGTCTCAAGATTTGAACCACATTTTGGAGAGCGAGAGTCCTGTCTGGCTCTGCAGGTGAGTACAGCAGCAGCAAGTCATTACCGCATTGGACAGCAGCGCTCTAGATAGCAGTTTGTTCAGCGAAAGTCAAGAGACGCAGTTTGAAATTAGAGTGATGAAAATATAATGGAAGGTTTGCTAGGGACATCTGGGGAATTTCTTTTTAATTTTTTTGGAAACAGTCATTTGTCTTTGCCATTATGTAAACACAGGACTTTATAGTCCGTTTACTATCAGCATCTGTGCTTTGCCCGAAAAAGGAAACTAGAACTACTCTTGCAATGAAATTTTAAGAAAATGGATCCTTAATGACAATATTTAACTTCTAGATCAACCTTTTCCTGAATCCAGTCCTTCTTGTGAGCTCTCAGGTATACAAGCCACTGAATTTCTGAATAAGATTTCTGTTAATTAGAGATTAAAGCATTCTAACATATCATTGATTCTAAGAACCATGTATTCCCCCTCCTTTAAAAATCTTTAGAACTGGAATGCATCTTATAATCAATAGTATGACATAATTTATGCAGTAGAACATTTTCCCTTCTTTTGAGTATACGAAATAATGACATGATTTATCTTTGATGTTATTGCAGATCTTATGATACTTTAGGCGTTGAGGGTTTGTTCTCTTTTCCTTGTTGTTAAGGGAGAAGAGACTTACAGTTGTTTAATTTTCTAAATAACCTTTTCCCATCCATATTTTATATATAGTTGTATGCCTATAGATAGTTTTAAAATTTTAACCCCAAGTATTATGAAGTAATAATATAAAAATATTATCACTCTACATAGTTCATAGCATGCCTGACTGAATTCCAGAATCAGAATGAATTCTATTGTGTGTATTAAAGGCAGAACATAATCCAAAATTGGAAAGATCATTTGGGAACATCAACTAAATTAAAGAAGATTGATAAGGAGCTGACAGATGCTGATAACACCAAGGCACTGAATGAACTGGTCTTGGCTAGTATCAAAAGAAGGGGAGTGGGTCAGTCATATGCTTGCTGTACCCCATTTTCCCCAGATGTGGAAAGGCAGCTCAGCAATGAATTATGTTTCTGTTATTATTAGTTTTTAACATTCTTTCTTTGTTTTATTGTAAAAAAATTGCATAATGCAAACTTATTAATATGGGTTTTAAGTAAACAACAACCAAGCATCATTATTAAATCAAATTGAAATAAACAATAAACATCCACTTTCATGAGCCAAAACCCCCAATTTACATCAAATTCTCTTATTACAAAACAGGCCTTTTTGCAAATATTCCCTCTACTTCATCCCCCAAATCTCTCTCAAAATGAAAATGGGAAGCTATAATAAAAAATGTAAAATCCCATTTCATAATTGACCAAAAAAGTTAAGATATCTAGGGAAGTATGTGACCTATTTGCAGAACACTATAAAAATTTGAGCTATATCTTAAATAAATTAATGTAATATTTCTGCATTGGAAAACGGATACGAATTTTTCACAAAATGCTTAATAGACTTATGAAATATTTAGTAAAAAACCCAAGATAAATAGAAGGTAGTGCAACAAAGTGATTTTAGAGATAAAGAAAAAAAAAAAGCCAAGAGTACTGTGTATTGAAAGTAAAGACTAATGAAAAAGAACTTGCCCACCAGATAGTATAACTTCAATAATTAAAGTAGTGAGCACTGACAAAACTATTGGCAAGAAAATCAATGTAATTGATTTGATAGCACAGCAATCAATCCCCAAATTAGTACACATTAAAGGCGGCATCACAAATCAGTGAGAAAAGGATGATTATTCAATAAATGATATTGGGACAAATGGTTAACTACTTGGAAAAAAACTAGTTAAATTGCCATTCTCAGATAAATTACAATGGATGATCTTTAACAAATTAAATACTAACTATAGTATGAAAGAAGTCTTTTTCAAGCATAAATGAATGAGAAGAGATCACAAAGATTAGATCACAATACAAGTTGAAATGCCTATTTTTACTTTCTCTCCTCAGTGTCTATGGGAGTGTTAAGAAAAAGCAGTGAAAGTATAAATTCTACCAGGAAGCAAACAAAATAAGTATCACTAGTGTAACAGATACTGATGAAATCCACTAAGATGGAAAGTGTGTGTGTGTATGCGCACATGTGTGTGTGTGTGTGTGTGTGTGTGTGGTGACTGTAACTAAGGCCAAAATGAGAAGAGTTATTCCACAGGTCAGATCTATTCCTTTCCAGTTGGGGTTTCTGGGTCAGCAACCCCTGTAAACTTGTTAGAACATGCATTCTTGAATCTTATCCCAGGTCTGCTGAATCTGAAATACTGAGTGGGACCCAATAATCAGAGTTTTAACAAGCCTGTTAGGAGACTTTGGTGTATGTGAGTCTGAGAGCTCCTGTCCTAGCAAAACTCCATGCTTACAGTCAAATATAGATGTTGAAGGGGTTCTAGGGTAGTAGATAAGATGTGATCTACAGTCCAGGTAGCAGGGCCAGTAGGTCTTCTTTTCACCTTCTTCATCCCTGAGAAGGGGTTGGTCAGGGTCATTCACCATCTGGATCAAGTCTGAGGAGTGACTTTCAAAAAACTCCCTTTCAGTATAGGGAACATTCTTCAGATGAATTTTGGGGCTGCAGGGAAAGCCAGATGAGCTTGAGAACTTTCTCCCCTCCTAATACTTACAAAGAGGAGGCTGAATGATTTACAAACAAAAGACGGCTCTGAAGCATTAGTTCAAACTGGGGCCCCTACTGAAGTGGACTTAGGACTTGAGGAAACAGGCTTGTGCCCAAAATTACTGCTTGCAGGTGGAACTGAGTCTCTTCACTCAGAAGTTGAAATAGCCACCCTGTCCTCTGTCCCCATCTTGCCCACCACACTTCCCTACATTCAGCTCTTATACACTAGCATGTGAATAAACAAGATAAAAAGCAAGGAGCTTATGAGGTACTTCTTCTATTTGGTATGAAAAATTTTTGTTCAGTTTCAGGCAAGTGCTAATTCCTGTGAGGAGCCAGAGTTAATGCATTTGATTTTGTGCTTCAACTCTCTGTTGCAACTGCTCAGGTCTAACACTGTAGCACAAAATCAGTCATAGAAAAATGCGCATAGATGGTATATAAAGGAATGAGTATGGGTGTGTTCCAATAAAACTTTATTTACAGAAACAAGAGGTAGATGGACTGAATTTTACCCATGGCCATAATTTGCCAACTTTGGGTCTAGAGTAAACTCTCAGATTCAAGAATGAAAAGACCACTAAGACCAAAACACTTAAGAAAAGCTCTAAAGGTTAACCAGAGCTAATCTGTGAGGAAACAGTTACAGGGTGGGGAGAAGAGATGTTGAGCTAATACCTTCCGAAAATAATTTTGAAATTACTGTGTCTATAAGAAAACAAGTTACCACAAAATGAACAGAACTCTTGGAAATTTTATAAAACATTGCCAAAATAATAATAATAATAATAATAGCTGAACAATGTGAGTTGGAAGATAGAAATAAAAGTTCTTCCACAATGCAATAAAAAGAAGAGAAAAGCATTAAGGCAAAAATATTAATACAAGAGGCTAATCCCTGAACTCTGAACTCTAACATTTGTTTAATAGATCTGCTAGAAAAAGTTAGAAAATGGAGAAGAAATTATCACAGAAATCACAAATAAAAAATTACATAAAAATTGAAAATATTTTCCTATCAAAATCTAAAATAAAACAACTTACAAATTAGTAAAGAAATGTACTAGATAATGTAAAGCATGGATGTCATTAAATACAAAGAATTCATGCAAAGTATTAAGTAGTACAAGTAGAAAAATGTGCAAAGAATGTGATGAGATGGTTCACACAAGGAGAGAGACAGATTTCCGGCTAACTTCCAACAGGTACCATTACCATAGCCAAAGAAATGTCACAGAATACCAATATTCGGGGGCAATATCACTTACTTGCACAACCTTTGATGAACTCTCCTCTTTGGAAGCCCACCAGGTACAGGTGTTTATAATATTGGAAAAGTTTGGTTGATAAACGGCAGATTCGCCATTTTTATTGGGTTTATTGTCTTGCCACAGAATGAACAACCCCAGATTTAATGGCAAGAGGTCAGACATTCTCATACCTTGTTGTGCAAAAAAATTAACGAGATTTGCTGAAGTCTAGATTACTAGAGATGTCAGTTATAAGGTGAACAAATTCTGGGGATCTAATGCTCAGTGTGGGTGTGATGAACATGCTAATTAATTTGACTGTGAGAATCGTGATACAATATACATTTACATTAAATTATCACACTGTGTGCCTTGAATAGATACAATCTTTGTCAATTAAATATGTGAAAAAATTAAAAATTCTGATTAGTGGAAATATTGATCAAAGAATTCAGACTAAGTTACAAGATGAACAAATTCTGAGAATCCTGATGTATCACATGGGTGGTGATTAATGATTACCAATAAACAATTCTATGATGATAATCATTACAAAGTACATATGCACATCAAATCTTCAAATAATTTTAATGTATATGTGATCTTTGTCTGTCAATTAAAATATTTAAAGATAAATTTTAAAAATCCAGATTACTAGATTCTTTCCTCTGAGTTTCTGATTCAGTAGCTCAGGGTGGGACTTGAAATTTTCAGTTTCTAAACAAGTTGCCAAGTGAGGATGCTGTTCTAGGAAACCATATTTTGCAAAGACATAGGGCAGAAGTCGGCATGCTGCTTCAGCAAAGGACCAGGCAATAAATATTTTGAGCTTTGTAAGCCATACAATCTCTGTGACAACTACCCTGCTGTGGTAATTTGATTGAGCCATACCATGGACAACATGCGATGTGAGCTTTCATTCCAGTAGGGCTTTGTTTATAAAAATGGACAACAGGCCTGATTCAGCCCTCATCTCAGTTTGCCAACTCCTGGTAAAAGTGAACAGAATCAGGCAGGAAAATACACATTCTATATTGAGGGCATTTTAAAGTGTTTCTAAGCCTGAGTTCAATGGATAGAAAGTGTTTGCAATGAATGACAATAGGGGCAGAATAGCTTCCACTGGAAAGTCTGGCTGGACAAAGAAATAAGAAAGGAGGCAAGTGGACAAGGAGTATCAGAGTGCACTGGAGAGAGATTATCACAGCCACAGAAGAGATGGCAGTTTTCATCAAGGAGGCATCTAGCTAAACGGTTCTCATGGAAACCAAGTATATCAGTTGCATGAGAAATAGCTAACGGGACCAGGAAGAGGGCTGCTTGATCCTGACAGGTAGATGCTAATCAGCAATCAGAACCTAATTGAGATTAACAGCTGTTTTACTAATACAGTTACTAACAGGGAGGCAGAAGTGGTATGAAGATCATCCAAGCTCTACGAGCTGCTTTTTAACATCAGAAAACTATGAGAATAAAGCACTATGCCAAGCAAGCAGAGAGATGAAAGTGGGCCATGTACACAGAGCCGAGCTGACAGGCCAAAGAGGGCTGGATCCAAAGGACCACTTAGGGCATCCACTCGGGTACTGTAGGCAGATGAAAGGGGCAGGATGCAAACAACACTAGAGACTGTTCGCTGGCTCCTGTGGCTGAGTGACTGCTTGGTGTTCGTGGAGAGAAGGGCAGACTGTGCTGCGGTTTTCACTGTCAACAGGGCCTTCAGGTTAGACTGGAAATGCTTTCAAATGAACTTCCCAGCATCATCCCTGCATGTAGAAATATCTCTCCTCGCCCCAGAAGGCTGAACCTGTGACATTTCCACCAGGCGAAGCATACCGAATGGTTAATCTCTCTCTGTGTGACATCCTTTCCGTGGGTTGCCTTTTTCCACAGCAGTCTCAGTCTAGTAACTCTGAATGGGTTCCCTTAATTAGCACCACCAGCAGCATGAGCGGCTGCCACCAGAACTGCAGCAGGGGACTTGGCAGAAGCTAAAACACTGTGCAAAACTCAGGCAGCATAGATCACAGTTGTAGACATCCTATTGCCTCATCTATGCAGGAACCCACTAAAAGTGAGAAGAATATCACAACATACCTACTATGTACCTGGCTCTAGTGTAAGTGCTTGTTGTGTAGAACTCATGGTAATCCTCGCAATACCCTACATCAGTAGCTATGTGCTGCCGCCACCCCCATTCTACAGAGGTAACAACTGAGGTACAGAGGCTAAGAAGTGGGCACTTGGTCATACAACTGAAAGTCTTGGAGTTAGGATTTGAGCCCATGCAGCCTCACACCTTTGTCTGCAGCCCAGCAATACTCTCCCTACCTGGAACCTCGGTGAATGTCAAAAATCAGACCTGTTGTATTAGAACTTGTTCTTGCCAAGATTCCCAGGTGATTTCTCTCATGTCAAGGTTTCAGAAATATTGCACTGTGCAATATGCCGTTATGTAGATATCTGCCATATGAATATATTAATAGTTCATTAATATTCGGAACATAGATTCCTTCTCAATGACAAGGATACACTACAGTTAAATAAAATATATATATGTACATATATATGAAAATGGCCTTTATTTAACATTTTCAACCCTTTAGTTATTTCTGTTTTTTTTTTTTATTTTCTTATTTTAAGGAGAATAAAACATTTCTGTTTTTCTTAAGTGTTGGTTTCTTACTGGCCAAGATTTATTTTTTATCCAACTCTGCCTACCACAGTCCATTTTCACAGCTTGTATTACTTTTGCTTCAGGCACATATTAATTTATTTTTAAAAAAATGGTAATTGCTTCTTTCTCATTGTTTTTTTTCCCCATCTTACTCTTGTCGCAAGGATCAAAATTCTGAAGTTCTCTCAGCTCAAGCAGTTTGATTTGTCTCTACAACAATCAGTTCTCCTGAATTTCCCTCCTCAGCTCTTCCTTCCACAATTGCCCTGAAATACTGTTTGGAATATGCCTAGCAAGCAGAACTCAACTCTGATACATTGCATAGTACACGGGAATCCAAAATGTAAAATAGTTTGTCAATTTCTCACACACTGAAATCTGTAATTTCCTTATGGCCTGTTAACCCACTCCCAGGTATTACTCTAAAGACTTAAAAATTTATATTGTCATGAAAACCTGTATATAAATGTTTATAGTAAAAAAAAAAAGTAGGAACAACTCAGGCATGCATGAATGAGTGATGTGACACATGCATACAAGGGAATACTGCGTATCAATAAAAAGGAATAAGCTACCAAGATACTTAACAGTATGAATGAGTTTCAAAAGCATTATGCTATCTAAAAAATCCAGACACAAGGGACTATATCCTGTTTGATTCTGTTCATTATATGAAATCCTAGGAGAGGCACAGGTGTAGAGAACACTTCCATGGTTTCCAGGGCCCAAGAAGTAAAGTCAGGAGATTGACTGCAAAAGGCACAACAAAATGTTTTGGGCTGATGAAAATATTATATTATAATTGTAGTAGCGGTTACACTTTCATGGATTTGCCAAAATCTATCTTGTTGAACATCTAAAATTAGTGCTTTTCTATACATAGGCTATGATTTAACACAGCTCATAGAAGAATTTAGGATTAATTTTGGGTGGATATAAGTATGACGAGGAGAGTTTATCAGGACCATGATAACACTTGATTGTCATCATCATAAAATAATCAAAGAACCATACAGAGACCCGAAATTGGTAAGGGCTAGATTGCCCTGGAATAGTTTCACTAAATTCTGTACTTGAATAAAACTCACTCTAAACACATTTTCAGTGTCCTGAGGCTTTAGAATCTGAAATTAGTTTTATATAGAGCCCATTAACATGTTGTGATTAAAGAACTTCTAAATGTCAGTTGCATTGATGCTAAGAAAAGACAAATGTAACATCCACATGGAAAGGCTTTTTGGTTTTTTTTTTTACTGGAAATGGAACTCATGACCACACATTTGCCAGACAGGCACTTGTGCCACTGAGCTAAGCCCCCAGCCTCACCAACATGGAAAGGAATGAGTGTCCTTTAAATTGATTAAAACTCAAATCTCAACAATTTCAAACTCCCCATCTACTTGACTAGAGGATGCTTGTGGTAAAGTGCTTCTTTTAAAATACTCCTGGAAATCCTACGGCTATGCCTACATATGTGCATGATTCAGCCTGATATCTGGCCAAACCTGGAGTTTAGAATGGAGGGACAGGCCTGCATTTCCACAGAGAGGTCACTCTGATGCTATGGGACTCTCCTCACCTGGTCTTCACCTCCAGCACCCCTTAGAAGGGGTATGTGCCCCACCTTGTCTTGATAATTGTGAGCAAGCACTGATCTGATTTGAAGTGAGTTTTATTGTTACTTCTTGTAAGTTAAGAATAACAATACTCCTATTTTTGTGGCTCTGGTGGTGGAATATTAATAGACTAGTTTGGTCACGTGATTGCGTCAGCCCCAAAGCATATACGTCCTTAGCAAATAACCCTTTTAATGCTCAGTGGTTCTTTTCATCCTGACACATAGACTAGCTTGGGACCATTTTCAGTACTAGCTGCTGCACAATGCTCTGAACAATGGCTGCATCTTACCATTAGGCCTGAAGACAAGTGTGAATTGCTATGCCAGTGCCCCTCTTCCTCTTCGGTCCTTGTTCATCCTGAGACCCTATCCCCCTCCGCTGTTATGTGGCACCCATCTGGACTAACCCAGCTCACCCTCTGTCTGTAAATACCTGAATCACAGTGATGACAGAATTAAGTCAAGAATCTCTTTGGTCTATATAAAGATCACTGGCAATAAATAAATGCTAAAATGCACATTCTAGAGGTGCTGAATTCCAACTCCTGCTCAGTCACAGATCTCTGCTATACAAAGAAAACTCTTTTCCAAAAATAGTTTGCCTTTTATCATAAATTTTTTGAAGTCTAGAATTCAAAATCAGTTGAATACAGTAGTTAGGTTTTGTAGAGACATGGATCTGAACAACTCTTAAGCATCGAGGGGTGCAAACAAATGCATCGTCACATTTCAAATATAAAGACCAAGGATGGGAAATAAAGTAATAAGCAGAAGTAACTATTTCCTGGTATTATCAAGTCACACGGTTGTTGTTAGATATACTAAAATAACATATTTTACACCTGCCCTAGTTTGGATCATGAATCTCCCAAAGCCCCATGTGTCCCCAGAGGGGCGCTTTTGGAGTTTGAGGAAACTTAAGGTCCTGGGCTTAGTGGGAAGTGCTTGGGTCATTAAGGGTGGCTTTACCTCTTTTAGGGCCTCAGCCTCTTCTTTGTTCTCTTCTTTTTTCCTGGCCAGGAGTTCTTTTTATGATATAATTCCTCACCACTAGCCCAAAACAATGGAACCCACTGATTGTGGGCTGAAGCCTCAAAAACTGTGAGTCAAATAACCCTTTTGTATTTATAAGTGAATTAGATGGTATTTTTTCATGACAATGGTAAGTAGACTGACATAATACCCAATGGGAACACCTCTGTGATACATCAAATATGGAAGCAAATTATCTTCAGCTCCTCCTGTGAAGGATTAGCTTTCCATCCTTTGGGGCTTGAAATGGCCCATAATTTGTTCACATAACAGGATGTGGTAGAAAAACATTACATGACTTGCAGGGTTTATGAGAGATGATTCCAGCTTCCTCTCTCTTGCCATCCTGGAACGTTGCCATAGTGTGAACAAGGCCAGTCTGGCCTCCTGGGAGATGAGAAAGTCCATGAACAGGGTCCTAGCAGAAAGGGAGAGATCCAGGCATAAAAACTGAGACCCTAGACCCACTCATGAAGACATTTAGGACCAGCAAGCCCAGCTGACAAGTCAACTGGCCCAAACAGATGAGTGAGCACAGCCAACATCTGGAGTAGAGATGAATCATCCCAGATGAGCACTGCCCAGTTACCAACCCACAGAATTCTGAGCAAATAATAGTTGTGGCTTTAAAGCCACTATGTTTGGAATGGCCTATTATATAGCAATAGATAAGCAGGTCATCTTAGCTACACTCCTCCAACCACTGTCTTCTGTCCCTTCTCAAATGGTTGGTGTGATCTGTAATTCCAGTGGGGTACATGCTTTTAGAGTCTTAGCACATATTTGTGTTTCATTTAAAAATATAGTGTTTCGCAACATTTTTAATCATGAATTGAATTACACCAAGTCCTTCTGGCATGTTACATTGCTCCGCAAAGATTTTCTTAGCTATTGTTCATCTTATTGCATTACTGTGCAGTATTCCGTTGTTTAAATAAACTACAACTCCTCCTTGCCTCCCTCTCATACTTCCCTCCTTCCTTATTTGTGCCCTCCCTTCCTTCCTTCCTTCCTTCCTTCCTTCCTTCCTTCCTTCCTTCCTCCCTTCTTCCATTTTTTCCCTTGACTACTTCCCTTTCCTTCTTCTCTGCCTCCTCCTTTCCCTTCCTTCCTCTAATGAATACAAAACTTGACACTCAACATCTATTCCACCCTTATTCTAGCTTCCTGCAACATAGAGGTTTGAAAACTAAAAACTACATTCTTAAGATCCCTTGGACACTGGGATAAGGATGTGACTTAGGTCTAGATATATGCACTACCTGCGGTTTGGAAGGCTGGATTGAGATAATTGCTTTTCTACTGTTTGTGCTGTCAGACCATGATGAGGCCCAGTTTTCCACGGCAGTGATAGACACCCTAATGTCTAGACATTGGGCTCATGGCTCATAGGCATTCAGGGGTAGAATGTGAAGCTTCCATTCTGCTGGTGTCAACATAGCAGGTACACCGTGGTGCTGAGGCAGTAGCTGCAGCAGTGTCCTACAGCTGTGGTGATGAACCTGTGACACATGTACCCCAGTGGGCTGATTGCTATCGCTGAAAGCTCTAACAGGTTTTTCATCACTGGCCTATACCTAGCAGATTCCTGAAACTGCCAGCTTTATGCTAAAGAGTTAGAGCCAGTGGTTTGTTGATAGTACAGGCTGAAGTACCCTTGGTAACCCATTTCTGTAGTGTACTGTCCCCCCAGTGATGTTCTAGCCATTGTCAGTGTTGTGGCTCTCCACTCAAGCTCAGAACTGCATCTGGCAATCCATGGCCTATGATGGGGCTTGGTTGCATAGCTCTGCTTTAAGCTGCAGTCACAGAAGTGCTTAGGTCCAGGGCTCTCGCTGGCCTCATGTGAGCTCTGTTTTTTGTCAGTCAAAGGTCCAGACTGAGGGAAAGCAGCTAACTTATGCACCATATATGTTTTTTAATTAAAAACACTTTATGCATCTTTGAAACAATCATGAACATACAAAAAGTTGCAAGTACACTTCCCTGAACTATTTGAGAGTGAATTAGTGAACGATTATCATATCAGCCCCAACGCACATACAACTTAAAATGTATTTCTACAAATAAGGATATTCTTTAAATAAATGAAGCACAACCATCTAAATCAAGAACTCTGCATCAATTCATCAGGCCATCTGATCCTCAGATTTCATTCAGGTTTAGGCGGCTAGTAATATCTTCTATAGAAAGTGAGTCCTGTTTAGCTACACTCATAATACTTAGTCTGTCTCCCTATTGTCTTTCAATCTGGAGTGGTTCCTCCATCTTTCCTTAGGTTGCACAACCCGTTTGAAGGTTTTGATATGTTTGAAGACTATAGGCAGGTTATTTTGTGTAATATCCTTCCAATCATATTTATCTGATGTTTCCTTATTAGTAGCTTCTAGGTAGGTGTCTTTAGCAGGAATATGGCAGATGTGAAGCTATGTTCTCCTGGAAGCCTATCTAACGGCACAGAATCTCCATTTCACTTGTTCCTGATGACACTCACTTGGAACGTTTGGTTAAAGTGGTGTTGACCTGATTTCTCTCTGTTCCTTTGTGATTAGTAGATATTTTGTGGTAGATATTTTCAAGTAATGTAAATCTCCAATTCTTCATTAATTTGTAGAAATTAATTTATCTACCTAAGTACTTGTGTGACCTCATGATTTCTTATTTTATACAATGGGCATGCTCTTGTATTATCATTCTATTGATCTCAGTTTGTCACCAGTTCTGCCAGGGGATCCAGGTGAAATTCCCTTCTATGTCTTTTTGACATGTTCCCCCTTGAACATTTCCTAGAACAAGGACAGATCCTGGTTCCATACTACCCTGCCTCTCTCCAGGTTTCTTTTGTTAAACAACATGGTTGAAAAGCCAACTCTGTGCTAGATGTGAATGTTGCTATTACAGAAGGGCTTTATTGCAGACATATGTAGCCCTTGTCCTCTTGACTGAAGGCATATGCATCCTGTGTCCTTTCTACTTCTGTGTGCATCTCCTCGTCTCTCTAACACAGGCATATAGTCCTCTCTGCTGTAGGTGTATGAATTCCTGGCCTCCTATTGTAGGTGTATGCACCCCATGTCTTCTCCACTGCACGTGTACACGTACTCTGTACTCTCTACCGAATGGCTACACATTCCAACCTCTCTTCTGCAGGTGTACTCCTCCTTGTCCTGCTCAGGTATATGCATCCATTATCTTCTCTACTGTAGTCATACCCATACCATGTCCTCTCTACTGCAGGCATACACATCCCCTGTCCTCTTGGGCCACACACACAGACATAGACACAGACACAGACAGACAGACAGACAGACAGACACACACACACACACCCCAGAATGGGTTGTGGAGAGTCTGTGTAATGGGGGGTAGGGGGTATAGTCTGGGGATTTCTTTTGCTTAGGAAGACTGATCAAATAACCAAATACAGTATGAATTAGGGAGTTGTGTTTGCTCCTCACCTCATTCTGCTGGAACCACTGTCATCAAAGTCCTCTGCTCACCCCACTTCCTCCACACCCCACACAGGACTGTCTGCACCCCCTCCACAGGACTGCTCCCCCCACTTTGCTCCTGCAGGGCCCCTCGTCAGGACACAGGGACTTTTGGCCCCTCCCTGCAGCCCCTTCCCTGTGGATGTTCCCTGCTGTTCTGAAGTACTCCCTGCTTATGGGTGTCTTTCATCACTCTTCCTCTTCCCAGGTTCTGGGTGAAGGAGAAGGAAGAAAGGAGGGAAAGGACCAGGGAAGGGAAGGGGAAAGGAACTTGACTGTGTTTTTAATCCCACTTCTTTCCATCTTCTAGAAACATGAAGGATGCATTCTTTTTGCTGTATGCTGATGGATAAGAATTCTAATCCTCTGTATAGCATTTGCTCTTTATACCCCCAAATCATCTCTACAATTCCCTTTCCTCTAAAGCTCTCCCTCTACATCTATTTCATCACCAGATTTCTCCCAGACAGCCTCTGTGGTTGCCTCCCCAACAACTTGGCATCTTCCCTTAAAACCAGCTTTCTAGAGTCACCAAAAGCCTGCGATAGTCACAGCTGTACTTCCCTATAGGATTTACTTTCCTCAATCTGATGCCACAGCCCACATCTCCATCCTGCAAGTCTGCCCTGCTTTGTTTCCTGGGGTGGTTCTCTCTTTGATGATCACCCCTCCCTTGCTCATCCATATTTCTCTGCCTTTTCTACCAGCAGCTCATGCTCGGCTCCCAGGGGTGGCAGTCCCCAGGGACCTGTCATTGGGCTGCTTCGCTTTCCAGTCTATACTTGGAAGCTGTGAAATTTTATTTTGACAGTTGCTTCATTTCTAGGTGAATGACTCCAAAATTGACACCGCAAATTTAACCTCTCTCTGCTGCTGTTGTATATTTCTCCATGGTTACCACAAGACAAATGCCCCAACCACCAGGTATCTCAAATTCAAAACTTATTCAGTATCACAAACTACCAGGCTTATGCTAAACACTATCAATATATAGGTTAGTAAAGCATAGTCTATGCAAAAAAGAGGTCTTATTTAAGTTAGAAATTAGTCACCTTCAGTATGGCTTTTGTTTGTACTTCTAGTCTCTATCTCATCTTTCATATCTCTGTAATAAACTCTCTAAAGTCCAACTCTGATCATATTACTTCTTTGCCCGGATATTTCCACTGTCTGCTCACTGTTTATGGTAAAGATTTACAGAATGGCCATCTGTCCCTTGTTCTTTCCCTTTCTAGTCAAAGAGATTTTTTCTCATAACTCAAATAAAATGTCCATTTTTAGGCTCCTGAGCCATAGTCCTTGCTGTTCTTTTACAGAGGAATGTTCTTCCTTTTCCCCACTTTTTGAAATCTCACTCTTTTCTTAAGGCTAAACTCAGCAGCACCACATCACTCTCTCTTGCTCCTAACTGAATGACACTTGATATCTCCTGGTTCTTCGCTGCCTAGATTCTTATTTTGGCAAATATCCTAATGTGAAGTGTGTGCTAGCTGGACATTGTACACATCATACATTAAACCTTTGGATCAGAGTGAAAGCCACCAGTATCATTTCCTGCTCCACACTGATTTCCAGGCAATACATTTTTATTTTATCACAGCAAAGGCCCAGGTCCCACTTTATAAAGAAATGGTAGGCGTCTCTGAAGAGGACATAGTGTGGTCTAGTGTACCGCTGTGAATTACCCTGATCTAGTAATCCTAGAGGTGTGTGGCTTTTCTGAAGAATGTAAGATCCTGCAGTGTTCGTGTGAATTGGCATTACTACATAGAGGTATCTTAGTACAATTTGGGAATCATAGTGCAAGGGCAGACACAATATCTGCTACACATGGAACTGTAGGTAAATTGAATTGGGTCTTATTTCATTGTTAGATAAGTAGATAGATCTGATGCTAATAAGTAAGTTTTATAGAGAATACAAATTTCCTTAAAGCACCTGTAAAATTTGGAGAATTATTATTATCATGATGTTAAATTTACCTAAGGGCCAAAAAACATTTGGTTGATGTAGTTTTAAGATCAATACCTAGCTACTACAAATCAAAGCTTTGTTTGAAGTGCTACACTCAGTTCTTATAGTAGGGGGTATTAACTTGGAGACAAGTTATTCAACATTCTCTATCTACTTGAAGGTGTACATTTTCCTAAGGACAATATACACAGCTTCACCAGACCCTCAAAGTGGTCTTGGAAATTATACAATTTGTCCTACAACATTTTAAACAAAAAATAATTTTAAAATCATCCATGACATATTACTACCAACTCCAATAATGAGATTTTCTAAAGCTGATCTTTTTGGTATGAGTTTTACTTATTTCCCCCAGAATTGTCCATTTATCAATGTCAGAATGGAACAAAGAGAATTCACTGACTTTTTATTTCATTATTCTTTCATTTATTTCTCTTGCTTTATAAAAACTCTGTTCTTTACTAGAAATAATTTACAATTTTGTTGTCACTTTCAAATAAGCAAAATTATTTTTGTCTCCTTTTATTTTGCTGGAGATCCTAATTTTCCTCACACTTGGCATTAAATAAAAATTTCATTAGAAAATAACATTTTCCAAAATACATATCTTTGTGTAATTTGTCATCTCCATATGGGATCCTGGATAAACTAATGGCATTTAATATTCTTTCTTGCTTGGATGGAGATTGAAAGCCTTCATATGAAAAACAGGCCAAATGCTAAGCTGTTACTATGGGATCTCAAACTCCAAGATTAAAAATAAAAACATAATTTATCTTTCTCACAAAGTATTCCAGTGTTTGTCACTGTGTAGACCTAACATCTAAATAGTTGTTTTAATGAAAGCAATACTCTCTGATTAAATAATTGCTGTTAATAACAGACATAGGAACAGAGCTTGGCCAACTGACCTGTTGCATTGCACTGCTTAGAATAGTAACAACATTCTTGTTTATGCACTAAGCTCATGTTCCAAACCCTCACCTTCCCTGCTTCTGTGCCAAAATGAAATCCCTTAAACTACTATATGCTTCTCTTCTTTAAAGGAAATGTAAATATCTGTCTCCTGCATCCCTCCCCTATTCTACACACTACTTTTTAAAAAATCGTCTTTTTTTAATCAGCCTTGAATTTGGCTTTTTTCTCCATCTTTCTTACACCAATGCTCCTTGTACATTCTAGGCCAAACCTAAAGAGTTTGCTTTTATTACATATTTCAGTACCTACTCATTTCCCCATCATACTGTCCTTCCTAGATCAAGCTCATTTCCTATCATCTAACAATTATGACAGACCCTTCTTAATTGCTTTTCCTCCCTCCATTTCTTCCCATTCTAATCTGCTTGATATAGTTTTCTGGTTTATTCTCAACAACAGAATGCTCCGTTAAGTTGTACCATGTTTTACAATTTCATTGTGGTTCAGGCCTCTGCCATAGGCTTTACCTTGACAACTTCACTTTTCACCACTTCCCTACAATTTACTCAAATAATTTTCTGTCTCTGAACCTCACTGTCCACTTGTAGTATCTTCTCTAAACTAAACTTTTATCACCCTATGCATTGTGCTCATGTCCTACCTCATATTGTAGTTACATATATTTGTCTTGCCAGGTTTTTCTTTTGTGAGCATGGTAAAATTCATTCATTCACTTATACCTTCATAATTTATCATATGCTGGCTGTTGGGCATTTTTCAGGCTTAGAGTTTCAAGATGAACAGGATCAGGCTATCTAAGCCCTGCATATAGTTAGTGTTCAAAAGGCATTTTCTGAATTAATTTATAATGGTTTTCAATTATCTATATATAAAGCAAGCTTTTTATTAAATTGAATTGGATCCTACTTTGCATTCTTTTATATGTATTTAACTATGCTAGTCTTATCTCTCCAACAAGAGAGGGACCTTTACTCTTTTATCCTTTGTGTTCTCCAGATCAGACAGGGAAGCAAGTAATGGGTTTTCCATAAATCCATTTTGGCTGAATGACTGAATACTTCATCTTTTTCCACAGATGTGACATAATGTGACCTGAGGTGGTAACACATAATCAGCAAGTGTGACTGATTTGCCAGGCCGAAGGGCACCCTCAGTCCTCTCATGCAGGTGGAGCTTTTTCAGGTATTTCGTTTTTACTTTTGCATTCAGAGTGTTCTGAAGCCAAGAGTATTTATAGTGAGTTAACCTATCACCTGATTGTTTAAATAACTCGAATATTGGTTTAGTTCCTGTTTTGCTAGCAAGACATCCAAATATTAGACCAAGACAGATCTAAATGGCAGGAAAAATGCTTGTATACATCTTGAATAATGTTAGAGTGCATTTAGGTTTTTTCATATGATTTCTTTATATGTATACAGAGATGAGTATATACTAAGATTTAAGATGAGATTATACATTCAGGTCAACAATACTGTACTAATAAATAAAATGTTAATATATATACAATATGTAATATACACATATTATAAAGATGTTATATTCAGTAGGAATGTAACAATGCATCAGTCAGGAGACTACCACCCTCATGGAGGTCAAATATCAATGCACCAATCAAGGATTTTATTCTGTATGTTGTTATGAGTGTGTTCAGGCAACTGCCCTCAAACCAAAGAAATTGCATATATGTAATGACTGTAGCCAGTTCTCACTGCAAACAACATGAGGCCTGTAGCGTACCTAAAAAAGTGATTAGGACATAATAGATGCCCAATAAACATGAGTTTTCTTTCCCCAAAGGGTTGAGAACAGAATTAACCAAGTATTTATAATAAAGTGGAATAGATGGGAAATTCTTATAGGAAACTTTCAGTTAGCTAAGAAGATCCAAGTTAATATTGTGCTTGAATTTAATTTCTCATCTGCTCAACTCTTTGCTTCCATGTATGAACATAGAACTAACTCTATAATCTAAAAGAAATAAAATAAAAAAGGAAATCTTAACACAATGTTGAAACTACTGTGGAAATTGTAAGGCATTAAGGAAAGATAATGATATAGGGGAAAAAACATAAATGACCTCCTTTTGAGCATAATATAAAGCTCCTCCCACAAATGTTAGACATACCAGACTCACAGTGAATACCCAGAGGCTGATTGATACTGTATTGCATGCCTGCTTAGCATGGCAGTGAGTTTTAATGATGAGGAAACTGGAATGTGTTAAAGTTATAAGAAAACAGGATGGTACAGCATCTCAGGGAATCTTACTTTCTATGCCTGTTAGAGTCTGGTTTGAGTAGGAGCTCATGAGGATCCTGGGATGGTTGGAAACTGCATCCCAGGAGCTGGCATTCCAAAGCCACTGTGCTTTGCCAGGAAATTGCCCAGCTGAACAGAGACAGACAAGAATTTGCTCTGCCAGTACTCATAGGAGAGGAGGATCAGTGATGCCAGCAATGACTGTACCAACATCTCTACCAGATCAAATAGCCAAATGGTTACAAAGGAGAACTCTGGTAAATGCCAGTGGGGAGAACGGAATTCTGCTCAATCAGAAGGGAAGTCATGATGCTGAAACACATCACATCAGACACATTCAGTTGAAGTTTGTGTTCGAATTACAAAAGTCTGTAGATGTTAAATGCCTCTATTTATTTATTTTTTGGTACCAGGGATTAAACTCATGACCTCACACTTGCCAGGCAGGCACTTATGCCACTGAGCTAAATCCCCAGCTCCAAAGTCTCCATTTATTGAAGTAATAAAGAATTTGCTACAGTCTCATGATGTTTTGATGGTAAATTATACTCAAACTGGTTTGGATCTGACTGTAATCATTGTGCAAGCTGAAAATTGGCTGGAACATGTTTAAATTGAGCTTCCTGGTCCCATGGAAATCAAATCCAGTCAGAGAATGGCCAAGTGGCTAGCCTCAGGATAAATGGTAGGTTTCAACTTGGCTTCCCTTCCAAATCTTCAGCTTCTGAAAGCAATTCCATAACAAGCTGAAGCTTGGGCTCCTCAGTGAACTCTGGCCAAGTCCTTAGCCATTTCACTAACTCCATTATAGCTATCCCTTTGGTTTTGAGGACAGACACCATTTCTGCTTTTCCTTTATATAGAGTGTATGTATTGGGGTGTACTGATTGGTCTGAGACAATTTATCTACCAGGGACTATATAAGCATTTTTGTAAATTATCTCAACTCCATGTAGTGTTTTTGTTTTATCATTTTAGAAATGAAGAAACAGTCCAGGAATTTGCCTGAAACAATGGCAGAGCAACCAATCTGCATCTTTCTGGAGCACAAATCCTGCATCAATTCTATGTACTGCTGACGTGTATACAGGTCTAGATGTTTCCCCAAAGTCTCATGCAGACACAGGTGAGGCCTTTTCAGAGGCGGCTGAATCTACAGTGTATGATGCTGGAGTTGATTCATGGTGCAATGCTAGGATCAAAGGTGCTAGAATTAAGGGTGCAAGTGCTACCTGCCTTAAGTAGCCTAGATAAGATGCAAGGGATAGAAAGAGATGCACTTGTCCCTTGCATGCTTTATTACCTTCTGCCCTCCATGAACTGTTTTTCCTTTGCAGTGCCTGTCTACCATGCCATCCTGCCTTGGAGCCAGCTGATTACAGACTGAAACCTCCACAAACTGAACTGAAATAAACCCTTCCTCCTTTAACTTGTGGGTGTTGGATATTTTGCCTCAGCAATGACAAAATAACTAGCAGGTGATCTGAGGAGATGTTGCTGCTAATTTGGCAGTGAGATTGGTTTAATGTTTTAATGGTGTCTGAGCCTATTAGAATCCAGAAACAGGCAATTAAGTTTGTCTTTTTGATTTCTTTTTTATTCCAATTTAATCTTTGGAACAGATTTAGATTTACAGAAATACTGCAAAAACATACCCATATCCAGTTTGTCCTATTATTAATATATATTAGTATGGTCCATTTATCACAAATTGATGAAATAATATGAATATATTACTGTTAATTAAAGTTAATATTTTATCCAGATTCCTTTATTTTTATCTAACTTTCTTTTTTTCTGTTCTAGGAAACCATATTACATCTAGTTGTCATTTCTCTTCAGCTCTTGTGTGAGAAAATTTCTCATAATATTCTTGTTTTTTACCACCTTGAAAGCCTTAATCTGATAGGTGTTTTGTATGATATTAGAACCTATTTAATGTTTTCCTCATTGCTAAATTAAGTTAGGGGAAGGGAGACTCCAAAGGTAAAGTACCATTTTCTTCACATTTTAACAAAGGGACATATTCGTAACCTAAGTGCTCATTCCCATCACTTATCAGATATCCTATTTATGTTGACCTTCACCACCTTGTGGATCTAGGATCAAGCATTTTGTCAGATCTGAGTGTAAAGATACTCTTTTCCCCCTTAAGCCTGGAGTGCGCTGCAGAAGGAATGCACTGTGCATAGCCCACATGGAAGGAGATTTCTCAAAAGGCTATGTGATTTATTTGGAATTCTTCTGCAGGGAAGATTCTTCTCTTCTTTCTTTTTTTTTCTTTATTTATTCAATTACTTACTTATATCAATATAAACTTGTGGCTGTTTCTTTTAAAATTTGAGTTACAGCTCTCTGGAGGAACTGAATGAACAGAAAAGATATGTGCAATTTTGCAAGGGGATCTATTAGGTAGGCTCCTAAAATCAGAGATGAAACAGTCTGTGGTGGCCATTGGCACACTGGAAAGCTGAGGATCCAGCAGCTGCTCAGCCTGAGAAGGTGGAAGTCACAGAACAAGAGGGATCAAGGACGCAGAAGTCAAAGACCTGCAAACTCACTGTAATGTCTGCTGGTGTGAATCTGTTTTAGAAGACTGAAGAAACTGAGGATGATGCCAAAAGCAATGGAAAAGACTGGAGCTCTTCCAAAACAGAAATACTTCCTTTTTATTCTATCCAGGCTACAAGCTGATTGATTAGTGCCAGCCCCATCTGGGTTGGGTCTTCTTTCCTCCCTTCTTCCCATTTGCTGGCCTACATGTCAATCAGCCACAGACACACTCAGAGCTGTGCTTTACTAATCTGCTAGGCATTTCTTGATCCATTCAAGTTGACAAGTCATGGTTAACTGTCAAAGAGTTATAATTCACTACTACTTTATTTTATTGATTAAATTTTTCTAGGTTTGGCCATTAAAAGTTCTTTCAAGTTGGATCCTGTGTCCCTTTGATATTGCCCCATTGCTGTAGTTTTAAAAAAATTTCCTTGTAGAGTTTTCTCTTTCCGACACTGTGAGATGCTCTAGGTTTCTCTTATGTATTTCCCCAATCTAGAGTTCACTATTTCTCCAAAGTACTCTCCTATAGAAACAAAAATACAAAATATCTTGAAGACAAAGGAAAACCATGAAGGATATTAGGCCAGAAAATGAAGCAATCAGATTGGTGACCACTGCTGGATGGATAAGGGTAGAACTAAAGACCAAACATTAAACCGGAGAGGAGGCTAATGTAGGAGTTCATGCAAAAAAGTGGTGGGCTGCTATGAGAGCAGCAAAGCAGGACAGAAATTCTGGAGAAAGGTCAGCTTTTATTCCCAAGTAGTCTAGGTTCTGGAATTGATTCAAAGCCTACAGAAACTTCTTGGATGGTAGAGAAGGAAAACCACACTAAGAGTTAACATTTATTGAGCTCTTACTATATTCCAGATGCCACTGCAAACACTTTACATATAATAACTCATTTACCTTTCATAACAATGCCTTTGTGCTAAGCACTAATATCATTATAATTTTATAATTTTGCAGATGAAGATATTGAGCATCAAGAGAATCAGTAACTGGCCACAGATTTACAGTTAGTAAGCAGCAGACAAGAGACTCAAGCCCAGGACACCCCTTTCAGCCCTGCATCTAGTCACACTATTCTGTTGTGCCAAAAGATTGTTTCTGTATCAAGAGCCCTGCTTCCAGAGCTGTATCTCAGGTTTCCAATCTTAAAGGTAGCTGCACACTTCTGTTCCTCTGAGCTCAAGCTCACTCGCAAAAGCCAACTCAGACTGGCTGACCATCACACCTGACTCAATTCATTATCTGTATTTTTGTGAGCTCAGCTGCTCATCTGACTGAATTCACTTGTTCCTTTTCAGTTTCAAAAGCACTTATGGCATACCTGCTATTGTCTGGCAGTATCATAGGTAAGGGGATACAGAGGGAGTCAGATTCATTTCTGGGGCCAGGGGTTTAGCTCAGTGGCATAAGTGCCTGCTTGGCAAACGTGAGGTCATGAGTTCAATCCCCAGAACCAAAAAAAAAAAAAAAAAAATTCATTTCTGTTCTCATGTGAATGTATATATACTTGTGTGCAAGTGTATACAAGTGAATGCATGTATGTGTGTGTGATGTCATTTGTACCTCTGTTCACACTGTAACTCCTACACTGAGGCACCTGGGTCATAGTGCTGAGCTGATACTTTGACTTCAGAGCATCCTCTGTTCCGATTCTCTGTAGCCAGGTGCATGCATATTCCTCTCTGCCTTTTGTGAGTGTGTTCTCTGACTGTCTATGGGGCATCCTGTTCATGTCTCCTGTCCCCCACACCTCCATTTCTGGGAGCTGTGTGCACAACCTCCTCTCTTCACTGGGATCAGCCTCAGGAAGGTGCCAGACCAATCTGGCTTCCAGACCACTCTTCTTGGACTCAGGCTAATTTTTGCCCCACTTTTCTCCATTCATAGAACCACTAGAGCTTCACATTTTCTCTCCATAAAAGAGTAAAAGTTGAATTAGGCAAAATTAGCTGCCAGATTTCTCCTGCCCCTCCTTTAAGACCCATTTGAATTTTTCTATCTGACCGCTTTCTGATTTGGGCCTGGATTATTCTGACAACAAACAGTGAGACAATTTACATATTGTGTGTTATTTGTCTGATGTCTGAAGTTTTAAAATCCATCTCATATACATTAATATATCCCAAAGGGATAATCTCTGCTCTGGTTAGAGAAACATCTTCACTAGGTACAATGCAGGGAAACTATTGCCCTGATTAATGTGAGGAAATATCAGATAATCCTCTGTGAAACTGTATAAAAAGATGCTAACATTTCTGTTTCTATTTTCTCCCAGAAATATTACAGTTAGGTCATGGGACATAATGTTCAGCAAAGTAACACACCAAAGACTCACTGTTTTCATCAGCTTTTCCTACTGTTTTGAGACAGCTTATATTTATAGTTTCCAGGTTGGAAGAAATAGTTACTCTTGGTCTTTTCTCTGGCCTTCTTAGAGAGAAGATATAAACCAAAGACTATAAATAAGGGCGGGAAGGAAGGAAATGTAGAAAAGTTGTTTTATAGCCTTTTTTATACAAGAATCTTTTCACCCTCAACATGTTTCCAACTCTAGGACAGTTTTCCTAAATCTACTTCAGAAGCTGTTTCACAAATAATTTAGAGAAAAATATCAAAGTGTAGATATATTTTAATTTTAATATGTAAAAGTAAATTCAAAGTTAATCTTCAAGTAATATTGATTCTATTCCTTTCCATGGCAATTTGGTTTCCAGTGAGGGAAAGGAATATTCAATGTAGGTAACTGTGTCTGCCCCACTGCATCATGTCCCCTTGTTACTCTTCCACGGAGCAGTGATTGAGACCTGCAGACCATGGGATCTTTCCCACCACAGGACGTTTATTCATTCTTACAGGGCAAGAGCTTCCTGGTTTTCTCAGGATTCAGCTAACAGCCATGAGGCAAAAGAGTCCTGACCCCATGCTGAGGCTGCATTAGTGAGAATTCTCCAGAGGAACAGAACCAATAGGAAAAAAGAGAACTTAATTAGACTGATTCACACGATCAGAGAGTGGATAGTCCTGCAATAGACATCTGTAGGCTTGAAAGATGAATCTAAAAGTTGGAAACCTCAGAAAAAGAGGAAACTGATGCAGTCCCAGTCCCAGTCCAAGGCTTAAGCTCTGCAAGCCTGTACAAGAGTCACTGGTATAAATCCACATTCCAAAGTTCAAGAATCTCCAGAGATCCCACCATGGAGGGACTCAGGGGGCAGCACACAAAGGCAATTTGCCCGCCCTCTCAATAGGGGCCCCTGGCCTGAGCTGGGAGGAGAACCAGCAGCTCCAGAGATCTGACCACGGAGGGCCTCAGGGGGCGGCACACAAAGGCAATTGCCCGCCCTCTCGGTAAGCGGTCCTGGTATGACAGAGGAGAAGAATCACTCAGGGGCTCTCATGATCCTACAGGCCCGTGGGCTGAGAATCAAACACCTCCCCCCCCACTGTGTGCTGTTAGCTAGTGAGAGCCAGAGATCTAGACATCTCTTGAGAGGTTGACCATACAATGTAGCAAATATGGGGCATTTCCTTCTACCATCTCTTTGAAGGCAAATATTGTTATCACTGTTTTGCTTTGTTCTGATTAACGGTATTGCTCTATTCAATATTCTGTTTCGATAAGTTCTAGAATGTGCTGTATTTCCTTTGGTTTGGCTATATCTGATTTAAAGGACATTTAAATCCTCTAAATGTTGTGAAGATAACGGGATATACTATGGTACCTATTACTGTTATGCCAGTAACCTGTTGAGGGTTTCTGTACCAATCTCATTGCACTGTCTCAGTTGGCTTTGTTCCGTCTTGTTCTGTTGTATTTTACTGCCTTCAAAATAATAAAAAATTAAAATAAATAAATAATTAAAAGTAAATAACAACAAAACAAATCAGTAAGGTTCTGAGCAAGCTGAAACGTGATATAACTAAACAGATAATGGACTTAAAAAGCAAAAGTAGTACGTGCTCCCTGCTTTAGCTCAGTTGGCTAAGGCCCCACTCTGTAAAGTGAGGTTGTGAGTTCCATCCCAGAGCCAGCAAAAAAAAAAAAAGCAAAAGTAGGAAAAGAAAGTGCTCTAAAGGATACAACTGCATGTATGTTTAAGTGTGTAGGATTGATAACCATAATGCTAAGTTTTTGTTGGATCGTTGAACAGAACTGTTTGCAGCCTCACTGTTTGAATGTCCACTTTGTATGCTTTAATTTTGTAACTTGAACAACTATATCCAAGAAGACAATATGTAATTTATCAACTAGTGATTTCTTACTGTTCATTTTTTTTCTTTTTCTTTGAAATTCTGAAGTTTCTTCCCTTTTTTCTGTTTTGCTTTTTTTTCTTTAAATAAAATTTTAAAAAAACAAAGTTCAAGAATCTAAAGTCTAATGTCTATAGGTTACAAATATGTGGGCCTTGGTTCCCCACTTCTAGTTTCTTGGTTCTATCTAGGTTTCCAGCCTACAAAGCTGCCACCTCCTTTCAGAGTGGGACTTCCTCACTCAGTGCACTGATTCACATGCCAGTCTTTTCTGGAAACATCTTCACAGCCACACTCAGAAGTTTGCTTTACTAATTTTCTAGGTATCCCTCAAAAAAAGTCAAGTTCCCATCCAAGGTTAACCAGCATAGAAGCCATCATCTACTTGTTCTGTCTATAAGGTAGAAACAGTGTTAGTGGCTCCAGGTAGTTCCTGGCCACCCTTTACTCCTATTGGAAAACTCACAAAGCCATTGTAAGGTGAGAAAAGCAAGTCAGCATGAGGATCAGACAGGCCATAGGCAAGGGCTGTGCAGCTGCTATTTGAATACATCCTGAGAACATGTCTCCTCAGACGTGGGCGTTGCCAGTGATACATTCATATTTTAAATGTGAGGAGATAAGAGAAGAGCTCAGTGTTCTTATTGAGGGGACATGGATCAGAGGTATAGCTTCCTACAGGGACTAGATATAGTCTTTGAAAGTTTTCTGTTTTTAGAAGTAGAGAGATGAGTAGTTGAGGGGGTTGTGTTTATTGCTTGTTTTCTTTGCTTTGCTTTCTGAAGAGGAACCATGCCACCTGTTCTGCTGCTCTCCCCTCCCTGTCAGACAAGCCCAGCGAATATTTCCACAGGGGTCTTTTCTATAAAGACAAGAAGCATCAGAGAAGACCTGGAATGGCTGCAGCTGATCCTTCACAAGAGCGCCTCTTTACCTCAGGCATTCCATGAGCCTCCTGTTTTGCAGCTCATGCAGTTACATCAGGCAAAGGTCTTCACCCAGGAAACCTGAAGCCAGAGACAGAGGTTGGGGAGGACAACAAAAAGAGTATTTTGGCAAATGTGCCAGCTCTCTCCTGCCTTTTGGCCAGCAGCCACAAAAGACCCACAGTCAAGTAAATTCTGCCATCAGTTCCTGTCTCTGCTTCAGAAATCAGCTCCAGGCAGTTAGTTGTTCCTCACACCTTGCACACTGCAGGTGTAGCTGTCAGTTGTTCCTTGTTCCCTGGAGCCAGTCATCAGAGGACTCCCCAGAGCTGGGAAAGGAAACTGGAGGCCAGTTCTTCCATCCTGTTGGACTTTATTATTTTTTTAAGTATATTTTCAAATAGCTTGAAAAGGGTCTGGCTTTCTGGGCTCTGTGTCTGTCTGGTCACATCTGATCCACAAGATAAACATTGCCTCTGGCAGGAATCAAGTTGTGTGTTTTGAAGCAAAAAGTTGTTTAAGGAGACCCGGAGGCAACATGGTTAGCCATAGCAGCAAAGCATTCTGGGAAAGGGGTAACTGTGGGTGTGACTTAAGGACCCTGCACAGAGTTTAATATTCCTGTTACCTCAGTGCCATAGGCTTTGCCTTCATGAAGGCTTTCTAGCTTCCTGAAGGTACCCCAGATAAAATCATAACGAGAATAATTGTATTCTAGCTTGTTGAGAGCATTTATTAAATGCTTTTATGGCATTGTATTTTTGTGGGAAATCTCCTGAGTTGAGCTCAGCTGAAATTGTGTGATTGATTCTAGAAAATTTCACCCTCATCCTCCTACTGACACAGCTGTTTCATGACCATTTTGATGGTAAGAGAGAACCTATTAGGAGGAAGTTATTGTTATTATGGTCTCTGGGAGACATAGGACAGGACAGCATGTGAAATAAGCCATGACTAGTACCCAGAGAAATCTCACAGACCAGCCTTTGACCCGCTGATGGAGACAATTTCTACAACATATCACTATAAAGGCTATTTTCCTTTGGGCTAGAGATTAGGGGCCCACACAGTGTGGCCTGGGATTCAAAAGACATTCTATGGCACAAAAATAAGGAAGGAACAGTTAGCCCATTTGTTTATGGAATATGGCACCACCGGAGAATCCAGCCAGAGGCAGAAGTGCATTCTTTGGTAGTGAAGGGTTTGGAGCCTTTTGCGGCCCAGGGAGATTTTTTCTCCTGAGGGAGCAGTTTTCTCATGGAGGCAGCTTATATCCATGGGGCACAAAAAGGAGATGTTCCAGGGATTACAGTAGGTAAGTGGGGACACTTGTAGAGGGGAGATTTAGAGACTATGGTGGAGCTGATGAGCCTAGAAACTGCTCATCTGATCATTTATACCGGACCCCAGTAAAGTTGGGAAAAATCAATTACCCATTTATTCATCTAAATAATTAATCTGTATGCTGATACTGACTTGTAGGCATTTAGTGGTAGCACTGGATCTCTTTTGGATCTGATTATCATACTTTTTCATAATATAGATCTGCATTTGCTGCTATCGCTCATGGCCTTTCCCTTGCTCAATCCCCATCTGCTCAGAGAAAAGGTAAATTATGATAAATGAAGTAGAGACTAAGAAAACAGAAGATTAGGGAAGTCATGTTGTCAGATGATGCCTTGAAGAACCAGAACCAGCAGTGGATAAATATTAAGGGAATGGAAGATAGAATATGTTCAAATGTCAAATGGCTAAAGAAGAATACAGACTAGACCGTCAAATCTTTTCTCCTTTCACTAGCTAACTTGTACATCATAATTAGGTACTTTAGTCCAATTTTAACCACTTACCTCTATTTTATATTTTGAGAAAATTGAGTTTCTCAAGTCTAGTGAGTCCTGTAAGACCACCCAGTGGTGATTCTAGGATTTTGGATCTAAGTCTTTCAATTACAGGCACTGAGATACTGTCTACTCTTGAATAACATCTCACAAATTCATCTCATACACAAAGGCCTCATAGAAATGTATAGCACAAAAAGTGAACTTCATGTATATTTCTTAAAAAGTAAACAATATTAGGAGTGAAAAAAGTGACAGTTTAACCTAGGTATATCAGAAATGTATGGTGCAACCTCACTGAAGTGAGTAGGACAGAAGGAGCTCACCTAAGTAACTTGGGAAAATAGTGTTCTGATTGGACTACTGTATGACTAAAGGACTGCAGGGGATACTGTGCTGTAGTTGGTAAACTTGCTTCTAGTAAGAACATGAAAATTCTGTAATTCTGAAATTGCATATATACTCTAAAATGTGCAAGTAAGCAAATGAATTATAGACAGTGGGTATCAAGCTATCATGGTCAGAGAAAGGAGTTAAACACTGGATGGCCACAGTGAACCTTAAGTTTCTAGATTATAGTCAGAGATGGTAGTATAGACTGTTTGAGGGGCTGAGGATTTAGCTCAGTGGCATAAGTGCCTGCCTGACAAGCACAAGGTCATGAGTTCGATCCCCAGTGCCCAAAAAAGAGACTTGAATAGACTTTTTGTCTATTATGTATACATATACATCTATCTATATCTATGTCTATATCTATATCTATATATACAGGTAGATATAAACAGAAATACAATTAGGTGAGTATATATATTTTTTCACAGTTCTAATTCCTGACAGCCTAAAAACAGTGATAGCTCTGTAGCAACAAGCAAATTTGGTACTCAGATTTTGGTTTTTAACAATTGTTCCCTAATAAAGGAGCCAGGATTCTTTGGAGAAATGGCTGAGCATAGTGCTTAGTAAAGGAAAATACTAGATGAGCTATAAAGAAGTACTTAAAAAGAAAAGTACTTAAAAAAAGAAGTACTTACAAAAAGAAAAGGAGAAAAATGTGATCTACATGTCAAAAACATACAGGAGTCACTGAAGACCTCCTAAAGCTAAAGCTAGAATAATTTAAGTCACAAAATAGGTTCCTCAAGAGTTATAATGTAAAAAATAAAATAAATGTTAATGAGTCCATATTGTTACAAATGATTCATGGATAAATGAGGGTGGAAAAATAAACCCCAGAGAAAAAGTTAAATACACTTGTAAATAGTCTCCTTGTCCTGCATGGAACCAGGCATAATGATTTGTTTCCAAAATACAAAATATGGAAGGAAAAAGATTTGGAGAAATTCAGGTAACACCTGTAGTGATTCTGTTGCTGTAAAGTCCCCTCTGGCAGGAGGCAAGGAGCAGGCCAGGTTCCCTCTGTGCCTTCTTCCCTAAATCCTATAGCCTGAGTCTGATTAATCATGACAAAAGAGCACACAGACACAAATCGAGGGACAGTCTATTGACTACTAAAGAGTAGTCTTTTAAATTGGAAGAGCATGAAAAACAGGAAAAGAATGACTACCTGTCACAGATTGGAGGAGACTAAGGAAATATGACAAAGAAATGAAATGTGCTATCCTGGATTGGATCCTGGAACAGAAAAAGGAATGTGGAAAAACTGCTATCATTCACATAAACTCTGTACTTTAGTTAATAACATTTTACCAATGTTAATTTCTTAGTTTTGACAAGTATACTGTGGTTATGTAAGATGTTAACATTAAGGAAAGGGTGAAGATTATACAGGAACATTCTGTTCTATCTTTGTAATTTTTCTGTAAATCTAAATTAAAAGTTTTTTCAAAACTTTTTTTTGGTAAATACCTAGGAAGCAAGAGTACAAAGAGAACTGGATTATACATGTGTAGAATAAATAAATAGAGAATAGTGGAAAGTTGGACGAGACAGTTCACATTCCATAAAGGTTTTATTCCTCTGGACAATGTACAAACCACGTAGGTAACCTAGATTTTGGACACTGTCACAGGAAAGGCAAGAAAGGGACAGACAGTGGTCCCCGTGTAGGGGTGGAAAGGGACATTAGAGATTGCACTAAAAATTTAATACTTTGGAAACAGGTATGCTTAAGCATTAGAAAACAAGGATTAAGACTGGTTTTGTATATTTAGATGAAGATGAATTTTTAAGTAAGCAAATTAATGATGCCCCTCTGTATCTACTGTTTTGCTCCAAGGTCATGAGGCTTTCTTGTCAAACAGGCTTAGGTTCATATCTGTTGAAGGCACTCTTGGCAGGGGGTGTGACAATAGTATAGGAAAACCTAGGAACCTTCATACCCATTTCCAAAATATGGTACCCACTCGTGCATTTATGTTAGGATAGGGATTTCCTTTCAAATATGTGAAGGTTGTAGAATAAAAGATAATTCAATTTATCTTCTTCCCAGATTGATCTAGTTCTTTAAAATCCTCCACTACTTCCTTTTTATGTCGAGCACAACTCTTGTCAGCTTCTGTCTCTTCCTCTGTGTGTGCCAGTATGTGCTTGGTGGGTGTCACATACTGGATTCCCTGGGAAACAGACTTAGAGTCTCTTAGATTTGCATGAAGAAGGCTTTTGAGGGAGTGATTGGGGATTGACATCTGTAAGGGGTGAGGAGCACGATTCAGCAAAGGGAGAAGTAAAAAAGAAAAGTAGGTCTCAGAGAATTCTATAAGTAATGTTGGAACTGAGGTCACCCTTTATGTTTGAGTAAGTTGAGGAAAGAGAATGGGGTTCTCATACACTTATTGGAATTGGGTCAGGCAGAAAAGTAAGTTTGGACAATGCAGCTCCCTTTAGCAGAGGGAAATTTCTGGGAAGGATTTGGATATGACTTGTCAACAACCAACACTCTGAAGAATAAATAGTTTGATACTTAAATGGAACTCCACAGGCATATTAAAGTATCCCACAAAGTCCTATCATTTCACCACTTGAATACTCTCTCAGATGAAGTTATGACCATCTGGAAACAGCCACTCAGGGTTTTGGTTGGTTTCTCTTCATAAGTAAAACTTACAATATTAAGGTAGTAGAATAAACTATGGACTCCACTATCTGTAGCTAGTCTCAAAACCATAACTAGGACCTTTTGTTTCCTTCCTTAGATTTCTTATTCTCTCTATTGCATCTCTGATAGTCTTGGTGATTAAGACAGTCGGGCAAACTAATCCTTATTCTGAGTGTTCAGAGAGTCATTATACCCAACCCAGGCCATAGCTGCTGCTTGAGTTCATTCACTAGGAAGAAGGTCAGAGGAATGCCAAAAGATATCCCAGCAGAGCATTTGTGCACCAAAAATTTGCATCCCCACAGGTAACCTCCTCAAGAGCTGGATAAGTCAACACTTCCAGTACAGTCCTTCATCTCCTTGCTGCTAGTGTCTTGTCATAAAGAGGTCAAAGTGAATGGACAGCAGTGGTAGCTTAACAGTCTGGTAGGATTCTCACTGTATCCTCGGAAGGTAGGTAGGACCTACCACCTACAGTCGTACTGTGCCCAGAATTGCAGAGACAGAAGGCAGAAATGCCTCTGGTTACTGGAAGTGATGTTACGCTGCGCCTTCATTCTTATACGCGTTCCTGGGAAACATATTATGTTGTTGACTTGGGACACATATTGGAAGACCACATCCTGTTCAACTGGAGTGTTTTAACAAAAATGTCAAAAAACTTTTCTCTGTCAAAAGGTTGCTCCAGAATTCCAACAGTCTCTGGATATTTTATTTTATTTTAAGAAAAAAATGAAACAGAAAGAGGGTAGAAATAATACAAAATTTCAAAAACAAAGCAAAAACCCAAAAATAATGACCAGTAGGAAATCACTAGTTTATAATTACATATTTTCCTCTTAGAAGTAGTTGTTCAAGTTAAAAAAGTAAAGCCTACAAAGTGGACATTTAAACAGTGAGACTGCAACCAGTTCTGTTCATCTATCCAACAAAAACTTAGTAATATAGTTATCAATCCTACACACTTAAACATACATGCAGTTATATCCTTTAGAATGCCTTCTTTTCCTCTCTTTTTTTCTGTACAATAACTATAATCCATTCTCATAAAATGTTTAGAAGTTCTACACATGTATAAGTCTCTACATGTATACCTGGCCTTTCTGTATTAGAGGGAGAAACAAATCAAAACAAGTCAACAATACAAATTCCTAGAGAAACATGAAAAGGACATATAAAACCACAGTACTAGGTGATCTATGGTACTTACTATTATGTCTCTTGTTATTTTCAATAAAATTGTCTATATTGTCAGACATAGTATAATTAAACTTAGCAGTACATAACACTATTAATAAAAACCAAACATTTGAGACATTATAGGACTTCAAAGTCAGTTTATAATCAAACCAGAATAGGTATCCCATTGAATCTTGTCATCTTCAGAGTAGTTACCTCTTCTCTCAGACTTGATACTATGAAGCATATCAGATTCAAATAAAATCAGTCAAGACAAAACAGCAATATAGCCAACCTTCTCTGACTCATTTCTGCTATGCTATTTTTCTGTCATTGTTGTTTACTTTTCTCCTTCATTCCACTGTCTGCCTCTTTCATTGAGGCCTTTCTGCTATTGTTCCTGGAATCCTGGTGATTTTCTTCTCTCTCTAGAATGTCCTTCAGTATTCTTTGTAGGGTTAGGTTGGTGGTCACAAACTCCCCCAGTCCCTCTTTGTCATGGAAATATCTTGTCTCTCCATTAATTTTGAGAGACAGTTTTTCAAGGTACATCAATCTGGGTTAGAGGTTATTTTCTTTCAGGGCTTGGAAAATTTCGCTCCAAGCTCTTCTTGATTTAATAGTTTGGATCGAGAAGTCCACTTGATTTTGATGAGTTTTCCTTTATAGGTAATCTGTTTCTTTTCTCTGACCACTTTTAATATTCTGTTCTTGTGATGGATTTCTGGGATCCTGATTATTATATGTCTGGGTGTAGATCTGTTTTGGTTGTAGCTGGCTGGAGTTCTGTATGCCTCATATATCTGAACATCACTTCCACTTCTTATGTTTAGAAAGTTTTCCTTAATTATTTCTGTGAATGGCCTTTTTATTTTATTTGTATTTGTCCCTGCATCTTCATTCACATTTTTTATTCTTAGGTTATAAATCCTCTTGTCGTCTTCTAGCCTTTCTATCGTTACTTCCTGGTTCCTTGTTATTTTTAAGAGAGTTTTCCTTTTGTCATACATTGCAAATCTATCTTCAAGTTTTGAAAGTCTATCTTTAGTTTCTGTTAAGAAGTTTTGCCAGCTTTTAATGGAGTTTTTGATTTCCTGATATTCTCTTTGGATCTGTCTCATGTATTCTAGATTTTGTTTATATTCTTTATCAAAGGCTTCTCTCCTTTTTCTAGGTTCCTCCATTTTTCCATTTGTATCTTCTTGAGTATTACCCAGCATTTCTTTTGTTAATCTTCTTATATCTTGCTTCACCTGAGTTAGAATTTCAGATTTAAATTCGTTGATGAAGTCACAGAAGTATTTCTTTATTTCTGATGAAGCCATGTGTGATATTGCATGTTTGCTGCCCTCAACCTCCTCTGCATTTACCTCTCCTGGACTCACTTTCCCTGGTTCAGTGGTTGGAGGCCTTTTGCTGTTTCTCTGTCTTGTCATGTTTCTGGTTTCTTTCAGACAAGTGAGTGGTGGAGGTCTCCGGGCCTTTTGTATTGCTTGCAGTTTTTCTGCAGTGCACTGGCTAGGGAAGTGCCCAGTCTCTGGACATTTTAGGAATATGACAAAACAAGTAAATCATATGGTCATGTACATAGTGCTGTTCTTCATTTGTAAGAAAGTGGGTCTCATGGTTTTATGTGAAATCTTTTGTTGGTGGATCAAATATTCTACATCAAACATTTTACAGCCCATCCTCAGGATATATGCTGGTTTTTTATAAAGGTTAGTAGTTGTCTCTTCTAGAGTGAAAGGAGCCCAGTTTAACCAACTGTAGCCAAGTAGCTGGATGGTCTCTTCATGGAAGGGCATCAGAGGATTACATAAAAACAGTCTTTAAATTGTCACAGTGGCAATATGTCATTCCACGTGGAGTACAAAATTATTTCAGTTATATGTTTTCATTTTCCCCCTCTTGGCTGTTGAACTATTGTTACTATACATTTTACTTCTGTACGTGTTTAAACAACATACTACATTATGCATTATTCTGTTTAAGCAATAAATTATGTTATCAAACAATTTAAATGAAACAGACCCTACATTTACTTATACAATTGCCATTTCCCAAGTTTTCAGTTCCATATTGTGTTCAAATACCATTTTATGAGACCTAAGAACTTTCTTTACATTTCTTCTATCAGTCTACTGGGATGTGTTATTTTAATTATGTATGTCTAAAAAAGTCCTTGTTTTGTCTTCCTTTTTGAAAGCATATACTTTAGGGCTATGAATTCCAGGTTTGAAGTTTGTCAGTATTTTTCCCTCTCTTTCAATGCATTTAAAATATTTCTCCATTGTCTCTTTGCTTGCATTGTTTCTAGTGAGAAACCTGTTACTATGCATATATTTATTTCTTTGTGCATATCTTTTCTCACTATCACCATGCATATATTTATTTCTTTGTGCATATTTTTTTCTCACTATCTGCTTTACAATTTTTTTCTGGTTTGCGATCCTTTCAGGCATTTAAGATATTTAAGCAAAGATGTGATGGGTCCATTGCTGTACAATTCCAGATTTCCCTGCATCTCCCAATAGCAGCCATACTCAACTGTGCTGGCAACACAGGAGCTGAAATTCTGTGTACCATTTCCACAAAGAGGTTCAGACTTCCCATCACTGATGCGGTATCATGGTGAGAGTCAAAGTCAGAAAAGGTAAAACAGAGCTTAGAAATAAAATACATCCAGAGGTGATAATTCAATAATAGCTATACCAAAGAAAAGATGACATGTTTCTTTATTTTGAAGACAATGCATAGGGAACTGTGCACAATAAAGGCAAAATGAAAGGTTCTTCTAGCACAGGGTCAGTTGTAAAGAAGTATTATAGATAGTTAAATAGAAATTAATAGGTAGCCAGAGAGGAAGTCAGCACAAAAATAGTTAACAATTGTGGCTGGAGTCAAATCTGAAAATTCAGGCAACAGTGGCCTGCTTATATGCCTCCCTAGAAATAAATAGCAATTTGAGATCATACTGAAATTAATATCACCTTGTCCAGGGGACCTCAATAAGCATCAGATACATAGGTGAATGATCAGAACATCCAGATTCATACTCTCTTCCTTTCCCAATATAACTTTGCTCTTTCCATATTCTCTTGCTCTACGACTAGTTTCCCCATTGGGTTAATATTATCTAAGCAGTTATACCTGGGATCCTGTGAATTAATTGTAGTTTGATTCCATTATACTTATATTGCACTTTTGCTGTTTGAGTCATCCCTGACAAAGGGGACTTCATGATCACTTACTTGGGATCTCTCCCAGAAATACACGAGCTAGTCTTCTCTTTATTCCCAGTAAAACTCTTCTCCCAGTTTCCATGAAAGTAAGACTGAACTGGAAAATGATCAGCCATGAAATAAAAAATGGCTTCCCCTATTACCTTACTTTATCTGGCATTAATAATAGCCACTGAGCAAGGAATAGTGAGGTATAATCTTCTGCATAATATGGGCCATCACCATGGCAGAGAGCACTGCTTATTTTCTGGGTAGGTCTCATTTTCTGGAAAACATGAGCAACTTTCTGCTTTGATTCATGACTTCATTTCTCCATGTTGTGAGACCATGAATTTGGCACATTTGACATTTAGCAGGTCGGGAGTTATGTTTTTTTAGTATCAGAAGTGTGGTGGATTAACTAATGGTCAACTTGTAACATCCAGCTGAACTGAATCAATATGGTTCTGGATGTGGAATACACACCTGAGGGTTGTTGCCAACAGCATAAAAAGAGAACCAGAGGGGATGATGGTGTGCTTGCTGTTGATTCTTCTGGAGAAGCTTGTCATGCTGGTTTTCCTAATATGAAGTCAGCTGTTCTCACTGTCGGAGGAGCTCCACTCCTCACTGTCAATGAGGAAGGCTGTAGTTCTCTTTGGGTAAGCTCTGGTCCTTACCTTGAGCATTGCTTCCTGGCTCCAGTCCAGATCCCTCAGTCTGCTGGCACAGATCCTTCATTCTGTTGGTACAGACTATCTAGCTTCCACTATTGGCCTTTGGAGCTTCCCAGGTCAGATTCTTGATACAGACTTGTAATGAGATATTGTTGTGGGCTCTAGGCCTCTAGTTAGACTCATGGAGGACATTGCCGTAGGCTCTAGGTCTTCCACTGGACTCATGCAGGACATTTTTGGGGGTTCTATACCCTTGGCTATATTCTTGGGGTCTCTAGTGGATAGACAGATCTCCTGCACTGTTCTGCATTTGACTCTTTGAGTGAATACTATAAATAATTCTATAAATTATGTGTTCTGTATTAAATCTTTTCCACTGTAAACCCTGACCACAATAAGGAATATGCAGACTTGTGGCCCAGGATTACATCCAAAGAAAAAAGCATTCTATGATTCCTCAACATATTTGCTAAAACAATAACAAATTTAAAATTTGTTCTCTATAAATAAATATATTCAAAATATTGTATAAAATCTCTCTCCTTGTTGCTATTTTTAAATAATTTGGTTTTGAAGAGCCTTGCTCATATCTTCTCCTTGTTCTTCTTTTTCTTCTTTTGTGTGTGTGTTTTTGCCTGTGTGTGAGTGTGTGTATGTGCAAGCATTTGCACATGTGCATGCTTGAGGTTTGTTGAGCTTCCCGTATTTTTTGTTTGACAGATTCCATCAAGTTTGAAAGATTTTGGGCCATTATTTTTTGAAATATTCTTTGTATATCTCCCTCACTCTTCCAGGGATTCAGTGTGCCATTGATTCCATTCATTTCAGACATTTTAGAAGCTCTATTTGCATCTTTAGATCTTTTATATCTCTATTTAACATGATTCTCTTTCCTCTCACTTTTTGCTAGATATTACCTCATTAGCTCCTTGCTGCTCAGTAAATACCATCCTTCATTCCTTGGTGTCCCATGTCCTGACAAAGCATTGTTTCAAATATCCTGAGGTTTTCTGGTGAAAAACATATCTAGTCCCTCTTACTTCATCTTGGCAGCAAGTTAAAGTTTCATGTAGGTTATTTTAAAAATCCCAATCTTTTTTTTAAATGTAAGTTTTTTTAATAAAGGATGACTCATTGACTTCCTGAATTTCATGACAGATGTTTATGATTGCCTACAATAAATACCTATTGTCTCTTCTTCCTTGCTAGCAGATATTCAAATTTATTTGGACCTGAAAACTCAAGTGTCAGACAATATAGTAAATTATTCTATGCCATGAGAAAATGGCAACTTTATTACTCTGTCAACGATTTGGTCAGGATGTGGACTTGTGACTCAGTGTGCTGGGAAATTTCTAGAGAATATTTTCTCACAGATAAATCAGGGAGCTGGAGATAGACAAAATATATTTTTTCCTCTGCCCCTAGTTATTCTGTTCTTGGAAAAATTTTGCAAAAGGATTTGATACTTGGATTCATGTCAGCTGGTAAGCATCTGTGAGGCAATGATCTAGTATAATATCATTAAATGCATACATAAGTACAGGAGAATTGTAGGCTGACCCCACATTGAACCACAGAACAATCCTTAGGCTCCCCATCTTTGGATTTTCTGTTACATGATATAATATACATTACCAATATATGAGACACTGTTTTTCATGTTTTTTGTGACTTGTAGCCAAATACAGCAAATTTGATGCCTACTTTTACTATGGCTCAACTTCTTAGGTTTTTCTGATTGCTTTCTTCTAGATTAAGAAAGATTATGTTCTAAGCATGAAGGTTTCCATCCCAGGAGGTGAAATCCCCATGGTAAAACAACTACTTCATAATTTTTCAAAGGAGTGGTACTCTGTAGCCATGATCAAAGGCAGAAAGCCCTGTAGGCTTTTCTCCTTAATGTTACAGTCATTTATAGATCTCGGTTATGCAAAAATTGTGCTGATAGGGGATCTTATGGCCATGTCCCCAGAAGGAGAATTGCACTGATTCTTGAGTGGAATACTAACTTCCAATGACTACGATCCACAGGGGGAAAATGCTCTAGCCAAAGCTACTTGAAATAATATATATTAATACAATTCCATCATAAATAATAAATACTATTAATATGGCTTTAAATAATTTATAATGCTAGATTTGCATAATAAATAATACATAAATATGTAATCATCCCATGAAGTCATGCGAAATTAGTAATCATGAAGGAATCTTAACCTATTCACATGCTCTGAGAGGAAAGACTTGCAAGTGTCTCAAGGCCTTAATCAGAGCTGCCATGTAATTTCTCAGCTGAGAGGAACACTGGCTTTGTATAAAGAATTTGACTTGTATATCTCATGACTGCAGAAAAGTAACCAGTAATAGACTTTTCAGTGCATAGAGATTCCAGTGGTTTGTAACATTTCTTTTTTCTTTAAAAATATAAACTCTAACCTTTCAGTGATTAAAGATTATGGAATATTATGTTTTCTAAAAATTAAGCAGTTTCAAATATTGCTATTGATTCTTTCAAACCCTTCCATTTTTCTAGAGATTGATTTGTTTTTCCTTATTTAATCTTCCTACTAGCCTCACATGGTATACACAAGTATCCCAGTTTCCCAGCTCAGGAAACAGTGAGTAGGAACAGTTAGGGATTTATCTAAGGTCACAAAGCTAGCTTAATGTGAAGGACAGGTATGTAACTGGTTTTGTTTTGTTTTGTTAATAAGGTCTTTCTAAACTGCCTGGCTGGCCTCCAACACTCAATCCTCCTGCTTTAGCTCCCCCCATAACTGGGATTATACGCATACAGATTGGATTTGTGTCATTTTTAATTCAGCTCTTCTCTGTGGATTAAGATTTTGGATACTTTAAATTCAAATTCAATGAAATTTTGAAGAATCTCTTTGATGTGCTCTCCATTGTGCTAACCATTTTACACAGGTGAGATCATTTGCCTTCCACAATAAGCCTAGTTGATATTTGTATCTTCATTTTACAGATTAGGAAACTGAGGCTCAGAAAAATAAAATGATTTGACCAAGACCTCATAGCATGAAACAAAAGTGGGATCCTGCAACTTCAAGCCATACCATATTGCTTCTTTTGTGAAGAGCCATGTTTTCACACCAGACTATGTCAGTCTTCTCCAAAGAGCAGATCTCGTATTCAGTGTTCTCTCAGGTTCTGATCCTTGTCCAGTGAGTCAAAAGGCTCTCTTTTCAATATGGTAGGAGAAACAAAGTTGTAGGAGCAGAGATTTTTGTCTAGAGATTTGGGGATTCTAGGGGCAAGTTTATGCTTCTCAGATTTTCAAGGCTGGCACACTGAGCAGCCTCAAATGTCTCAGTTCCCAAGCCCACTCCTTAACAAAATACTCACATTCCTTTATCCCTCTGGCTCTACTCTCCAAGAATATACAGTAGTTAGGTTAAAGTCCCATTTCCTTAGAGAGTAGCATTCTGAGAAACTATGCTTTGAAATCAGTCTATCTGGGAAAGACATAACCAGCTAAAAAGGTATAGGGAAAGGTTGAAACCATAAACGCCGAGTTGACCCAGAAGAGTAAATATAAACCACTTGCGTCTTTCATGCCGAATTACAGCTTATCAGGCACACATTAAACCTTTAAGCTTTTTTTCTTAAGCAAGAATAAATCTCAGTTGACTACCCCAGCATATGTATTTGTTTTCCCTACACTGTCTATAAACCATGTCTAAGGTGAGTATTTATAAGCCTGAATGAAAACCAGACAAACAATTCTGAGAATAAGTGACAACTATAACGGTTCATGATAAGACAGTCACAACAAAGGAAACACTATGCATTAAGTGGTTTTTTTCTGCAAATCCTTTATACATATGTCAAGCTGTGTGCTGGCAGAGTGAAAGAGAATAAATCAAAGAGAATACCCATATAAGAAAGGGTTTTAGGCAAATGCTGTCTTGTATGCATAAATCAAATAAATAGTCATTAAAAAACCCCAAAGGAGCAGCATAGATTTCTTTGGAATTTTACACAATGAAGTTATTTAGCAATTGTACAACAATTTGTATTGATGGAGCACTTTATAATTATTTACTCATTAAATCTTATGACATTTCTGGCAAGTATGTCCGTACCATTAGTTAGTTTTATAGCCAAGGTAACTGAAGCAGAGAATTTTTAAGTAAGTTTTCCAGAGTCACACAGTTTAGTGTAAGCCTAGCAAGAACTTCACTTTCAGAACTCTTGCCCCACCCCCGCCACCCCAGTCCTAAATTACAGCTCCATGATAATGGAACAAATGCTTATTAACTCCTTCTTTGGATAAAGATTGGTCAGGGAGATATCTGAGGTCAAAGCCTCCTGCTGGTACCTCTGGAAGTGTTCATGGTTGGTTGGAGCCAGCATTTAAGCTGGAATGAGACTTGTCCACATGTCAAAGCATGCCTATGTGACACAAGTTTGTCTCTGCATTAGAGTTGAGTTTGAGATGGCCATGATAGCAAATCCAAAACTGTAGCTCTCAATACAGCCTGCAATACCTGAGGGATTTTAAAATAAACTAATGGTCCACAGCCAATTCAATACAAATGTCTGAGATTGATCTTGGACAAGGATAGTGCCCAAAAACTACCCAGGTTTTTCTAACAAGTTTCCAGAGTTGAAAACCACTGTGTAAATATCCTTCCAGACTTGCTGGACATGGTGAAAAAGGTTGTTCACTGGGTAAGAACACCTAATTTGAAAGGAGCCAGTGAGAACTGAATTGTGGCCTAAACAATTTTTCTCTAATTTGGCTCCTGTAACCATTTTTTTTTTTATTGGTACGGTACTGGGGATCAAACTCATGACCACATGCTTGGAAGACAGGTGGTTATGCTGCTGAGCTAAATCCCCAGCCCCAGTGCTCTATAATTTGGGAATGGCACTGATTCTCAAAAAGAGTCATCTTTTGCCTGATTTCCACAAAGGAGGCCTGGGTTAATTCTCCTGGATGTATACTGGTATATATGCTATGAATTTTGCTTTCAGTTTATTTTTATGCTATATATATATATATATATATATATATATATATATATAATTCACTTCATGCTGGACACTTGGTATACCTGTGTATGTAACTATAGAACAATCACATCTCTGGTCTTGCTGGCTCTCCCTACCTATTGAGGAAGAAGACAAGGAGTTCCAGCAATGTGGGAAGTGCTCTGATAGGGATGAACAACATGAGAAAGGCACCCAGCCATTCAGACCGGGGCTCACAGGGGCTTCAGAGTGGAAGTGGCATTGAAGATAGACTGGAAGGCACACTGGCAAGATAAAAAGAGAGTGGCATTCAAGGCTTCAGTGACAGCACTGAAGAAATCTGGAATTGAGATAGGTCGTAGGTTATTGGGAACTGGTGATGACTCAGTCTACTTACCTGGAATAAGGAAGAAATAAAGGTGGAGGGAAGGACAGAGTGTGTGGCATCCCAAGGCCTGAGATGGCCACTGTGCTCTATTCTGGAGGTCACCTTCTCTTCCATCTTACCATTTTCTTTCTCTTCCTTCCAGACTCTATTCTTTATTAGATCAGAAAACACTCAGACCGTATGTACCTGACTTCCTGGAGTATATAATTCTGAGCATTGGATGAAAAAATCAAAACAAAACAAACAAACAAAAAACTTTGGAAGCAGCAAAGGGACAGACAAGCATAGGGATCCAGATGTCACCATTTTACTTGATGCCACCTGGTGCAAGCTCCCAATTGGCACCTATGCTCTTTTCTGAATATGCTTGATTCTGGTTCCACATTCAAAATTACCATCTCCGTTCACTTTACAAATGAAGCAAAGTCTATTATGAGCTATGAAATTATTGAAGCGGAGTAATGAGGGCATGTGTAGGTTTTACACTATTCTATTTCTCACTGTGTTTGGAATTTTCCATTATAAAAAGGCAAAGAACAAAAACAAGCAGGAAATCCTCTGCTACTTCTCGTCTTCTTTCATTCTGCTTATCATTGCCTGTACAATGCTCTGTTTTATTTGGTTTTAAGTCAAATTGATTTGAGTCTGGTCCTTTTGTATTTCAAAATAATATGCTTTGATGGAGTCATAGGCATTTTAACAAGCTAAATTTCCTAACCCATTAGATTTGAATGATGAAAAGTCATTTCACACCCGCCCCAACAAAAGTTTAGGAGAATATGGTGCAATATGCCTATCTCTCCTCTTCCGCTGTGGCCCTCAGGATTCTGACAGTGGGCTTTCCTCCCTTCCCCACTGGGAAATGGCAACTCCCACACTCAGCCATCCCAACACTCTGTATGGATAACCTGTACACCTGAGAATGTTTCTCCACTTGGAGTTGAAAGACTTACAGTGTGAAAAGGGAAGATGGAAGGCCGCCACTGAACAACTTCAAGCCCTGCTTCTCTAGGCTCCTCTTCCCCATGTCTACTTATTAGCCTGAAGCAGCTACAGAGCCCCTAAGTCCTTCTGACCTACCAGAGCTCTGGATCTCCCTTTTGTAAAGGGAAATGGAATTTCATAGGCCTCCAAGGCAAGAAGTCCTTTACTTTATTTTATAACATCTACACAAAGCCACATCCTAATGGCATAGTTTATATGATTGCCAAGAAATGTGACCTCCTCTGGACAGCCACAGTAGCTCGCATATATGTTTGTCAGTGGTATCACATTGTGTTCTATGTACTTATTTATCACATTCTTCCCCATAGATGGAGCTCCCCAAGAACAGAGGCAAGATATTGCTTTCTAAGCTTTCAGTACCTCACATTCTTTTTGAGCCAACCAAGGTGAGTCAGGTGTTTGTTAAATGAGCAAATGACCTGATTATTTTGAAATGTAACCTAATTTCTCTTTTTTTAAAAAGAAATTGTTTGAAAGCCCATGTTTAGATATAAAGAATGCTCAACTCCTCCAATCAGTAAATAGGGCTATGTTATTCCTACCAGTTTTGGCCTTTGCTCCCCACATTTGTGAACTCTAGCTTGGCTCCCTGGGATTGAGTCTGCCAGACAAGAACACAGTCACTGTACCCACTCCCACCTCCTCCAAATCAGTCACTTTAATGAAAAAGAAAGAAAAATTAAGCTTTCTATTTGTGTTTTTGACAAGGTCAACAACCAGCTTATTGATGAAACATTTCTGTTATCTCAACCAGTTTCAACAGCTTCCTGTGGCTACGGTGAGAATGTTTATGGCTCTTGTCTATTCATAAAGACTAGTTAGTAGTTCTGTCATTTTATCTTTAAGGGGCTCCAGGGTAGGAAAAACCCTCTCTGCCACAAGACAATGGTGAGGGTGTCTGGACCACTCTCTCCCTGTGAGTTCTATCCCCGAGACACACAGGAAGTAGATAAACATTTGCAGCCTATCCAAGAGCAGTGTCCTGGGTTGGGCTGCTGGGCATCAGAGAGGAGAACAGACCTTGGGCAGCAGGCTCTGCTCTGTCACACTCCTGAGAGGTTACTAGGCACCCTGTATTGTGTTTGCTTCCTCTGCCATAATCAACTCAACATGGAAGAACTGAGCATGTGCTAACATCAAGTGTGCGAACATCAAATATTGTGATTCTTTTGTAATCTTCCAAGTCAAATCTTAATACAGGAATTTCCTAAGTTTTACCTTCATCTGTAAACTTTCATTTTCTTAATGCATCTGAAAAGATGAGGAGTATCCTACTGCTGGACTCCCCTCTTCTCACTTCCCTCCCCTGTCAGTTTTCATTGCCTGCTGACCTCCAGAGAATGAGTAGCTTGCACCTAGTCCTTGCTACTCCTTGGCTGCTCACTGGACTTCATTTCACCACTAAAGAAATGCAGATTTGGAGAAGTTAAGGCTGTGTCTCTTACAGGATTACAGGAATCCCCAAAGCATTAGCCAATAAAAAGATCTTGCTTGCCAATAAAAAGGGCTTTCACATGGGCAACAGGCAGGAGGTGCTCAGCAAACATGTGATGTTCAGCAAACATGTGGTACCCAGCAAATATGAGTATCCCGTCCTCCAGGCTACTCTGGATTTCTGCAGACACACCTCACATCTTTCTTCTGTCTCTAGTATTGTCCTGCCTGCCTCTCAAGGCTGGACCTCACATCTCTTCATTATTTCATGGTACCTTTCTCATTAGATGCTTAATAAATGTGGTGGGCCAATTGGCTGGCTGCCTGACTGACTTTCTACCAAGGGTGATGTCCTCTATTGCCTTTATTTATTGCTTACTATCAAGTGGTGTCATCAGCCTGGTATCCTTTTCCTGAAATGAACACCAAGATTAATGAGAGAGTTAAAGAATTCAAAATTATTGGAAGATATTAACAATAATTGGTATTTTATCACTAGTAACAGAGCTTGAGTAATGTCTTACAGGTGTAGATAGTAATGTCTCATTTTTGTCTAAATATGCTTAATTTTTATGTCATCATTCATATGCATATGAAGAAATTTTCACCTGCAGTAACCTCTGTTATAATAACTTTGCAAAACAAAAATTAAGTGTAAAGACCACACTTTATATTGTTTAAAGCATGATAACGAACCAACAAAATACTTCTGATTTTCAGGGATAAGTCATCTCTACCCCAAACTGCATTCTTCATTATTCTTGCCTATATGATTTACAACAATATGTAGAAAACATATTTAAGTTCTAACAGGTCCTTAGACAGCTTTTTCCTTGGTAAAATATTAAATAAACACATATCCCAAGAATATAACCAATCCAGTTGTATGAGGCTTATGAAATTGTGAAATGGTTCTGAGTTTTAAAACAGCCTATCCATTTGCCTGTGACCTTTGCTTGTCACTCTTCTATATTCTTCACCACTGTTTCTTCCACACACACACTCCCACAGTGCTGTCAGATGGGTTATCATTACCTTGCACTTTTGTTCTTTTGTTAATTTTGGATAAAGTCCTAGAGTGTGGCAGTATTGTTGAACTCATTTCTGCTTAGGTCTCAAGTTTCCATAGCTCCTCTATTACCCAGTGGCAGTGCACCCTATAGGCACAATAAATAAATAATACAACACTGAAGCTATAACAAATCACAAAATACATTATTAAAAAATTAAGGAATAAATATCTCCCTCTTACTTAAATAGAGATTGATTTTATAATGTAGAATGCTGAGGAGAGATGCTCTGAGATAGATTAAGGCCTGGGGACACTCAGAATACCCTGGAATGGACATTTTGCTCCCTCAGCGAGACAGGGAAAAATCCTTGGAGTGAATGAATGTTTTTGTGAAATGGAAGCTGCTATTCTCCATTTGTTCACAAGCCAGGTATGATGCACTTCCGGCTTCATTGTGTGAGGGTAGAGAGACCTCTAGTACACATCTGTCTTTCCTAAGCACAAATTGTTAGTCTAGATGAAGGTGATGAAGACAAATGCTTTCCTGGAACTGGAAGTAGAGAGGCACTGTTTCTTTTCTCTAACTTTAAATCACAATTCTGGCTTCCAAAAAGATGTTCTCAAACCAGAATCCTGCCCAGAGCTCTCTAAGGTGTTTTATTTAACAAGGAGAAGATACAGCATAGAATAACTTTCTCCACAAGGTACACATGTCAAAATGGAAAGTTAAATAGAATCCCTTCTTCAGAGATTTGAAGATATTCTATGGAAGATAAAAAAAAAAGCCTATAGTGCTCTTAGGGTTCTCAGGAAGTCAACCTTGTTTTATTTATGTTAAGGTTTGAATGGAGTCTATTGACTCACCCAGGTCACACTGAAGAGGCTACCAAGGCTTCCATTCTTACTCTATCCTGGAACTCTGTGGCATTTCTGTGTTTTATCCCTAGATGCTTTGGGATTGCACGAACCTTTCTGACTTCCCTGTCCTCTACAGAGACAATAGGTTGGTATAAATGAAACAGACAGTGGATAACAAGGGACCCAACATTTTCCCTACTCCAAAATTATGAGAGGACTTTATTCTGGTGGCACATAGAATCACTTCATGTTTTTATCTCATTACTCTCTGTAAACAATTAAGTGTTAGATGCAAACTTTTTCCTAGAGGAGAGAGAGTAAGCCAGTCAGAGAGCGTTCCCACCTCCTGAGTGTTTCATAAACGATCATGGAAAATGGTTTGCTTACAATGAGTTACAATAGAGAATAAGACAGTAAAGGATGCCTCTAATTCCAAAGGCTCCTGGCATACTATTTGCCAAGAACTTGGCTTGACCTTATGTTTTTTTTATTACTATGTACCTTGACCATCTCCTCAAAGACCATGCAGAAATATGGTCTAGAAACATGGGAATGACTGAGCATTTACTTTCCTTACTCTTCCATGGAGAGATTTTCTGACCTACAACTGAAATTCTCAGCAACATGCAGACATTCAAGAGTTTGGGTTCCCAGGGATTTTGCCATCTTCAACTAATGGTTTTTGTGGTTATCTTGGACATTAATGTCTACCTGGCAAACAGCAAAGGGAAAAGTAAAAGAATGCAGGGGAGATATTTTGTGTGCCATGCTCAGCGTGGAGCTCATCACTCCCATGTTCCACTGGCCAGAAGTTGTTACACAGTCTTCCCTATACTCCAGCAGGGACAGAGTGTCCCATCCTCTTCTGCTGGACACCAGTGTACTGACTGTGAAGAAAGCAATAGAGAGTCAGAAGACTGGTGAGAAACATGTCAACTGGCATCCCTAACATACTTACAACTCAATATGGGAAAGTTTAAACTATTCTACACTCCAGGGGAAGTATGAAATTCTTACAAAGATTCTAGTGAATTCTGCAAACTTTAAATCCTTAAGATAACCTGGCCTTTGGATTCCCACTTCTGTACCTGTCTCCACCCAGTGGTGCATCAGTACCAGTGCAAAAGGCAGCCCCTTGTTAGTTTTGAATCACCTATTACACACACACACACACACACACACACAATTCACATAACATGCATCTGAATAAGGTAGAGACTACTTAAATTTCACACTGCAGTATACATAGCATTGAAACTTCCCATACTTGTTAGTCCTGCCCCTGAGAATTTCTCCTGGTTTGAGACTCACAAGAAACGCCCAGCTTCTGCATGCCTCATGGGTAGGCTGGCCTTCTCTTTCATTTCACCTGCCTTAGTCATTTTATCTCATTATCTTGGCATACAGAGTTCCAAACTCTGATGCTTGCCTCATACAGACCTTTCTAGGTTTCCAAGAACCCCTGTCTCCTACCTTTTGCAATTCATCAGGGTGTTTCCCTGAGGTCCTGAGAACACTTTCACTTGATTGCATCAGATAATTATCAGGAAATGCACCAACTCACCCCTTTTAAATCACTGTTAGAGCTATGCATCCACATGTTAAAAACCGTGTCCATGCTGTACTAGGGACAAGAATATATAGTGATGAAAAAGACCAACAAAATTCTGACATCATGGAGTTTACACAGAAGCAGGGGAGATAGTTAAAAACTTGTGAATTATTCTACAATTATCAAATAATTATAATTTGTGATAATGTTGCAATGAAAACAAATAAATGACTGAGACAAAAATACTGTTGGGAAGTGGAGCCTGTTCTATGTAGGATACTTAAGAAATCCTGCTCAAAGCAAAGATGTGACACTGAAACTCAGCTATATAAAATGAGAAAGGATTAACCAAGGGGCACAAGCATTTTACACAAAACCAAGAGCAGAGACCCTCAGAGAAGGATGAAGCTTGTCCTTTCATGAAAGTAAGAAAAAGGAGATTCCAGAAGAGGGCTGGGGTCTACTTTCTCTCCATCAAAGCTCTCCTTTCACAGTCTTAATTTAGCTAGGGAGTAGAAGCCCAGCAAGGGGCTGCATTTCCCAGATCACCTAGATAAGTGAGGCCACACAACTGAATTGTGACCAACAGCTAATACCAAAAGTCTCTTCTGGCCCAGATTCATCCCCACCTTCAACTCCCACTGTCTCTCATCCTCCAACTGCAGGCTGGATGTTGACACCCATGGACCTTGAGGTCATTTGATGGAACAACAGGGTTCCTATCAGTCCTAGTTCCTAATGAAACCCTTTCTCAGCTATCAATGTGTATATTATCTGAGTATATCAATTGGATTATTATATTTTTAAAAAATTATACCAAAACTCCATGGCTGAAAACAACAGACATTCATTACAATTTCTCTGCTTCTTGCTTATGAGTCTCTTGATGAAACTTAATCAAGGATTTCTCTGAGGCTGTGGTCTCATCTCAAGTCTTGCCAGGGGAAGAGTCTAATTATAAGCCTATTCCACCAGTTGTTACAGCACCTGTTAGTCTTTGGGCCTCCTTGTCTTGCTGAAGGTTGGACATGGACTGCCCTTCATTCCCTGCTGCCAGGCTCCTTTCCAGCGTGCTTCATCAGAGCAAGCACATGTGAAGAACCATACAGAATTCCAGCAAGATGGAAGTCACAGTAATGCAATCACAGAAGTGACATCCCATCACACCTACCATGTTGTTTGCTTGAAGTGAGACACTTGATCCAATCCACATTCAAGGGGAAAAGAATAAATAAACACCAAGACATGAAAACTAGGATGCAAGGACTTTGCAGAGCCACCTCAGACACAGACCACCAGTAAGAGTAGAAATAATTCTCTCTTTAATGACACCACTGAGATTGCAAGTGTGGACAACTGCAGAAGTTTGCATTGCTTGGGATGACCCACAGGAGAGCACCAGAAAGGTTCAATCAAGTGAGGTCAGAGCAGGCCAGGTCATGCCACACCTTATTAGCTCTGACCAGAAACTGGTATTGATTATAAGTGCAACAGGAAGTCATTAAGGGATTTAAGAATGAGGGAGAAGGAATCCAGGTTTCATTTTATGATCATCCTTGCTGCTGGTCATCAATGCCTTTTGAAGAAACAATAGTGGAAGTGGTAGTGCTGCAGCATTGGGTAGTAAAGAAAATAGATGATAGGTTGATTGACTTTATGTACTGAATTGGCTGAACTACTGTACTTAGTGATGTGATCACACATTATTACAGATGTTTCTGTGAGGATAACCTTGTATGATATTAACATTTAAATCAGTAATTTTGAGTAAAGCAGATTGCCTTTCAGAATATAGGTGGGCCCTTTCCAATCAGTTAAAAATCTTAATAAAACAAAAAACTGGTCTCTCTGAACAAGACCAAATTATGCAGCAGATTGCTTTCAAACTTGAATTGCAACATAGGTTTGTCATTGATTCCTGTCTGCTGGTCACTCTGCCGATTTTGGACTGTCTACCCTCAATAATCATGAGCAATTCTGTACAATCCTTCTCCTCTTCTCCCATCACAGGGCATGTTCTCTTAACTCTGTTTCTCTGGAGAACTCTCACCAATACCAAGTAGAGGAGAAGTAGCTGTGAAGAATCTATTTTGTGTTCCAGACCCTCTGCAAGATGTCCTGTATAAGTCAACTCCTCCAGGAATCCCACTAATGCATATTTTTACACCTGTTGTATAAAGGAAGAGCTCAAGACTCTGATAGCTAAATATATTACCCAAGGTGACGTGCAAAGGAAGTGGCACAAATGCCATACCAACTTGTTAGGTACTCACTTTTTTTTTCTCCCAAGTGACTGAATGAACAACAGAGGGGGAAATAAGCAGCAGTTTCAAAAACTCAAGTTTGGTACTTCGAATCTGAAATTCCATTTTGCTGATGGTCAAAGCAAAATTCATCACACCCAGCACATTTTCCTTCCTATTACAATAACATTTGCGATCTGTGAGGGGCCTTTCTTTTTGATAACGCAATCATATCTTTACATTGCAACAGCAAATTTGGGTTTTAGTTTCACCACTCCTATACTTTTACAGCCAATTGTTAACAGATTAACAGCTTTGGGTGACATCCACTAACCTGCTCTGGCTTGCCTCAGTGACCGAAAGTCTGTTGACAAGGACAGAACATAGAAGAGCAGGCTCTAACTGAACAGGCTAAATGGAGCTTTAGTTTCATTGATAAACATTTATTGTGCTTCTGCTACTTTCCAGACAGTATGCTGTGCATTCTGGACTCTGATTCATCAGCAGCAAGGTGTCTTCCTGAATCTTCTGGATTTCCAGAATTTTTTTTTAAAAAAAGATTGTACCATGAAACAAGCATATCTAAACAGCAAAGTAGTTTCAGAATACATTCTATTTCATGTGTCCAAATTATTATTCATCTACACATCTATCCATTAATCCATCTATCCATTTTTCTTAACAGTCTCTCAGCAATGATCTCCCAGTCAGTAACAGTATTTTGAAACAATCAACAAAATCAGCTCTTTATTAAGCATTTTTTCTGTAATTCACAGCTACTGAGAAAGTCTTTCAAGAGTGGCAGTCATCTGAGGAGCTGAAGATATACCTGAGTGATATAAGTGCCTGCCTGGCAAGCACAAAGTCCTGAGTTTAATTCCTGGTACAAAGAGAGGGAGAGAGAGAGAAAGAGGGATGAAGTCACTTAAAAAGTAAGAATTATCAATTTCCAGGATCTAACCTTCTGGTCCACTCTGCACTCTACCTTCTGGAAAAAAAGAACTCAGCAAAAATCTCACACTTAGTTTTATCCCAAGTGGGAGGAATCTACAGATAAATTCCAGGAATATAAACACACCAGGCATTTATTCTTATATTAAAATGGATTTTAAAAATCAGGATATATTGAAATAAGGAAGACACAGAGATACTACCAGAAAATACCAAGTTAGAATCATCCTAAAGCTTGTTGGACTTCCCCTGCAACATAGGCAAGTCACTATCGTCACATACACGATGGCATGAAAGAGTTAAATAACAAAACCCTGAGAAGGCAGCAAACAGATCACATTCAACTCCAGCTGCAGAAGCCAAGTGAGAGTGAGATATACCGAAAAAACTGGGACTGGATTATAGGAAGCAACCACAGAGGAGGGACTGTTGGGTAAACACAAGGGAGACACGCAATTTTGTTTTTTGTCCATAAAATTCCTCATACTGTTCCATGGCCAGAGTTCTGTAGAAGGAAGTGTTCACAGACAGAGGCATTTAGGAAGAAGCATTTGCCCAAGGCATCAGCAGCATATATTTGTCATCTGAAGGCAACACATGGAGAATAGTACCTCCAGTTTTTCAGTGCTGCAAAGAAGTATGCAGTTACCAGAAGAACAAAAAAAGCTGGAAAGAGAAATGCAAATGATGAAGTCCGTCCACATAGCTCAGAAGAGAACTACATATTCCAAGACTGAATTGTTGCAGTCACAGACAGAAAGCTTTGAACTGTTCAGGACAGTACACCCTATTTACTCCAAGAAAGTAGTCTTTAACGTGGGAGCCAGCATGCATCAGTGTCAGAGACAGACAATGGTCAGTAGGAAGTGGGTTCAAGGGCAGTGAAAACCCACAAGGGCAAAGCCCTGGTTTATCTATGCTAAGGGAGTTTGAGGGACAGACTAGCAATGGGGAGAAAGTCATGTTGAGATCTTACAACATCAGCAGGAGATCAGGGTCATAGCAGAAGGAGGAAATATTCCAAATGAATGTGAATGCACAGAAATGAGAAACAGTATGGTTCCTTCACTAGTGATTAGGGGAGAAAGATAATAATTACATTTACTGAATATTTTAACGTTCACTCATTATCCCATACACCTCATACACCCATGAAATCAGCATAATTATGTCCATCTATTTTACAAATTTACAATGAAGCTGAGTAACTTGCTGAAAGTGGGCTAGTCAATCATTAAGCTAGAATCCAAACACACTTTTAAACGTTATTGCATACTGTTTAAGCTTACTATAAAAATATTCATGCTGAAATGAATTGCATAATAAATTCTTCCTCAACATGACAACCTCTTCAGGCTTCCATCCTGTATTTCCCTTTCTTTGTACACTCAAGCTTCTTGAGAGAGTTTTTATAAGCTGACTGCTTCCTTATCTGCCCCTGGAGTTCACTCTCAACTCATCAGTCTATCAAAGCCACTCTTACTCAGGTCAGTGAATACCCATGGTGCATTTCAACTACTGAACAATTCTTGTTACTTGTATCAACTCTATAATCTTGAATGCCTTTGACTTGTTGGAACAATACCACACAATACCAACTGGGTCAGGACTTTTGTTCTTATTTTTGAACAGATAGAATATCCCTTTGCAGTGATGCCTGAATCTGAAAAGATGCAACTTTGAGCTGGTATAGTCATTTTGCCACCATGAGTTGTTGGGGTAGTGGGAGTGGAGGACCATGGGGCTGACAGAGAAGAATAAAGAAACCAGAGCAGACAAAAGGACCCTAATGCCCCATTCAAGTCACTGTGTCTAGTCATACCTGCTCCTATACCTGCTCCAATCTGGTAGCCACTAATTACATCTGGCTAAAGAATACATACTTTAACATAGCTATTTTATATAGAATATAAACATATCAAAAAGTTTAATATATTTTAGATATATTGGGTTAATAAAATGTAAAATTGTATAAATGATTAGCATATTTCTTTTGTACAATGCTGCTCTGAAATTTTTTTATTAATTTATTGGCATATTTTAGATATACATAGTGATAACATTCACCATATGGAATTTGAACCAGTACATAATATGTCTTGATTCTCCTTTGTCCTCTTTCCCTCCCCTCCTTTCAACTCCTCTTCTCTTCTTTATTTACAAAAGTTTTGTTTCCATTTTTTCCTTCTATGTTCTTTCTTTCCTTTCCTTCCTTTTCTCCACCACTTCTCCTGCCACTTGAACATTTTCTTCATATTTCACAATATTTACTATATATTTTGGACCTTTATTTACATTTTTGGTTTCTCACACTGGACACACGTGCTGTATTTGAACATGTGTGTCCAATTTGTTTCACTTAAGAGTGTGGTACATCCACTTACCTAGAAATGTCTCAAATTTATTCTTCTTTATGGCAGAATAAAAAAACACATAAAAAATGTATAGAAAAAACACATCTTCTTTATCTATTCAACTGTTGATTGGCATTTAGTCTATATCTTTCTTTCTTTTTTTAAAGAGAATAAAGCCAAACAAAATAAAACAGAATAAAGCCAATCAAAACAAAACAATGAAAGTGATATAGGACTTAGAAACAGGATAATAGGAAATGAACCATTGCTACCATAATGCCTCTCATTATCTTCAAAATTTCTGCCCAAATAATCAGATATAATAAAATTAAAAAAAAACAGAACAGAATAAAGCCAATTAAAACAGAACCCTGAATAAAACAAAACAATAAAATGGAGCAAAAAAAAAGCAGTGGGAGCAATATAGAATTTCAGACAGAAGACAGAAGAAAATCCCCCATAGTTGCTATATTGCATATTGTTATACTCCAAATAGATGCTCAGACTATCAACTTTAGGGCTGCAAAGTCAATCCAGCAATGTAAGTATTAAGTTGCTTTTGTACCTTAGTTGCTGCCAACTCAGTCTGTATTCCTCTGAATCCTCCAGTTGCTTACAGGGGAAACGGGGTGGGGGAGTGACTTAACTCTTATCTTCCAGGCTGTGTGCCAGTTGGCTCATGGGAAGGGCACTTCCTGTTTCTCCTCTGGACCTACAGTTACTGCTGGCTCACAGGAAGGGAGATTCCTGTTTCTCCTCTTGGGCCACAGTTATTCCTGGCTCATGGGAAGGGTGTATCCTGTTTCTCCTCCCAGTCCACAGTTACTTCTGGCTCACAGGAAGGGCACATTTTCCCATTTGGGCTGTTTCTGAGATTTAACTACTATAAACTGTGCAGCTATAAACATGTCTGTGCATATATTGCCGTGGTATGATGCTTTTAATTCTTTTGGTAATATACCAAGAAGGGAAATAGCTGAATCATATAGAATCTTTAGTTTTAGTTTTTTTAGGAATATCCACATATATTTCCATAGTATTCTGAACTTTTAATTACATAACTGAAATTTTCTTTCCCTTTTTTACAATCCGTAACCATAAACATAAACAACTTTGTATTCATAAACTTCCTCATAATATGATAAAAAAAATATATCTCATTGCAATCATTCTTTTATATACCAGCCCCAAACTCAAAAAGTTGCCTGATAGGAAAGACATTTATTTCAAAACTAGGGAAGTGCCTTTTTAAAGTTGTGAATAAGTTTCTATTTTTAGCAGCATAAACATTAATTCATGTTTGGAATTTATTTCTTTAGTTTTAGGAAAATAATTGAAAAAGATCCTTTTTTATACAAAGTAAAGCAAATGTGCATATGTCATCTTTTTGAAGAAGATTGTCACTCAGTGGCCTATAGTAAATGACTCAAACTGACATATTATCTATTTTGCTGATGAATGTAAATTCATATTTCTTTTTAGGAAGAATGTTTTCTTAAAGACAATTTTTTAGCTGAGTTTGATTGTTTAGACTTATACAGTTCTGTGTATTATTCTTCATTCTTGAAATGGATGTGTACATTCATGTATGCACACGCACATGTGGGTTCCATCTTAAAATTAGTCATTGGAGGGGAGCAGAAACCAGATGATGAGGGGCATGATCGGGGAGGTTTGTCCTTACTTCATCTGAGGGTCTGGGTCTAAAAGGAACCAGATGGGAAGTGCCAAAGTCTACCGCACTGACTGAAAACCCACATGTGTTGTTATTTCAGATGACATAATCCGGACTTTGGGAAATCTACTGTCAAATTGTATGACTGCCCTGTCTGAGCTCTCAGGGCCAGACCACACACTGTGGGTGAGAGTAGTTTGCCTTTGCAAAAACCAAAGGAGAGAAGCAATTCTCATCTCTTGAATAACAAAAGCAAATCTGTTCCCCTGACTAGGGAAACTAGAAGGCTCTGTCATTGACAGCTGGCTGTTGTGAAGGGTAGATCAGGCTGTGGAGTCCAAGAAAAGTGAAAGTCAGAAGAAAATCAATATTATAGGTGAGAGTAGAAGTGAGGGTGGAGCTAACATCTATGTTTTCCTCTTCTGTTTTGCAATTTTCTTCTAGCATCCCAAAGATGTCTAGAAAAATTATAACAGATACCACTGTTGTATGAGTGCTCTGGAAGGCTAAAGTAAACATGTATGTCTATATTGGAATAAAGTAACATAAAATGGAGAAAGTAGTTTAGAGAAGTCAAATAGGAACTGTCAAGACCTGATTTATTGTCTCAGTTTGAAGATTTAGATTCCAGTGTCTGATAGAGATGATAACTCTAAAGAGATTGATATAATATGTAAATGTGATTTAGGAATTCTAAGAAATTACTCACAAAGAGAACATACTAGAAAAATAAAATTACAATGGGATGTTGAGTGAGATTCAGGCTTTATTTACTTAGCATTACTAGGGATTGAACTCAGGGCCATATATAAACATAAATGCTCTGCCACTGAACTACATTAGCTATGTATTGAATAAGTTAATATCCCTATGAGCTATATATTTAATGAGTTAATTCTTGAGCAAAGGAGATAGTAATACTACATGTTTCTCAACATTTTCTGGTACCTATGCAGAAGTAAAATCACATGTTTAATGCTACTGAGTAGGCTATGAGGAGAAATGAAGAATACAGGCACAATTTTGCAGGTTCTTCTTACCTGTTGCAAGGATCAAAAAGTTGACATATTCTGTAAGATATAGCTATAAGATTAAGGAGTTGCTGTCTCTCTGTGTCCCTATGTGTGGAGCAGAGCCTGCCACCAGCCTCTTTTAATCATGTAATATAAGTGAAAAATATACTTTAGTGTCTATGAAGTCACTGAGTTTTTTTAAATCACAATTGCTTATATCCTCATGTATCCCAGGAAGACACCATGTAGCATGATTAGCATAAAGCCAGGTATAACTTAAACACTTGAGAAAAGTCCATATTGTGCAAGTCTGTGTCTTGGTTGCCTCCTGATCCATTCCTTGCCCTCCTCAATGTTCTCAGTGCATCACAAGAAGACAGGACCCAGCAGACTATTTCCAGTATCCAAGGACTTATGGTCCTGTGATTAGGGTCAGGTGACAGGAGGTTAAAAGGAGAAATGAAATGAAGAGGAAGTAGGGGATCAGAATATTTCTTTTCCTCCTTGCACTTTGGAAGGTATCTCCAACAGAAAGTGCATCTTCAAGGTATTAAAAGAAAAAAAAATATATTGAATTCTATACTCAACAAAAATATGCTTGAAAAATGAAGGTCAAAAAATATTTATTCAGATGAACAAAACTAACCAAATTTATCATCGGACCTATACTAAAATAAATACTCATGGGATGTATTCATGATCCCTGATGAAAGTGCAGGAATAGAGGAAGAAATAAAGAAAAACAAAGGATAAAAATCTAGTTGAAGCAGATGAACACTGACTGAACAATAACAAAACTCTCCCGTGTGATTAAAAATGTAAGTTAAAATTTTATAAATGGTTGAATTGTCTGATTTGTTGGAAAAGTACTAACCTAAAAGAGATTCTAATAAGTCAGGATATATGCTGTGGATTTCCAGGCAATCATTATGACATTAACAACATACATATAATTAACAAGATAGTAAGAGAGAGAGACAAAATAAAAGATACTTGATTAAACTAGAATATGGCAAGAAAGGAGTATAAAAGGAGCAAAGAAAAGTTAGGACAAAAAATGAGATGGTAAATTTAACCAAACATATCATTAATTTAAATTAAATGTGAATTGTTTCAATATCCCAATTAAAAATAAATGTCAGACAAGAAAATTCAAGAATCAATTATATGCTGCTCATCTAAGATATACCCAAAGTATAAAAGTATAGATAGGTTGAAAGGAAAAGAAAAAGATTATTAAATTTGTAACAACAACAAAAAAATGGGTTGAAATAGCTAAACTAATACCTAAGAAAAGTCAACATGTGACAAAAAATGCTGCGAGAGCCTTCTAATGAGTTTCCTCTACTTCAGTCTTGTTCTCTTTAGTCCAATCTTCAACCAGTCAGAGTGGTTTTTCTGGGACACAAGATTGATTTTATTATTCCCCTCTATGAATTTCTCCTATGGTTTCCCATTGCCCCTAAAAAAAATGTTTAAAAATATCTGGATTTCATGTGTCCTTTACCTTCCTCAACAGCAGAAAGTTTTACCTTTTGAAACTCCTTGTTGCTTTCCTCATATGTTTTTCAGCAATAGCAAAGGTCTTTCTATTCCTGAAATATTTCAAACGCTCCCTTTTGGCTTCCCTGGGCTTCATACCTAACACCCCTCTCTTCCATCCTGGTCACAAGTCTTACTGCTCCTTGTCCTCAGTGTCTGCAAGGCCTGAGCAAACCTCTCTACTTCCCACCCAGCAAATCCAATATAAACTAAATTTGTATAGCTTTCCATGTCAGGGTTTGTCCTCTATTTTTTTGAGATTTAAAACTATCATGAGAAGAAATCTATGTTGACCTACTGAAGGATGGGAGATCATGTGGAGCTGAAATAACACATCAGCTGAGGCCCCCACAGACCAGCCTGCCAACTGTAAGTTACATGAGTAAGGTCATCCTAGATCAGTAATGGTGAACCTACGGCATGCGTGCTGCAGCAGGTGGTTTGTTGTCACTGAAAACTCTAAAAGGTTCCCCATTATTGTCCTAGACCATCTAGCTCCAGCCAGACTGGCCCAAACCCAGAGATCTGCTTCAGTCTCATTATCCAAGCCAACTTATGTAATTGTGTGACAAATTAAATACATGCTGTTATAAGCCAGTAAGTTCCCACTACCAAAGATAAGTGATACAACACTGTCTATATGTGAAATTTTGTAGTAAATATCATAACAATTTTATGAAAGAATTTATCATTATAACTGAAGTAAAGAGTCTTATTTTGGAGCAAATTTACACAAAGAAACTGAAATCTGTGTATATACCATCTTCTATGTTGACTCGCCTTTTGCTAATAACTTTATGTTTTATTAATGTCATGATGATGTTCTGGAGAGTATTATCATGTAGTCAGTCCTCTCTGATGTTTGCAGCCCTTCTAATTCTGGCTTCTTAATGTCTCATCAAGTATGTAAGATGACCCATGTCAAGTATGTAGGTATTCTCTTGTTAATGTTGTCACTTAATCATTCTTAATTAAATCTTTTGCCTGTTTGGATCACAGATGTCTGCAATATAGTCATAGAAAGAATAACATTTTGGTTCTTGACCCATTTTTATAGTTTATTTTTTCTATTTTTTTCTATAGTCTTTCTATTTGGTGGTGGGATAAATTTTAAATACAGCTGACAGTGGGGGATAGACACTGAAAGCTGAAATCAGAAATCCTGAGTTAGTAAGTGGTAGAACTAAGACTCCATCTCTGATACCAGGAGCATGCCCAAATATCTCTGAGTCTTAGTTTTCTTTTGTAAGAGAGCATAATAACACACAGTTTACAGTGTTGTTCTGAATGTGTTAGTCAGTCTTGTTAATGTGAATGCATTTCATAAAGGCAAGTCCTTATAAATGAGTAATCTCTTAAATCTTCAGAGAGTTTTCTATCCCAGTCAGAATGAAATTAACTGAAAGCACAAAGACCATGTGGTGGTATCTTCCCACTCTTTAGTGGTTGTAATTTCTCATCTTCCTTAGGAGGCTTATTTAGATGCATTTACACAATTTAACAATAGAGACTTGCTTTGCAGGGGCCCCAGTATAACTGGGAAACTAACAATCAACTAACCACTAACAGGTAACTTGCCTCTTTTGATGAACACATTGGCAAATAAACAATACACTGAAAATAGGGAATCATAGAACCCATTTTTTGAATCAGTGCAAGGATCTTACTTTCCTATAATAAACTAGAACAAGCTGGGTTTATAATGAGATATAAATGACCACAGGAATTCTCTATAATCATTTGACAATACCAATGATAGAAAACACATCTAATTTTATGGATATTTCTTTACCCCTTTCAAAGATAACAGTGACAATAATACATCCAGCAATCTGGTGGAGGAAACTGATTGAGGGCTGCCAGCTTTTCGACTATATATAAGTCTTCTCTTTGTGGGGATAGCAAGTTCAGTTCCTACTTCAAGGACCTTTCCATCTTCACAGTACTTTTTTTACCTGAACTGCACAGTACCTTTCTCTAAGTAGGTAAGTCTGTTCATTTGTCTATTATTGTAATTTCCCAGCAATCAGCAAGTTCCAGCTCCTTCTCTAATGAAGATCATGTTTTTTATTTGCCAGGCAGTCAGGCAGTATTTATCAATTTCTCTGCTGCTTGCTTTTAAGTGATCACTGATCTGTAATTCCTCTTCAGTTTATCACTCGGGTCTACTTTATTGTAAGATGACTATTTATGAGGCACTGTGCATTTTGGCAGTCTTGAGCAGTTACAGGGACCGCTCATTTCCAGTGCCCCATTGTTATAAATACATCTCTCTCCCGACAACTCATCACAGAATGGAAATAAATAGAACAATGAACTTTATCTGTGGCTTTTCAGTTCCATAAGCTTGTTTTGTCTGGGCTTTCACCTCCCCTTCAGCCCATAAGTAAACCATAAGACAGCTAAGAAACAGTTTCTAGTTCTTTCTGAAATTTCAAACATTAGGGTGCAAAGCAATAGGTGAGTATGATTTAGAAATGGATGAAATGTCTAGTGAGTATATATACAAATACAAGGATTAAAGTTCAATGCTGCAAAAACAAACATAAAATTTTTCAAATACTCTTTTTTCTCTCCAAATATAATTTGCATTTGCTAAGTTGTGTGTGTGTGTATGTTTTAACATCTTGACATTTGAATCTCATGAGAGTCTCTTAGGTGTCCCTTAATAAATTATTCTAAATCTTACTAATTTCTTATCCTCAAGGTGCTGCTTTTAACGAAAGAGCATTGAATTGTAAACTCATTTCAAGGTATTTATTAGGAGATACTGTTTTGTGACCTTTATGGCCATTATTTTGGCAAAAACATTATAAAAATAAACTTAGTTCCAACAGTGTTTAAACAAAAAGACTGTAGTCAGGCCAACTTTCCATCTAAAATCACACACACACACACACACACACACACACACAAACCTCTAAGGATAGAGAAAAGCCATTTTGTTTAGAAAGTCAATCTTTTTAATTTTGCTTCTCTCTCTCTTTTTTTTTTCCCTGAGTAGACTAAACAAATAAGTCACCACAGGCACTGTGGATTTTTTTCTGTTCCTTTCTCTTGGGATGAAATATGAAATAATCTACAAAGTAATTTGATCCAGCAATTAAAAACAAGGACATGAATTACACTAACAACTGTCACATAGAAAGAATTAATTCCCTCATAACACCGCTTGATGTTACAGACCCTGGGTGATTAGGAACAGATTGTAATTGGAAAAGAGCCAAATCAATTCAGGTATCTCCAAAACACAGGGGTAAGCCTCGACTTGCAAACAGTGAACATTTTACTACCCACAGGAGTATCTTTTTCCAACTGGCACTCCGGTGTTTACCTAGCGATTACTCAAGACACCCAGCGAAGCAGCGCTACGAGGTATGACTGCCACCCGGCAGTGCCACCCATCTGTGCTGAGGCAGCCCAGCGCGCCATGTGTGGAAAGCGGATCTCAGGCGGTTCTGGAAAGCACGTTCCCCTGAATATGACTATTTGCTGCTTCTGCTCAGTTGTATAGTTTAACATTCTAGATAATTAACATATTAGTGTGCCAGTTTGTCATGGGACAAAGCAAGTAAAGGATACTACTGCCTATTGGTGAAATTTAATTTTCCCAAAGGCATTCAGTTTTTATGGTCACTCCTGATGCATCATCATTCTAGATTAAGGCAAGGTAGTGAAGGTCTTTACTGAAGAAAACTGTACTTTGGTATAGTGCAAAAGACTCAGTCTGAGGGGTTAAATAATCTACTCATTAAATTAGCAAATAGTACAGTTTTGGGGGAAAAAGCTAAAATAAAAACAACTACAATCTATAACCAAAGACAAAGAAAACAGAAGTCCTTTAAAATTTAACCCACTGGAAATAACAGTCATAACATTTTGGTGTATTTTTTCTCCTCTAGCCTTTTTCCCTTTTTTCGAGGTTGCAGTCATTCTTCTTGTACAATGTTGTATCCTGCTTTGTTTTATTCTGTTTGCTTCAAATTTGTCAGATGTATTTTACCAGTTCATGGACTCCTACTGACATATCATTTATAATAGCTGCATAATGTTTTATCTTTGGTATGTTCCAGAATTTAAACAATTTCTTGATGTTGTTTCTTCATCACATTATTTGTACATAAATCTTCATCTATATTCTTGCCTTTTTCTTTGGGTGATTTTCTAAACTGAGAATCAGGGGGTCAAAGGACAGGAGCATTTTTCTTTCTCTTTTTTCACAGAGAAACATTCATCGCTTTTTCTCAATGCAGTATAGACACTGCAAAAACAAACTTCTCTGACATTTAAAAACAAATTCACCACTCTGTCTTTGCACGCTCACAATTCTCTTTCTTTTCCTCCTTTCATCATTCCTTGCTTTCTTTTTTTCTAAGAACAATGGGCTCAAACAAACAAACAAAAATGTTTTGTAATTTCTTTTTCTCCAAGTAATGTATCCCAGATATAACAGTTTTAGGGCTTGTGAGGTACGTCAGCTTCGTGTCCAGGAAGGTCACACCACTGCCAGCTCTGACCAGCAGAAAAGAAGTGCAATCTCTACTGCTGCCAGCACTAACTGCTGCCTCTATTATGAACTCTGCTGTTCAGTGGGACCTCTCTCTAGCTTTATTCTGTACTTTTTTACACGTCTGTGAAGCTAAATGTTTTTCCCACTTTGGAAATTTCCCTCTTTTGTAATTTGTTCTCATTACCTATTTATTTGTTGTCATCTCGTTTGCACATTGTTTTATGTAAGCCTTTTATCTAATAAGTAGTTTAGACATATTTCATTATTGTGACAATTTTTTTCTTCTCTTTGTCTCTTATTTATTTTTAATTAGAGCTAAATATATAATTCAAAAAATTTTTTTCTGTGTATTTTTCTCTGGTTTTCAAATGTAGGCCATCCTTTCCCATAAAGAGAACAGATAAATATTCATGTTCTATTTTATTTTTATGATTTTTACTTGAATTCTTTTTATTGTCATCTACCTGATATATTTTATGAAACATAGCAAAAGTTTGGGATCTACAGTGAATTTTGTTTCCAGTGATTCCACCTTGTGTGTGAAATTATCATAGCTTTATTGTCATAATAAAGTTCTTATATGTACAGAAGTTAATTTCTGAATTGTACCTTTGTTTCTAAACTATAAGCTTCATTCAGGCAGACAGACTTATTGCGCTATATACCATTTTCTGTTTGGTTTAAAGAAACCCAGAAAAGCAAAGGAGACTGACTTGTCTTTGGGAAATTGAAAGCCCAGCCTATATTAAACTTACCAAGATTTTGTATTACACTCCTAAAATCTTTAGATGTGACTAAAATATTATAAACCATGTCTAAAAGACAAAGAATAGACAGAAATGTCTTTTCATACAATTGTGTATAGAAAGAAACAAATTAATCCAAAATGATTGAATTCTAGGTGCATAGTGCTCTCCCAATGAATAACCATGGCTCTTTAATTTTATGTTAAGTACTTAATCATTGGTTTTAATAGTCCCCATTATGGTTTTAAAAGAAAACATCAATTTTACCTGTACTGGCCATGCAAACTGCAGGAAGAATATGTTTCAGGTTAAATTTTTGCTGAAAGAGAGGCTACTTAATTCACTCAGATTTTCTGAAAACAAGCTCAAAACCACTATCTGCTTATGAATTTTGATTTCTCAAATCATGAAGCAATAAAGCAATCTTGGATTTTAATTCTGTGAGTCTCTCTTCTTTTTAATAAAACATTAAACAACTAAACTACCATTGGTTGACTCGTTAGAGACAGGTCAAAGGACTGAAAAGAAATAAACTCCTTCATTTCCAAGATGTGTCTAAGATGAAGATGCCTGACTGTGTGGGAATAAGACAAGAATTTGTCCCAGGAAAAATGCAGTACACGAGTCATCATGTTTGCTTACAGAAGTTATGTCACAGAACTGTCTTGGCTGATAATGTGTGAAAAGAGCAAATACTGGGTTACAACATCATTAAGAGTTCACAAGTTCTGGTAATTCATTATTGGTTTATTGTCATAGAATTAGCAGATTTCATCTGAAATCACAAACAGCCACAATAAGACAGTGTTGCTGATGCCTCACTCTGAAGTTATTAAAGACTCTAATTCATAGTTTGGATAACCTAGCCAAGTCCTGTGCAGCAGTATTAATGCAAAGTGGGAAACATTTGGACCTGAATTTCTTGCATCATGAAAATTCAAAACAAGAGCAATATTGCTGTCATTCAAATCAGCAAAGCTGTTCTCATTCAAAGACCAGATTTCCTGATTAAAAATTTGCAAAGAGATCAAGTTTTGGAAGATGCGATGCAGGACAAGCATTAGTAAACATTTCAAAGTTCTAGTGTAGCCACTTGAGGTTTTCTACGGTGGCTGCCGAGTTTCAGGCACTCTTGATGTCATACAGCAATGAGGCTCTGTTGCTTATTACTGGGACATATTTGCTTTCATTGAACAGGTCAAAGTTTCTTAAAATATGCATCTGAATGACATTGCAGGTACATTACTGTATCAGCTAACTCTCTTCCTAAATTCACAGTGGGCCTACTGATAAGTATATCTACAAGATGGGGAAAAAAATAATCTAACTTGAGACATATTTCGAGCAGTACCCATTGAAAAATTAATCCTCCCTAATGGTGGTCATCCCTGTTTAAAATGCAGATTCTTAAGCAGCAATGACAGAAAACCACCAAATACTTTACAAATTGCAAAATGTGAAGGTTTTTGTTTGTTTCTGTTTTAACTTATTTATATTTTCTAAAGGGCAAATCCTTCTGTTATAACCACAATTGCTTCAACTAAGTTTTCTTTGGAGTGCCAGACTTAAAGGGATCAGCCAGTGAAAGAAGCATGTCAGTATATGTTCATGGCAATAAAAATCTTCCTGTTATCTAACTCACGTCTCCTTTGTTCATGCAAGGTAAGCCCATTCATCACTTCCCTGGGGCTTTCCGTGTCCAGACCACTGTAGCAGTGTTCCTGGAGAGGAGAATATGGTCTAGCTTTACCTTCAGCATATCTTTAAAATATAGATTACAAGAGAGAGAGCTGACTACAAAGTGCTGCGACTTGGTATTTAGAGAGCACCACTTTCTTCAGACAGAAGCCTGCCACTACATTAATTCATCTTGCACCATTTCTGTTCTCATTATAATTTTATCTTAGGAATTAATACATCCTGCCATCTTCTATTCTGGTTACAATTTAGAGGAATTCGTGAGGCTGAATACATTTTGTACCACTTTGTTCTTCTTATGATGTTAAGATGTTTTCAAGAAGGGATTATTAGTTCAATGCCACTTTCTCTACTTTATCTTGAGCATAAGAACTTAAACAGTTAGAAAACTTCACCTAGCATTGGTATGAACATAGTTCTAGTACAAAGATTGTATAAAGAGGAAAGACTAGGAAAACAGTTTTGTCTTTGCTTTTAAAGATTTTTTTTTGCCTCCTATAATTTTAAAGACATAAAAAGGACATGTGAGTTACATTGGTTCGATGACAAAGACCTTTAGAAAGAAAGAGAAATTTTCACCATGAGTCAGTCTTTCTCCTAAGTGAAACAAATTCCTCTATCAAAAGCATCTTTTAGAAAAAATATATATATATATTTTAGAAAACACTAACAGTTGAAAATACACAAAAATCTTCACAAAGATTCAAATTTAGCAACAAATAGTCTCTTGATCCTATAATTACCAAAATGACTAAGCTGTTTTGAAGTATCAAGGGATAAACACAGGCACTTGGTCATCAAAATAAAACTGGTAAAGTGATTTTTTTTTTACAATGGAATTGGTGCACGGCACTCAGACCAATGGCAAACTGTACAATTTGAGGAAATAAGATAATTGTGCTTTGTTAAACGATAAGACTAGTTCTTGTTTAGACAGCAAACCAAAGCGTAGTGAAGACCATAACTAAGAATGATGCTCTCTTTTGGATGTAAGTGTGAAACTAATGTTTTGCTAGAATATGTGCATGTTAAAGGCTACCTTAAGCTAGGTTTCATCCTTTTTCCCTGCTTCTCACTATCCCAGGTTCCCTGAGCCCTTCTATAGTTTCTTATCTGCTTCTGTTTTTTATTCATCAATACAAACAGATATGCGTGCCATGAGTTAGGGGTATGTTTTACATATATTGAGAAAAGGTAATTAGCTTTAGCCTCTACAGTCAAATTAGCTTATTTAGCTATAGACCCCCCCCCCCACATTGCTCAAGCAAAGCCTTTACCACCACTTACTCAGTCCTTCTCCTCTACCCTTCCCTTTCCGGTCTATTGCCAAGTTTGACCTCTTATAATCTTTCTTTCTAGTCTCTCCCTTAGTCCCTATAAAATATTTATTCTCTTCACAGAAAGAAAAGAGCACATAATAAGACTCTACCTCTTCTGTCCTCTCACACAAATGTGTCTGAATCCAGACCTACCTTTCTTCTCATTCACCATCCAGCCATCAGGCAGGTGATCCTTCCTGCCTCTGTGGGTCCTCAGGCCATCTCGTCACAGGTTCACCACTTGCAGGACCACACACTCTCAGTGCCTGGCTCTCCTGCCTGTATATTTAACCTCTCTTCTTTTAACAGGATGAACCCTTTACTGTAACATCGTCTCAAGCCTCTCAATTCTCTTAAATATAAATTAAAACCAGATTTTAAATTGCAAATACCACTCCAATTACTTCCATATTGCTTATTTCCATTTATAGCAAAACTTCCTCCCCTCCTACTGTTTTCTGACTGCAATGTGGCTTCTGCCCCACTCTGCAACAGAAGAGGCTTTCTTGACCTTAGAGTCACTAATGGCCTAAGTATTGACATATCTAGTGGACATGTTGCCATCCTTATCTGACTTTCCCACAGTACTGACACCATAGACCACTTGCTTCTGCTTAAAAATCTCTCTTTCACATTAGAGACACTATTCTTTCCAAATTCTTTGCCCTCCTTGTCAGTTTCCTTCATTCATCCTTTTGCTTCTCTCTAAAATGCTTCTGTGTCTCACGGCTCCATTGTTAACCAGCTGATTTCCCTTTTAATGTTCCTCATGGGTGAACTTGGTCAAATCTGTAGCTTCTCTATTTCTCAGAGCTTTAGACCCTCCAGATCCAATGTCCTACCCCATCCCAGGGCTTGCCTGTTGAGTCCCTGGTTATCCCTCATATGTAATCTGTTTGAGTACTTTGGTATGATAGCTAACTGGCCAGTTTCAAAGCAAACAAAAATCAACCAAATGGCACAGTTCCTGCAATTTCTTACATTCTGTATCAGAACTTTTGGAAATTTATACCATTAAGTCAGACATGTTGTCACATTGTAAGATCTTATTCATTCCACTCCTCATTAGTAGGCTACTTTCAAATTCTAAATCTCTAGCTTTTGGACCATGAACATAACCAGAATTTCCCACTGGTTGGGTTCACTTGGTAACCCTGGGACAAGAACATACAACCCAATTAGGGAATGGTTCCAAAGATCAGGAAATAATCATCATAGCATAGTTTCTTAAGAATTTTCAAGGAAGACTAGTTTTCCTCAGACAACAAAGAATTAAGCATCTTAAAATCAACTCTTAAGACTTAACATCCACTTCATACTTAGGGAAGATTTCAACCAATTACAAGTGTGTAATTTAAAAATTCAGCTTATTCGGCAGTATGAATATGGAGAAGGTAATTGCATGCCACCAATTTAGAAACATCAGTTGGAAGAGAAGTTGCCCTTCATGATGTATCATAGGATAAGTTGAAAGAATAGGAAATATCTTTTATAAATATGTAAAGAAGAGAGGCTTAGTTTATTTCAATTCTCTGTATTTCACTGGCTCTTTTATTCTAAAACTGCACCATTGTTGCTATTTGCAGCTTAATACAACCTATAATAAACACAAAAATGAAAAAAACATGCCTCTAAAATGTCCAACTAGGGCCTGAGATGTAGCTCAGCAGTGTTAGTACCTGCTTGGCAAGTGCAAGATCCTGAGTTCAATTCCCAGTACCAAAAATAAAATAAAATGTCCAACTAAAGTCAACTTTAAAAGCTCTCCAGTAGGGGCTGGAGATTTAGCTCAGTGGCATAATCACCTACCTGGCAAACACAAGGTCATGAGTTTGATCTCCAGTATCAAAATAATAATAATAATAATAATAGCTCTCCAGTAGATACTTTTTTGAAGAACCAGCATTGACTTCCTGTTGCCTAAACAAGCAATTGTTTAGGTAAATCTACCATTGAAAGAAACCAAGTTCAACAACACCCTTCCAAGGAGATTCTTCATTCTCACTGAAATTGAAGTAGCTCATTTACCATGCCCTCTGATCCTTAAATAAACATAATTTGAATAACACCTGCTATTAAAACATTATTCTGTGTGAAAAGCAAAACCTCATGACTAACCATGTGAGCAGAAATCTTCATGCCTCTCATTCATTTTTCTCTAGACTTCTAAATCAATCTTTTCATCAGCCTGGGAGAACAATCTTTAGCTACTCAGGGACTACTTTAGCAGTAGAGGTGAAGTAATTCCCTCTCCCATCTCATTCAAGCCCTGTTTTCAGCTGCGCCAGTAACAATTAACTCTAATTGTAATGGCGGCCAGTCTGGTGAAGATTTTGGGCTGTTAGGGACAGAGCTGAAACCACTATACATGTACACATTTCCCCAAAGACTGTGGACCTTCAGGGGATAATAACTTTGTGTCATTATAACTTGAGCCAAAATTCAGCTGATAGGCTAAAGGCTAACAGCTCTATTTTGCATTATCTAGCAGTCTGGGTTGGTAGTTCATTTTCATATTGTGAAAACCTCCAGTAAGGTCCTTATCACATTTCTTACTGCTTGAAGCTTAGAAGACTTTCTCTTCAAGGTTACCCACACTTTTTAGGAAAGTAAATTTTAGGAAGGATAAAAAAGAGAAGTAGAGAGGGTACATTAAAGGTACTATGTCACATTTTATATATATCTGTAACTGAGAAAAAAACATGCATGTCACATACAAGAAAAAGACAATAACCCTCTTATTTTCTTACTGTATTGCAGTGTAGATCAATGACTAGAAAGATTATGAAATTCCTACTTTGTATTTCAACCACTGTGGTGTTTAAAGTAGATGCCTCGACACATTGTTTATTTAAAACTAAGCTTTCAGTTATAATTCAGAGATTACTACAGAAAGTTAGTAAGTGGGAGCAAAGGAAACTAGTTTTTTTTTTTTTTGGTTCCCCTAAGACTCATTTCCAAGCCCTATGGGGTTTTATCAAGCTGAGCTTCAAGTATAGTGATCTTTTCAGATTCCAATTAACTTGTGGCATTCTGTTGGTTTTAATTCAGGCCTGTGTTGCTCATCTCCAGAGAAGAAAACCAACACAGGAAATGAAATTAAGCAAGACGACGGCTGAGAATTTGTTTTAAAAAAAAAATCAATCCCCAAGAAAGTGAGTAAACGTTTGAAGCTACTTTGACTATTACAAACAGAATCTCTGATAAACTTGCAGTGTCTGGGCCAAGAGGTGACAACAAAGTCGGTGCCCACCGACAGACTCTGACAGAATCCAGGGCTGTGCTTGGCAAGCCTGCTAGAGACAAAGCGAATGTCTTTACAGCACGTATCCAGGGACTAGGGAGGCAGTGGGGAGGGCTGCTTTGCTTCTTCGCTCCCTCCTTCTTCCTACCTTGCATTCACATCTCTCGCATTTCTTTCCTATCAAGCCAGCTTTGAAGCTGTCTGAAACAGGATTGGCTATAGTTTCCATCAGCCACCTGGCAGCCCTCAGCCACAGCTAACTTTCTATGTAAACTCATTGCTGGCTTCAAAAAGCCTGGGGGAAGGGAGTGGGGAGGATAGGGAGAGAGAGAGACAGAGAGAGAGAGAGAAGGTGGAAGATAGATAACATCCAAACAGTAGGGAGGCAATGCTGAGGTTTATATATATATATGCCTCAGCAGGCTGAACAGGGCTTGGAAGGGGACCTAGACTTGAATCACCCGTGAGTAACAACCTTTGAATGGGATGACCACAGCTGGTCATACTCTTCAGCAAGGCTTAGACTAAACATTGTGGCCTGTGTGCCTTTTTTGGTGTTTATTACATTCCATTTATAGAAATCTCCATAACACTTATATTTTTTTCCTATGCATGCAAGTTTGTGTTATATCATTTCCATGCGTGCAAACAGCAATAAAAATATTAGCTAACATTTATTAGTGTTTACCATGTCCATACATCCATACTAAGATCTTTACTTGTCTTATCTCAGTTTATTTGTGCAGCAACTCTATAAGAAAATGTCCCTTTAGAATATCAGTCTCCTTATTTAATTGGTCAGGAAACTGAAGATGACTTACAATGGTGGCAGAAGTAGTCTTTAATGCTAGTATTTCTGGCCACAATGCCATTTTCCTTCTCCTTATTCAACACTACTCCAAGAGCAAATCTCAAGACCTTATTTTTCTGAGTCTAAGATGCCTCAATTTAACCAGGGAACTGGTTAACACTGCTTCCCAGTTCTAAAAAGGAGCACTCCTGGAAAATCTTCAACTCTGAAAACCTCTGACAACTCTTCTTAGACGCTGGACAGCAGAAGATGAACTTGATCTTGATTCAGTGAGCTCAAGATATACAGCTAGATCTTGGTCATTTGGTCAGAACATCCACCTGTGTGTAAATCAGTGTACCTCTGATTTACTCCTAAGGGGAAAATCTTAGAATGTCTGTTCTCTTATCTCAATCAAAGAAACCCTCCCTAAATTCTGTGAACTAGCTACAAGCCTTTCCTTTGCTTCCTTTTATGAAAAAACCATAAGAGTGGTCAGGATTTTCCACAGATATCAAATTCATGATGCTCAAGTTCCTTATATAAAATGTGTAACATTTGCATGTAACATGCAAACATTTTCTTGTCTACTTAAAATTATTTCTAGATTGCTTATAATACCTGTTACAGTGTATAAGTTATGCTTGTTACTTAGTTTAGCTTAGGGAAAAATATCAAGGAAAAAAAGCTGGCACGTGCTCCCCTGGTGTCACATCACTAGTTGTCGTGGTCCTAACGGTCAAGTTGCAAATTTCAAAGCCAGAATCAGGCCATAATTCTATGCTCCCTTGATATATTTCAAAAGACTGATAGATTTAACACCATGATATTTTCCCTTTACTAGTCAGTAAATCAGAAGAAAACACTCAGAAAAGAGAAATTCTGAATCTCTCTTCTGTCACCAACTCATCCTCAATCTGTTCCCTGTATGTGATTTAGCCATTTGGAAAGTGTGAATATGTGTATCATTTCCAGAGTTTGGTCTAATTGAAAGTTTATCAGTGATGACAGCATTTTATTCATTTGCATCCCAATGTGCTTGAGTAGGGAATAGTATTGGAGATGGAGTTAAATCTGGTGCATCAGTGACTTGACCTGAGATGCAGCTGTGGGTGGTACTTAAGCCTGTCACCTGGGTTTTCCCATGAGACTGGAAATAGACATGTGTGAACATTTCCATTATGTTGGGCAAAGCAGTCAGTGGTTTTCTGATGCCCTACAGGAAGCTTATGAGCTATCTTCACAATGCTTGGCATTTCTTGTTATTAAACACACTAAATACTGGACAGAGAATTCTTTACAACAGGAATTTGGCTCAAAGTTTCCTAAATGTGGAGGACATAGCTCTTCAACCAAATCCCATTCCCTCTGGTCATAAACCAGACAAGCCAACTATTGCAGACAGACAGCACTGAGGGGACAAAAAGATGCTCTCTTTAGAGGGGGATCTTGGTTCCATAAGAAACATTACACTTTCACTATTTCTTTAAAATGTGGTTCCATGTGGAAAATAGGGTTGGCCTATGTGTCCTTGACCAAAATTTTATTTTCATCTTTGAAATTAATAAGAACAAGGAGGCTGGGGTGAAATCTACCCTCCATCATTTCCCTGCAGGCCACAACAGCAGGTGTGCCTATTTTCAGAGGTAAGTGAAATATTTGCCAAATCATTTGGCACATTTCAACTCAAAATGTGCCAAATTACCTGTCAAGCTAAATAGTCTTTTTAAAAGAAAGATAAATGTCCTTCCATACACATTTGCATGGACTCACAGTGCCATCCAGTGGCTCACTATGCCGGTCACAAGTGTGGAGGGCTCCAGGTGTCTCCCAGGGTTTGGATCCAAGCTGGTCACCTTGCTATGGCATTGGTTTCTCTGGTGCCCAGAGTCCTTGGGAGGTGGTAAGACACAATGCACACATGTGAAGAGAGCCATGTTGGAAGAGGGCTGGTGTCATGGCTTGGATGTCATGCTTCTGGTATCCTGGTTGGGAGCATGAGCTGTCTATAGGGTTTTCCAGCCAGCAAACACAAATGTAACTTCCTCCATTGGACCAACATCAAGAGAAACTCACTAACATTCACACAGATTTTTTTACGTTTAGTCCCTAGGTTTCCTCGCTTTCTGGAGAACTGGGCCAGCTAAAGACTGATAACCTACTTTTCCTCACTTCCACATGGGAAACAGTCTTCATTTTTAAATTCCCTCTTTGTCTAATCTTGCCCTTAAAATGCCTTTTAAAAGAATTAGATTCCTTTTTCAAAATAATACAAGTAGTTTGAGACCATGTAAGTTGGTGGAAAGTAGGTAAAGAGGAGAGAAGGAAGGTAGGAAATGAAGGATGGAGGAAGAGAAGAACAGAGAAACCAGACTTGATTTTATTGGGACAAATTGGAGGGTTAAGGTGGTGCTGCCTCTTCTAACAACAGTTTCCATGAACTGTAGAGCACATGGGGCTTTTGAAAGGAAAATGGATCATGTCATATAATCAGAAAGTGAGATATTATTTTTCAGAGAGTAGCTGTGCAAGGCTCACGAGGTGGACCAATCAAAATGTCTCAGAACCGCAGCACACAGCCATAGATTGGTTCTGAAGCAGAGTTCTCACTGAGGAGCGTTCTGAAAAGAAAACAAGAATCTGAAAAGAAATGGATGATCACTACAAATACATTGGCTATTTTCCCATTGGTTATTCCAAAGTAGCTTGATGGAGACCTTAAAATAGGTCAACTTCAAAACCTCTGAACCTATGGGACCAGATTTAGACATTTCAGCTTGTCATTTTGTCATCTTTAAAAAAAAAAAATTCCATGAAGAAAATCAGCTTCTCCCATTAGCAAGCTGGTTCCTCTCCAAATAAGTTAATCCACCTGACTCTAATCTCAACAGACCTGAGTGGGCCACACCAACTGGGTTCATTTTTTTTTCTATTTAATCATTTAGACTTAATACACTAAGAAATAATGAAAAATGAAGGAAACTTACGTATCATCAATTTGACTGATGTATTTCAAAATGGTACACAACTGTGATCAGATCAACTATTTTAAAACTCTTTGGGAACTGGGTAGTCCAGGGAAGCAATTGTTTGGTCATATTCCTAAAATCATTTAGAAGGTCCTGTTTCAACACCAGAAAAAACTGCTTTTAAGGCTCACTATGGGCCCATTTGTGCTTTGCGTTCTCTGTAGATGTATAGTAGACTCTTAAGCATCTCCTTAAATTTGTTCTTTCCTTCTTCTTTTAGTAACAGACTCTTCTTGAATTGTAGCAGTACATATGGTTGTTCATAAAAATCAGTTATGTGGCTAGATTTTAACCTATGGACATGAAACAGATACCTTATTACTTTTAGATTATGTAATTTTTATGTTTATACAATTTTGTGATAAATTTTATATGTTCTTTACCCGAATAAGCTATCATGTCATTTATCACCAATTTCAACGTGATAGACTAGATTTGTGTTAAAGATTTTACAGTTTTCAGATCACTAGGATATGGAAATTCTTGGTAAGATTTGAAAACCGAGTGGATTTTCACTTTCCACAATTTCCTTTAATTTCTCAACTATGAAAATTATCAAGACAAGTAACAATTTGCCAGATGCTGTGCTTTTTAGTAGATTAGCACATCTAGCACATGTTCAACTAGAATACTGAAGTAATTCAACAAGATTCTTCCTGTCCCATAGTACCACCTAAGATTCTACAAGTCTATGTCTAGTTTTAAGATTGTGGCAGTGGTATATGACAATGATGATATTACTTTTCATTTTCCTTTTATCCTCTGGCAAAATTTATTTGCCAAGATTTATCCTTTGATTTATATAACTCTGAACTGGGTTACTTTGTGGAACAACCCATACAAATGCCACTTGATACATGTAACCTTTAGGAACAAGATAACTAACAGGATAAAAGACCTTAGCAGTGATTTTTTTGTAGGCATGGAAATTGCCCGGTTTAAGACCATCACTGAGTCCCTATGGACATATGAAATAGTTATAACATATCATATTGATACAGGGGAAAGAAATTTCCAATCTATTGGATGTCTGGTATGAATTCGTGTTCTCTAAAATCGAAGAATGAATTTTAGGAACAACAGAAGTTAACAGCAGAATATATTTATTGAGAGAGAGAAAACTTCGGTCTGAGAGAGAGACAGAAGAGGTCCCAAGTGGGTTGCCAGGGACCTTGTCATTTCTAGAGACTTTTATAGAGCAAAACTCCAAGGTGAGGCTGGTCTAAGGTAGGGAAAAACCAGAAATTCGAAAGGTGGGCATGAGATGGGACATAACGATGGCCAACCAATAAGATTAATTGCCTAGGTAAAACTGATTAAATAGGAGACAAATGGGGAAGCAAGTCACGTAGCAGGCCGACATGCATACACAGCAGGGCTGCTCAGGTAGGGGTTGGGTTAGTAACTCCTGGCTTACTCAGGGTGATAGAGACCTATTTAAAATATCAATCCTGATGCTTATCCTTGGGAAGCATATGTGTACATTTGTTTTATCTTTTGTCTTGAGGTCTGAAACACATCAGAGGTGTCTGTCTTCTCCCACAGTTGCAAAGTATCTGGTCTTCTGCACTTGCTCCTTCGAGGACTCAGCCTTGTCTGACTGCCTGTAATATTTCTAACTTCCTGTAACAATATTGCCTTCATTCATCATTTGGGGACACTAAAAGACAAGAAATTCATATTCCTTGTTAGTGAACAAAGAGACTAAGACCTTTAAGGTATTCTGACTCCTGACTGAAACTCTCCATCAACAATACTCCTTTTTTTTTTTTCCTCTATAGCTCAGCAAATTTTATCTAATGGTTATTCTTTCAGCCCAAAGAGACTGTCCTGGCTCCTGCCTTCTCATTTGTATCTCAGCCTCAGTCATAAAGTCAGAGATGAGGAATTTGTTTCATGCCCATTGGCCCAAATCTAGCCACATAACTCATAAAATGTAGATTTATAAACAACCATTTGCACTACTAAAATTCAAGAAGAAAAAGGAAAGAATAAATTTGAGGCAACACAAGTGTTTACTGTACATTCACAGAGAACACCAAACACAAATGGCCCCATAGTGAGCCTTAATTCTTATGAAACAAATTTAAACAGGACCTTCTAAATGACTTTAGGAATATGACCAAGCAATTGCTTTATTGGACTACCCAGTTCCCAAAGAGCATTAAAATAGTAGATCTGGTCACTTTGTAATACATGAAATTGTATCAAAAATATTTCATAACCTTTTGAGCAAAGTGTACAATCCAATTTAACAGAAAATGATCAGGCTTACATTAAAATGAGAGAGAAGGGGCATGAGGAGGATATGCCATAAGAAAGCTCCAGAATTAAATGAAGAACCTCAGCTCTATAATGTTTTTTCACACCTTTCATCTCACAGTTCCCCCAAAAGCTTTGCATCTGAAGTCCTGGGACTGGGCTGTCAATATGAAATAGGCTACAACCCAGGGCTTTCCACTCACTTCCTTTGGGAGGGCAGTCTCCAAAAAATCTACAGACCAAAAGAGAAAGTCTAGTGAATAATGAAGGACAAAGAAAGGTAGAAGTGAGAAAATAATTTATGTCATGCAAGAACACAGCACAGGAAGGGGAAATGTACAGCTAACGATGGTGGATGAAATAAAATTCTTTCTTTGACTGCTTCCTCCCATCTTTGGGATTTTGATTTCACTTATTTCCACTTACATTCATCTTCTCACTGTGATTTTCTGTCTTTTCCCTGGATTCTGAATCGTCCTACCTTGCCTCTCTAAATGAATCATTAGCCCTTTTACAGCTGCAGTATATGCATGTGTATAAAAACAGTGCTACCGCATCTCAAAGGGTAATGGCTAGACTCATTCAGTTGAAGTGGAGAATACTGTGCTTCTCTTTGGGGAGTTTCTCTGGCAGCTCCATGACAAAGGAAAGGGAGCCAAGGGTGTGATGATATTTTTCCTTTTGCTAGGCCACAAGAGCCCTAGCTTCCAGTTTTACAGGGCATTGCCTTTTCTACTCAGCAGAATAAAGCACAGGCCCCAGGGCAATTGTGTAATTATACACAGCTCTGCTCTTACAAGGCCCTGCAGATTGAGCTCATTTATCAACTCTTCACTTATCTAGGATGATTATTTTAAATACAGTAAAATTTATGTAAAAAAGAAAAAAAAAACTCCAATGAGTTGTTCCCACACTGACAATTTGGTCTGAATAAGGTCTGCGTACACATCTCAGCCTCCAGGCACATGTGAGTGCTTTCCCCCAGCTCCGTCTTTCTCACTCTGGAGCCTAGCTGTCATTGCTTTCTAGTGTATTCTTGTAGAGTAGATGGGCCACATGTACTAGTGAGCCCACTGCTCCAGCTCCCTCCCCAAGAATGGCACCAACAATAAGCATCTCAGCTCTGTAGTTGGCCAGTGTGTGCTTCAGGACCACTTCTGGACTGCTGATGCCTCAGGTCCACCTCTCCTAGGAGAACTAGGAATGAGCGTTCTCCTCCCTGGCCTGGCATCCAGGCCACCGGTCTCCAATGAGACCTCTTTTTGCAGAACAACATGAGATGACAGGGAATTCCCAAGGGTCTCTGGGTGTCTGATGTACTCTGAACTCCCAGTTTCTCCCCTTCCACTCCTGCCTACTGCAGTGGTAACGCACCGGGGAAAGGCCTTCAGCCTGGGGCCTTTTCCTAGTTTTGACAGTTCTTCATTCTAGTCACTGGTGCCCCTGTAAGATGAGGCCAATTCTGGATCCCTCTTTGGCAGGAAACCAAGATGGCCTACCCTTCCTCCTGCAAGACTTCTAGAACAAGGAGTCTTACCACTTAAAAATACTGCTCACCAGAAGATACCAGTCCACATTCTCAGCTACAGTAGAAAAAGAGGAAAAATGGTTAGTATTTTATGAATGCACATGTAGGCACTATGCTACTCTGGAAGTTTTTTATTAGTGTTGGTGCGGTTGGTCTCACATGTATTAGTCCTAATCTTCACTATAACTCCATTAAAAAATGTGAAAGTATAGACAAGTAGGATTATATACATATTCAACTTGGGTTAACTCAAGTATACATGAAATATACAAAATGATATTACATATACTCGATATATTTAATCTATGTTACATACCTATAAACTCTATATTACACATTTATGAACATATATTATGATACAGTAAAAACACCAGACCAGGGGCCAATCATTGCTAAAGAGAACCCAGCAACCGGGCAGCCCCTCCTAAATTTTGATTTAGCCATGTATGTCAGAATATATATTTATCCATGGTAACCACATGAATGGAATTCTTTTTTTTAAATTTTATTTAAAGAGGAAAAAAGCAAAACAGAAAAAGAGGTAGAAACAATACAGAATTTCAGAAAAAAATAAACAGTAAGAAATTACTAATTGATAAATTACATATTGTCTTCTTAGACATAGTTGTTCAAGTTACAAAGTTAAAGCATATAGAGTGGACATTCAAACAGTGAGGCTGCAAAGAAGTTCAATGATCCAATAACAACTTAGCAACATGGTTATCAATCCTACACACTTAAACATAAATGCAGTTATATCTTTTACAGCACTTTCTGTTCCTCCTTTTAATTTAAAATTTTTTTTTTTTAATTTAAAGAGAACCAAAAGCATGTAAAGGGTAGAGATAATACAGAATTTCAAAAAAAAGATAAACAATAAGAAATCACTAGTAGATAAATTACATATTGTCCTCTTAGAAATAGTTGTTCAAGTTACAAAATTAAAGAATACAAAGTAGATATTCAAACAATGAGAGTGTAAACGGCTATGCATGCATGAATCTCTACATGTGTTTCTATCCTTTCTGTATTAGAGGGAAAAACAAAACTTAGCAAGACAAAACAAAACAAATTCCTATAAAAGCATGAAACCACAGTACAAGGTGATCTACAATGATTGCTGTGTTGTTTCTTATTATCTTCAATAGAATTGTCTATATCATCAGGCATAAATGAATATAGCAGTATAATTGAATATAGCAGTACATAACAATATTAGTAAAAATAAAACATTGTAGGCAGTATAAAACTTCAAAGGCAGGTAATAATCAAACCAGAGTGGATATTCTAGTGAATCTTGTCATCTTCAGTGCAGTTGCCCATACTCTCAGGCTTGATACTATTATTAATCACAACAGCTTTGAATAAAATCTATCAATACAAAACAGCAATCAAACAAACCAGATTTGATTATGATCAGTCATGGTAAAAGAATGTAGGTTTTACAGAGCTTTAGATTAAGTTAATAGGAAATTAAGGATGATTACCATACTATATCCTGTTATTTTCAGGATTACTGTCTGTGCCCTCAAATCTAGAACAGGTAGAATGACTGGAACAGAATATAATACATTTAAGCAGAGTAGTGTGAGTAATGTGGGTTTTAAATCCTGGTGCACTGTTAACAGTATAGTGTATCAAGGCCATCTATGTTAGAGATTCTAGTTATCCTTCTCTACCTCATTTCTGCTATGCTATTTTTCTGCCTTTGCTTGTCTAGTTTTCTCCTTCATTCTACTGCCTGCCCCACACATTGAGGCTTTTCTGCCACTGTTCCTAAAATCCTGGTATTTTTTTTCTCTCTCTCTAGAATGTCCTTTAGTATTCTCTGTAGGGTTAGATTGGTGGTCACAAACTCCCCCAGTTCCTCTTTGTCATGGAAGCATCTTGTTTCTCCATTAATTTCTAGTGACAGTTTTGCAGGGTACATCAATCTGGGCTGGAGGTCATTTTCTTTCAGGGCTTGGAATACTTCACTCCAAGCTCTTCTTGATCTGATGGTCTGTGTGGAGAAGTCAGCCGTGATCCTGAGGGGCTTACCTTTATAGGTAATCTGTTTCTTTTCTCTGATGGTTTTTAATATTCTGTTTTTATATTGAATTTCTGGTATCTTTATTATTATATGTCTGAGTGTAGCTCTGTTTTGGTTGTAGGTGGTTGGAGTTCTGTATGCCTCACATAACTGAATGTCATTTTCTTTTCCCATGCTTGGGAAGTTTTCCTTAATTATTTCCATGAATAGCCTTTGTAATTTGCCTGTATGTATTCCTGCTTCTTCATTCATATTTCTTATTCTTATATTGTAGATTCTTTTGTTATCTTCTAGCCTTTGTATGTTACTGCCTGTTTCCTTGTTATTTTAAAGAGACCTTTCCTTACATGATCACACATTGCAAACTTTTCTTCAAGTTTTGATAGTCTATCCTTAGTTTCTTTTAAGGTGCTTTGCCAGCTTTCAATGGAGTTTTTAATTTCCTGGTAGTCTCTTTGAATCTGCTTCATATATTCTGTATTTTATTTGTATTCTTTATTGAATGTTTTTCTCCTTTTTTTGTGTTCTTCCCTTCTTCCATCTGTATCTTCTTGAGAGATGCTTCCTGAGAGCAATTTTTTATTATTCTACTCATATCTTGCTTTATCTGATTTAATATTTCAGTTTTGAGCTTGTCTACAAGGTCCCGAAGATATCTCTTAATGTCCATTGAAGCCATGTCTGATGTTACATGTTTGCTGCCCTCAGTGTCCGTTGTTTTTCCCTCTCCTGGATCAGGGCTCTCAGGGTTCTGGGCTGGGGGCTTCCTTCTGCCTCTCTCTCCCATCATAGTGCTGGCTTCCTCCACACAGGTTACAGTGCAGGTCCCAGCCCCCTTCCCTGTTGGCCATGTTTCCTCTGAAGCACACTGGCGAGGGACCTCCACCCTCTCCTGACTGCTCTTGTCTCTGAGGTATAAGAAGTGGCTACGTATGCCTGCCCCTCCCCACCAGGCCAACCAAACTTCAGGGACCTTCACCCCGTTAGTGCTTGCTAGGCACAGGGAATTGATTTGAAACAGCTCATTGAGTCCTGCCCAGGGGTGTGGCCCAGTCCAAGCAAATCCCATGAATCTGATCTGAGGAGGGAGGAACCAACTGAAGTCACTGTCTCTCCCAGCTCAGGCTCTTCTTGCCTAATTCCAACATGTTGCCCATTTGGTCATGCCCTTCCCACAGGGGCATCTGATTCCCAACACTGACTGTGGATTAATGAAGGTCCCTTTTCTGGCTATGCTCTCTGTTGGGCTCACCAACCCCTGACCTCAGCGCTGCTGTGGTTCCTGTGAGTGGCGGTGGGAACGTGTTTGGGTGGCTCTGCCGGCCAGTGCGGATTCAGGCTGTTGCAAACTTGGTGGGTCACTGCAAACAAAAACGCTGTGTCCCATAATTTTTAGCTGTTTCAGTTGTAGTCCTGACATATTTGACAAGCTTTTTTACGTTTTAATTTCTTCCTGTGTCAAGAGGATCCGTCTCCCTCTGTCTGGGTCTTTCCAGGGTGTTTTTTTCTGGCATATGAGTTGTTTCTCCTGGGAGGCTTTGTATTTTGTTGCTCACTGATTGGCCATCTTGACTTCTCCTCTTAAATGGAATTCTTGACATGCTTTTTTTTTTTTTTTTCCCCTTGCTGCTTCAGATCGAACCCACAACCTTGCACTTTTCCAGGCAGGCACTGTGCTTCTGAGATATATCCCTGGCCTGTGAATGGAATTCTTGCTTAGGCTTTTTTTTTTTGCCAAATCCATAAGACCATGGATGCAAGAAACCTACATTGTTAGAGGCTGTTCCTGGGGATGTACCAAGAAGGACATTATCCTTTCTGTTTCACAAAATGTAGTACCGCATACTTAAGTGAGTTCGTTGTACATCACTTGTTTCTATCAGTCTTGGTGTTATGGTTTGAATCTAGACATCCTCACCAAAGTCTCATGTGGTCATAGATGGACATTTGCAGAGGAGGCTGGATCTAGAGTGTCTGATGCTAGGACAAAGGTCTATTAAATTAGTCCACTGAAACAGATTAGAAGATGTAGACACAACTACAAAGACACTCAGCCACCTGATCTTTACCAAAGGGACCAAACTAGTTCACTAGAAGTAAGACAGTCTGTTTAATAAATGGTGCTGGAAAAATTAACTTTCCACATACTGAAGACTAAAAATAGACCCATGTCTATCACCATGCACTAAAGTCAAAATGGAACAAAGATCTAAATATTGACAGAAATACTAAATCTACTGGAAAACAAGGTAAGTAAAAATCTTGAAGACAGAGAGATAGGCAAAGAGTTCATTAAAAAAGCAAACTGCATGAGAAGTACTTCAAAAAATCAACAACTGGGATCTCATCTTATTAAAACATTTTTACAAATCAAAATAAATCACCAACAGAGTGAAATGAAAACTCACAGAATGGGAAAAAATTTTAGTCATCTGTCCCTCTGACAAAGGACTTATATCTAGAACATACAAAGGATTGAAAAAAATCAGGCCCTGAAATTCAAAGACCTAATCCAAGAATGGGAATCTGAAGTGAACAAGAGCTTCTCAGATGAAGAAATACAAATGGCAATTAAATATATAAGAAAATGTTCGACAACCCTGGTCATTCAAGAAATGCAACACTGAGATTCCATTTCACTCCAGAAAGAATCATTATCACCAAGAAATCAAATGATAACAAATGCTGGCAGGGCTGCTGGGAAAAAGGAAATCAATCTTCTCCACTGTTAGTGGGAGTGTAGACTGGTCTGACCACTGTGGAAATCAGGGTTCAGATTCCTCAAAAACCTAGGATTGGAGATCCCATTCAATCCAGCTATTCCTTTTCTGGATATTTTCCCAGAAGAACTAAAGCATCGTGCCACAGCAATATATGTGCACCCATGTTTATAGCAGCACAATTCATAATACCTAATCTTGAAAAGAACCCAAAAGCCCATTAACCATGGAACAGATAGAGAAGTGGTATGGGCCTGGGGTTTAGGCTCAGTGGTGTAACTGCCTGCTTGGCAAACGCAAGGTCCTGAGTTCGATCCCCAGTACCAAAAAAAAAAAAGGCAGTATTTTTATGCAATGGAGTATTACTCAACTATAAAGATGATAAACTCACAGGTATAAATATCATACTGTCCCTAATGTAAAAAACTGAAAGAGTAAATAAAATCTAAAAGGTATAATAGATATTGTGAAAGTGGAAGGTAAAGAAACTGCTTTTTAAAAAGAACAACTAGGATAGGGAAAAAGAGAAAAGAAAGAAGGGAAAAGATTATATGTCTGGATACACACACACACACACACACACATATATATGATAGATAACTATACTACTAGTCTCTGTTAGTTCATGAAAAAGAAGTTTGTGCTTTCATTGATTGATCATTTTTTCATGCCTATATCTTGTAATCTGAACAACTACTGTAAAGATAACAATGCATAATATATTAATGCATATTAATCTCCTATTATTTTGTTTTGAAATCCTTTATATCATTTTTGTTCTTTTGTAAAATAAAAAATAAATAAGTCCACTGATTGGTTTGGCATAGTTCTAGGAGTGGACTTGGGAAGGCCCACCTGGGTGTGGATGCTACCCTCTCATAGGTCAGGTAACATGGACAGAACATAAGGAACAGAAAGAGGGCTGTTGTGGCTGCTCATCACTTGCTACTTTGCTGCCTTGCTGCCCTCTGCCTGCCATGAACTGTTTCTCCTCAGTTATGCACCTCTGCCATGCTATTCTTCCTTGGAGCCAGTCGATTATGGACAGAAACCTCTGCACACTGAGCTGAAATAAACCTTTTCTTCTCTGACTATGGGTGTTGGATATTTTGTCTCAGCAATGAGAAAAGACACTTGGGAAGAGGGAAGTGGTTAGCATTTTGCAGCTCACCACTTTGGAAATAGAGAAACTAATTTTCCTGCCTCTTTCTAGACTCATCCCAGCTGTGTCTGCAGCTAGTTTCAAGGAACTGGAACAACTCATTTAACTCTTCTGGGCCTCAGTGTTCTTATCTGCATGATGAGATGATCAAGTCTGATGTTCTTTCTTTTTTCCTTCTAACTATAATACTTTGTAGTTCTTTCCACACACACACACACACACAAAGAAGATATTTTCCACCATGCACCTGGCTTCTGTTGCTGCTCTAAGATGGGACCCAAATCTGTCTGGACACACTGTGAGAGGAGGCTTTCCAGCTCTGACTTGGTGTCTCTTCTGCATGACAGCCTGCAGCACTATCTGATATGCTGAGGAGAATATTGGAGCTCCCTCACTCTGAGGACCCAGCCTGGGATGAAAGTTATGGCAGTGACGATGTAAAAGACAACGTCCTTTCAGTCAGAGTTAGTGTGTGCTTCTTTTCCCCACACCCTGCCTCCTCATCACCTTCATCTTCTTTTCTTTTTCTTTCTTTCTTTTACTGATTTATTTCACATATTTTTGCACAAAGCTAAAAGAAAGAAGAGAAGGGAAGGAAGAAGGCAGAGAGGCTGCGAAGAGGACAAAGAGAGAAGTGGGGAAGGAAGAAGGGATGGAGGAAAGAAGGAAGGAAAGGCAAGCAAGCAGCCCTTACAGCAAGATGGAATCTTGTCAAAGGTCAGCTTGCATTTGCTTCTGGGTATAAGGTAGATTCACAAGTAGAAAAATTATGATTAATGGGTCCACTTAAAAGATTCAAACAGTCTCTGAATCTGTGCAGGATTCAGAGATGTCCTACATAGAAAGGAGCTCCTGCGTCTGGGCTTTCCCTCCTTATAATGCCTAGGAATCTGAAGACAAAACTTGATTGAACCATTTACTTGTTCTTCTGCATCCAAGCTGCTCTGGGATCAGACATTCTTGACTTCTCTTCACTAATGCATCTCATCAAGCCCACTTGCTGCACTGCTCTGCCCAGCCTTTGGCACACATCTCCTGAGATGGCCTAAAAGCAGATTACACTCTTGCTCCTTTTGAATTTGCATCCAGATAAAATTCAGCTCAAGATACAACAAAGACAGTCACAGAAGCTAAAAGCAAAGGAGGCTTCACAAAGAAAGCAGCCACCTCCCAGAGGAACAGAGAAAAAGAAAGAGAAGCTGAACTCACTTCAGTTGACATTAACTTACTTTTTAGGATGTAGAGAGCCCACTGATCACCTTCTATTCATAGTATCTGGTCCCAGTCGCTTCTCCCCCTTAAGATCTCTCTGGATTCTGACTCTCTTCCTCACCCTCTGGAGGTTGGAAGTATACATTTTCCTTTAGGTAATAGAGACCTTCGGTACTCCCTTAGAGCATTTACTACTTCCTGCTGTGACTTACTACTATGGTAATAGCCCTTTCTAATCTGAAAATTCCTTAAGAGCAGGAATCTCTTGAGAAATATTATCTTTCTTAAAATTAAGTTTATACATATATACTAGACATATGTATACATGTACTTATAGATTAAGTATAATCTTTCACAGTTCCTGGAACACACTAGGAATATATTAACAATCTGGCAGGGCAAATAGTAGATGAATGATAAACTCACTGTTATGGCTTATATTTATATGTCCCCCAAAAACCTCACTTAGTCATAGGCAGGACTTTTTCAGAGGTGGCTGAATCTAGGGTGTGTGATGCTGGGATCAAAGACATGTTGCTTGGATTGGTTGACGGTGCAATGCAGTCACTAAGGGTGCCCCACCGGGACGTGAGTGTTACCAGTTCTAAGGGCGGGTATCTCAGATAAAATATAAGAGATAGAAAGAGGGCTGCTGTTGTCCTTGCTTGTCACTCGCTGCCAGCTTGTTGTCCTGCTTACCCTGTTTTTCTTTGGACTAACCCTGTGATGGTTTTCTGCCATGCCTACCTTGGAGCCAGCCCACTATGGACTAAAACCACTGCAAAATGTGAGCCAAATAAATCTTTCTTCTTAAATCAGAGTGTCAGATATTTTGTCTCAGCAATGAGAAAAGTAACTAAGACACTTGCTGAATCTGTTGTGGTCCCCCTTACTAGTTTCTTACTGTATGAACTTTTGTTTTACTTTAAGACAGAATTTATCAAAAAAAAGAAAGCTTAGAATAGGGAGTAACTGACTTCTCCACTGACTTCCAGACCAGACCTGGTAGTGGCCTGGCTGTCACCTCATTGCTCCTTTTCCACTGCTCACCTGTTACATTTGCAAAGTGTAAATACAATAAGCAGAGGAGGACAGAGCTCATCCCCCAACCCTACATGCTATGTGCAGCAATTACCCCCTCGCAAGTGTCTCTCCACTGGCAGATTAGAGGTTCAAAAAGCCTCTCCTGATTGCTGACTGGCATAGAAGGTGGCAGCTGGCAAAGCAAGGCAGCTACAGGGTCTGCGGCTGGAGGCTGGTTAGGGTAAGGGTGGGAGCCGATCCTGCTCCTCCAGCATCCCTTGACACACAATCTGGTGGATTATTGACAAAGCTAAGTGATGCGGATGGCATTTATTAGTTTTCAATAGCTGCTATAAAATGAACATCATGCCATCTGCAAAATTAGGATTCAGAAGCAGCCCTGGATATTAAAATATTTGCGGCTGCTTCTGCTATTATATAAGATTTTTACATTTTACAGGCTCCCCATGGGACTAGAGGCATAAATTAAGTTACATATTTAGAAGCAGTAAATAAACTTAGAAAAGCAGTGGTACAATTAATGAATGGACAGAAAATTACATATGGGAGGAGAAACAGTTTTTCTACATAGTCAGCAGCAAAATGAGGTTTAAACAATCTTCTGCCACTATCATTAAGACAGTCATAGCAAAAATAATATACTGGAACTCAAAAGAAGATTTTTTACAAAAGTGGAAAAACAACTCCATGTATGGAAGAGAGATTCGGGGGCTAAGAGACTTCCTCTCCCTTGCTGTTCCATTGGACTATGGAGCTTTTCTAATTATTCAGCAGCATCCTGCAGGACTATTCCAACAGAGTAATCATCTTGATCAGAAGAATTCCATAGAAAGCATTCCAAAGCCTGATTCTAATGCCACCCAATTTTCTAGCATAATTACCATATTGTGTCTTGTTCTCTTAACCTCACACTCCTAATGAAGACATAATCACATCACGATTCAGTGATGCAATAGCAAATCAGGGTCAATCAGTGTTAGTTCAAATTCCCTGGCTTGACTCGTAGACCCCTACTGGGCAGAACCATCACCCTTCAAAATGAGTTATGTTCAGTGATTAGAGGAGGAGGACAAAGCTCGTGTGTTGCTCTGGCCCTGGTCAGATTTCAGAGAAACCTCAGTTTCCTGTGTTAGTCTAGAAAGTTCTCTGTCTTGTCCTCTCTGCTGCATGCCCTTAGTGACACATTACATAAAAGGAACCTTGCCTCTCCTGTTTTCTAGCAATAGTACATTTTGCCATTCCATGTTAATGTAGGATTTTGATTGGGTCTCATGCTCTGGTACAAATGGGTGTTAGAATGATGCTGGCAAAAACCAATCTCCACAACATTAGCGTTCACAATCAAGTCTGGGAGACCTGCTCAGAGGGCAAGAGGAAGTTGCCGGTGACAAGTGACCAACCAGGATGAGACCACCACCCATCATGTTCTTTCCTTGCAACTGCACCTCATACCTAATGAACCTCACCCCAGAATGCTGGTCTCTCCTGATTTGCCTTTGACAGGCTGCTATACTAAATGGTGGTGGGAGCCTTAGGAAACAAGTCCCTGAAGTATCACTGAGCTGAAACCTAATCCAGAGATAGAAAGGGCTCTGGCCTGCTGCTTTGTATTAGAACAAAAATAATCATGGTAATAGCTTGCTTTCTCCTTGATACCTTTCATTCAATAATGTCAAGCAATTTGTACACAAGTAATTAAGAATACACTCCTTTGTGGTAAGTTACTAATTTAGCTCCCATTTTAAAGAGAGACAGAAAGAGGCTTAATGATTTTCCCCAGGGGACTGTGAAGTAGGTAGCAAAAACACTGGGTATGCAGTGATTTGCAGCATAAGATCTCTCATGTTCAACTCTAATCCCCAATATTGGACTCACAAAATTGCTTTGGAGCGGGAGATGGTTCCCAGTCTCTTGGGTGGTGTCACTGTGTTCTATTCACCAGTGGAGCCCTACAGTTTTGCCATGAGACAGCTGCGTTTCATAGCTGTTGGTGAATATTTCTGTACTCTTCTTTTATCAGATGATGTATATCATTCCCCTTGTTGGCATTTCCAATCTCTGAAAGCAGCAGAATCACAGAATGAATTGCAGTGCTGTAATTTTTCCCCTCATTGATTTCGGGGGAGCAAAAGTGAGAATGGACAAGGGAGAGGGTAAGGTAGAATCTTCTTACCACATCACAATGGGATGTTTCTTGTCCCTCTGAACTGTTTATTCAAGCTCCAGATCTCTCCATAACACCTGCCTTTATAGCCTCTTTGACAAACCCTGCTGCTTCTGTCTGTAGAAAACCTGGTCCATAGACCAAGATGCACAAGTGACCCAGGTGAACAGAGCATAGGGCTCTGGCCTCCACCTACCTACACTCTTATCCCTTCTACTCACAGACTCTGAAATGCCCCAGGAATAAGTTTTGGATGAGAAATAGGAAATGTCATTCAAATTTAGAGGCAGCATTATTTCATGGTTGTGGTCACTATTTATAATTATAATTTTCATGCTGAAATGCTGTGTATGTTGAAGTGGTTGTTATTGGAAGATATACCAGTAAATTTCTATCTCATCCATAAGAAATGTAAGCTGACAGAGGAGAAAAGACAATTACTAGATTGAGTTTAAATGCATCTTTCACTGTGAGGCAAAGCAAGAACTCAGAGAATATTGGGTGAAGGTATAAAATCTCTTTGTGAAGTAGACATGAGGGAAGATAGAATTTACTGTTGCTATTAAAATTGTTGTTGGTCTTGAAGGTAACTATGAGTTGTGTTCTTAAATAACTTCAATAATTATAGCACTAATTAGTACAGGTAGGCACACATGAAAGTATAAACATGTGAGTAGATAAATATGCTGGTAACTACATCAATAAAGCACTCTGCAAACATAAACTGCGATATAAATGCTAATTAATTACATAAGTAGGCATACAGGATGGAATGGTTATTCATAGTACTGCAGAGAAAAACAGGATGCACACACCGGCAGTGCATGCAGTTGAGGGAGGCTTTTCCCTACTTCCCACCTCTACACTTCTGCCATCCAGTCCAGCAACCACCAGCCATCAGAACACTTCAAATGTTGCTAGTCCCAAATGGAATGTGCTAAGAGTGGAAAATCAGCATTGGATTTGAAGAATTTAATGTGACTATCTGATTGATAATTTTATATTGACTATAAATGTTAATGATAATATTTTGCATGTCAGAGTTAAAATATATTATGTTAAAATAGACCCCAAATTTCTCTTGCCTTTTTGCTGCAGGTACTAGATTATTTTCAATTCTGTTTGTAGCTTGCATGTTGCTGCGCTGGACTGTTGAACCTGAGTTCCTGGGAGCATGAGAATAAGGAGTAGTGATTGGGCTTTCAGGCCATGCTGTGTTTCTGTGACCTTCTTGTCTATGAACTATCAGGGAGAATAAAGCAAGGCTGCTTTTCCATGCTGTGATGGATGGCAGCAAATTTGTCAGGCCATCTCATCCACCCAGGAGAGACAACTTTTGGCACCAGACATATTAAAATAAAGAGACCCTAGGCTTGCTAAAATATTCGTTCTGCCTACCTGCAAAGTTGAAACAAAGTAAACCACAGGATTATCGTGAGCCACTTCTGGTTAGCATCTGTCTGACCATCAAACATTCCAATTAATTATTCATGAGAGGCAAAGAGAATGGGGACAGACAAGAGGTATACTAGCCTGGAAAGGGAAACAGGACAACTCCTGAAGTAGTTTGTCTCAGCAATCACCACGCATTGGGCTTACAGGATGATTTACAGGCTGATAAAGTGTTTGTTAGAGAAAGGTTGACAATTGTGACAATGAACTCTAGTTATGTCTCAACTTTTCTAGCAATATTATATTGTGGCAGTCTGTAATCCAGATTATAGCCCTTAGTTCTGTTTGTGTGGATTACCTTAAAACACTTAAACGTCTACATCCCAGTTAATTTCATAAACTTGCTTTCTAACTACAAGAAGACACAATTAGCTAGATCATACTAACTAGTGCAACACTCTACAGTTGTGTGCAAATGTAGGGCCTCAAGATCAATTCATTAGAATGAACAGATTTTAAGTTACTGAATCCCATTCCAACTTGGAAAAGGTGAATTCACAAACTGTACAGAACTAGACTGTCACATTCTCCTTTCAAAATCACAGGTCCTATGGGTGGCCAGGCTCGGGACAGACCTTTTAAAGATTTCACCTTTCTCAAGGATGTTTGTCTTCCAGTGGACTTAGTGTTCAGTCAGTCCCACCTCACTCTGATCCTATTTTGACCTATCAAGCATCAAAATCCAGAAAGGAAACCAATTTGTCCAAAATGACACGACTCAGGGCTGGCCCAAGACTGGAAAATATGCCTGCAAATGCCACTTTTACTAGTGCTGATGCAGAGCTGGAGTTCTGGAAGAGGTTCCTACACTGTAGGGTGAGCCATCTAAATGGCACAAGTGGAGCCAATATGCTGTGAAATGTAGCCTACCCTCCTCCCTTGACAAGCATGACCTCCTAAAAGCCAGTAAGCCAGTGCCCAAGGCAAAAATCTTGAATTTCTCTGTGTAGAATGTGAGGCAGAGAGAGACACAGGCTCCAGGGGGCCATGATCAAGTGGCCCTGCCGAGACAGCCAAAAGAGCACCAGAGTTGGGTCCCAGGCAAGGCCTTAAGACCATCATTTAAGATAATGCTCCTGCCCTGATTTCTGGTCCTGGTTGCCTTTCTGTGTTGTAGCACTCCCTTCTGAGCAATTCAGTATACACAGAACCTTATTTTACCTTAATAATAATGATTACTCCTCACAAGGGAAGGAGTTTTGGGTCTCAGAAAATAGAAAACAAAACAAACAAACAAACAAACAAACAGAGCCTGAGTCTGAATTTTCTTTTTGTATTCAGGTTTTATTGCTGCCCCAAATCTTCTCCCATCATTTCACAAACACATGTACATACACACACACACACACACACACACACATATGCACACCCATACACACATTCTGAGAAATATACACTGAGATACATAGACACACATGAGCACATCTGGATAACTATGGGCAGGGCTGGGAATCTACCATGAGTCGCAGTAATCATTTTCTTTCCTATCATTTGTTTGTTTGTTTTCAATTGCTAGAACTCCACTGATTTGCATGTTGTTTTCATAAATTTGCATAGTGGATTCAAGAGGCCCTCTCTCTTCGGTATCCTTCACTGCTGCAGAAATGTGGCCAGCCCTCCCTGCGCTGCAAGGCGTACAAAGAGAGGCTTTATTTCCGCAAACATTTATTACAATGGACCTTTTAAATGCTACAGAACATAGAAGGATTTTCTTTTAATTAAAGTGCCAGTGTGAGGAAATTTTATAAAGCCATCCCTTTCTTAGTGTGATCATTGGGCAGCTCAGAAGCCTGAGAACCAGTGCTGAAGGGAGGTACAGAATGTCCTGCTCTGGGAGGGATATTTTTAAATGATCCATCTGAGACAGTCTCTAGAAATCTTCGCGGTCTCTTCTGTCCTTGGAGCCTCTACAGTCCCGCTCTCTTGCACACCAGAACTCCCACGGTAATGCTGCCAGCTATGTTGAGGACCCCTGCCCATCTGGCTTGGCTCTGGCTCCCTGGTCCCTAAGTGAGGCTTGGAAAACTGTGTGAACATTCTGCTTTGGTTTCACTTTTGGAATAATGACCACACTGTGCAATGTCACCTGATTCTAATCACTTGAAAGAATTAAGAAAAAGAGTGTTTTCAGGCCTGTATATGAATGTGATATTGCGACTCTTGTTGAAAACTAAATCATATGTGCACAGCTCTCCCATAATGGCCTTGCCTATAAGCAATCCCTCCCTCCCTCCTGTTTAACAAGTCATTCATTTACCTTTGGTGTGTTTCTCTCACCCTTCAACACTGGGCCATTTACAAAATGAAAAGGCAAGAAAAAGAGGTCGGCTGTGGGAATGGCCTCTGCCCAAGGAATGGCCAAAAAGAATGGGAGAAATGAAAGTTTACCTGTAAAAGAAATGAAAAGAGGAAAGCACTAAAAAGAGAAGAAAAACATAGAGAATGACCTTTCTCCAGGCCATTGTTCTGAGAGCTAATACGGCAAGAGAGTCATGAGTCACAGCTACTTTCCTGTGGAGGATGGGAAGCTCACGGACCTGGGACTCAAAAGCCTGGGAGAGCTCCCAGCTCTCTACATAGCAGCTCTTGTCTTGCTTAGTCTCTAAAGATGGGACAGTAATACTGTAAGATCCCTGCTTACACCACAGAGAAAGTAAGAATCTTAAATCATTGAATGTATGACTTTTGAGAGAAACCAAATTTGGACTTTTGAAGATCATGTCCTTTATACCTCCATTGTCTCTTGCAAAGTGATGGAAAGGGAAGACTAAAGTTTATTTTTGTTTCATAGTTTTTTCTTGAGTCAATCCAAACATTTCTGGATATTTGTTTACATAATGTGTTCAACCCACATTACGTAAACTCAAGTATACAAATGTAACCATTGTCCCAAACAATCTCTACTACAGATTACTAAGCCCCCAACAAGCTTCATTCACTTAAATTTTTTATCTTTGTGAATAAAAGCAAATCTATACAGAATAACATATCTCAACACACCATTTCAAAATTCCAAAGATAGTGATTCAGCTGCTCATGTCAGGTCTCTGACCACCTCCACCCCTTGTGACCTAATCTGGTAGACACTTGTTTATAGAGGACGTGTCAGCCAAACGGTTCCCCTTCCCTGGAGCATCTTCTTGTCTTGTTTTTTCTCATATACTCTGCTTCTGTTTTATATTCATCCATCTTTCCTTATCTCCTCCCTGCCATCCTCTTCTATTACCTTCCAACCTTCCTGCCTCCCATTTGCCTGTGCATTCCCCTTAGGTGATCTTCTCATTTCCAGTGTTTAATTCTGTTATATTTTTAACCAAATTTATAACCACTTCTCAGAAATGCACATTAACATATCCAAATGCCTGCTTCATGTTTCTTACTTGAATATCTCGAAGTTTCTAAATTTTTAACATTTGAGATAGAAAGCTTGATTTCTAATCTCCAGCCCTGCCTTTTTGCCTCCATATGTCATCCTTATGTATTCACCCAGACCTGGAGTCAAAACCTTGGGGTCATCCTTGATTCTTCACTTTCCTGCATACCCATGTTACAATCTATCAGTCAGTACATCAGATAAATTGAAAATGCATCATAAACCTGAGTCTGTCTCCACCACCACCACAGTGATCCAAACCACCATCATTTCTCACCTGGCCTCCTTCACCTCCTCCCATATGGTTTCTTTCTTTCTTTCTTTCTTTCTTTCTTTCTTTCTTTCTACTTTTGCATCCCTCCCAATTCATCTTCCACATGGCAGAAAAGTAAATTACAACATATCAGATTAGCTTTGAACATAAACCAGTTCATGTCATCCCCTGCTTTAAAAATTGTAATGGCTTTTTCTTTAATGTGAATAAAATCTAGGTCTTGCATTATCTGGTCTCTGACACTTCATCTCCACCTCATCTCATGCCAAGCTGTCCACCTCAGGGATTTCTAGTCTTCCCAATCTCTTCTTAGTTCCCTGAGTGTGCCCAATTCTTTTCTGATTCAGCATCTTTTCATGCAGTATTTTCCTATGTATAGCACATTCCCCTTTTAATCCCTTGTGATTAAATGTTTAAAAGCCCTATTCTCAAGAGGACAGTTCCAACAACACCATTTAAAAATAGTTTCTTTCACATATTTTTATTACTTTCCATCTTAGCTTTGCTTTGTTTCTTCATTACACTTGCCATGATTTTTAATTATTTTTTTTCTAATGAAGAAGTTTTCTGTGAAACTTATTTCTTCTGTGAACTGCAATAAAATGCAAGTCCTGTCAATGAAACAATAGACTGTGACTATCTTGTTCCCAATATCATATTGATGCCACTCAGCACTATTGGAATAAATGAAGAAATAAATGAAGAATCAGAGCTTCCATAGCCTTATCAAGAGTTGTCATAATCCATTTCCTCAAATTACAGTTCCAGTTTGACTTGGAAACTGGACTGTAGAACAGTGATAAAACATTTGCCTAACAAGTTAAGGTTCTGTGTTCAGTCTCCAATACCTGGGAACATACTTGAAATGCTATTCTGTGAAAATTTCTAAATAGCCATCTCTGAGAGACTGAAGTCCCATAGGTCATTTTCATAAGGACAAGAGTTAGACATACTAAAAAATGGATGAAGTCAAAATGGTGAGTATCTTACTCAACTTCTTCATGAAAAGTGTTTCCAAATAGATCTTTATAGAGAAAACCAATATTCAGTTACCTGAGAGTAAAATATTGTCTAATCAAGAACTTATAAGGATAAAAGTGTAGTCTTTAGGTAATAATTTGAGACAGTAAACATAAATTAGTTTTGCCCTCTAAAAATTAGAACAAAATGCCATAATAAAATACATCGCTATTCACTCTGTAATTCAATTCTTCTTTTAGAATTTACAATAAAACAAGTTAATGCACTGACTAATCCTGAAATTGTATTTAAATGACATGGACTAATAGCAAACTGCACAAAAGTCTAACCTTTTTCCACTATTATGATCTATTTTGTATAAAAACAAATTAGTGGAAAGAGAACACATTTTTTACTATATTTACTTATAGAAGGGGTTTGGAAGGAGTAGAATTTGGTACCGGGGATCAAACTCACGACCGTGATCACACTTGCCAGGCAGGCACTTAAACCACTGAGCTAAATCCCCGGCAGAAGGAGTAGAATTTGATAGACATCTTTAGAGAGATTTTCAGTCTCTATGCATGATACACCAATAACAAAAAATAATTAAAGTTTACTAAGCCATATTCTATCTTACAGCACATGTACAGTGATTTACTATTTCTAACAGAAAGAATCTTAGAACAACACCAGATATGTTTAGTGTTATCTCACTCTACATATAAGGTCCTTAGAAGATTAAATAAATTACCCAAGATCATGAAATAGAGATCAGGAAACCAGAGGTGGTCAGGCCTCTTGGGCCACTCTAGGGCACTGTGGGCTCAGCAGTGACCATTCGGAAGCCACTCCAGCTCAGAGAGAAGATGAAAGAAACAACACTGCACCATTGGACAAGGAAGGCCTGGCCTTCCCTGGGGTGGGGCTCGGAACATTTGGGAACAGCCCAGCTGAAGGAAATTCCTTTTCTCAGATCATCTTTCTGCCAGACATTTCCCCGTTAGTTATAATGTGGGAGGTCAGTTGTTTTCAGAGAAGTGAGCCTTCCACAACAAAAAGCAACAAAACTAGTGTTTTATTGTCATTATTTGGTGTTGATTCTACCCTATGAAAGAAAAATGTATACCAGAAGTAACAGTAAATGATTCTAATAATGGAAACCAAGCTTTTCTCTCTCTAAGACTATATCATGCTTCCTTCCTCGATAATCTTATTATTTCATCTTTCAACTACTGAAAGGATGTTCATGGGCCTGTCCAGGTTCTGGTTTCAACATTTGCTCTGGCTAGAAGACCCTTGATTGCTCCATGGAGGAAAACCAGCCCATCTCAGGCTGTGAAACAAGATGGGCCTTTCTTAATAGACATGGGAAGACCAGGCAGAGCACACCTGTCCATCTTGATAATAATCTCAGAACCTAACCCTGGTCCTACCACTGAGTGGCTCGGATTCTCCTGCCTTCCTAGGACCTATGTTCCACCTGATGTCCCTATTCCTGAGTCCAGGTACCCATCTTTGTCTTAGTGGCTGATTCTTCCATTGATAATCAACTTCAGGGAACAGATGGAAGAATTTTTAGACATTTTAAATATTCTAAATATCTTCTAGACTTTGTTACTTCTTTCTTCTATTTTCTTTCAAATTTAAACTTCAAACTAAAATTACTATTGCAAAATAAAGCTTTGGAAATGTACATAGACGGTGATAATAAAGCATCTTTTTCCTAGATTCAGAATGAGAGAGAGAGAATCTAATGTGCCTTTGCTCCTCTAATAGCCTCCTTTGCTGAGGCCTGAACTGTATACTATCTCACCAACCCCTAGACTCTAATCTGTTATCTTATTTCTATGGCTGACCACTGTGACCACAGCAGCATCCATTCTTCCTGACCTGCCTCTCTGTGACAGAGATCAAGTTGTTCTCAGAGTACGCTTCTCTTTGATAGTTTTCAGTTGTGTATAGAAGGTGCCTGCCTGACTGAGGATTCTGTTACTCAGCTATACTTGCACCTAGCTGTAGCCATGGAACTAGTTTTTCCTAATAAAATAGGTGCAAAAACTCTATGTGTCTCTGTCAGGTTAAGGCTTGAAAAAACAGATTCTTAGAATAAAATTTGGCTGAATGTAGATTCTGACCAGTACTGGAGAGTAGGAAAGCAATGAATGAAAAGAGTCTTTGTCTCTAAGTCACCATATATAGGAAAGTTTCAGTTGATGAGAAGCCCACTCTTCTCTGGGCTCTGTATGAGATGGAAACTTGGGTTGTACTTGAGCACTGCGTATTTGGAGAGTCTGTGTTACAGCATATTACCCTGCGCTTATACTACCCAAACCTGCCTGTTACCAACCCTCAGGCTCCCCTCTGCTATGCTCTGCAGAAATTGCTTTTCAACTGCTGTATAAAGTAGTTCTACCTCTAGAAACAGGTAAACATGATTCAAAAGTTTGTTTTTTTCCCAAGTATCTGACCTTATGTAAATCATATTACCTCTGCAAATCAAGGATTTTATAACGTATTTGCATAGTGGTATTAATTTAAGTGAAGAACAAATAAAATGAAATATATTAGGAGCCTATCAAAATGACCACAGGATAGATCTGCAGGAAATATAGTTTCTCCTTCCAATTCATTAGTAAGCCCCATTAAATGAGGCCAAATCCAAAACACCATTGCCTTTCTGGAAAATCATCTATTGCTATCAGTATATTTGCCTCATTCTACTTGGTGAAACTTATTCCCATCAGTTTCAGGAAAGATGGGAATTAATGTTTTGAGAGATAAAAGGTAAAGTTTTTCAGGCACCAGCCGGGTCTCGGTCATCTTCCTCTTTCTCATTGCCTGACCTTGTGCTTCAAGTTAACGAGATATGACTTTGACAGTGCAGGATGGTTTAACAAATGTCTTCATATCAGTTTCGGTGACGTCAGAGCTAATGTTTGAAATGATAGATTAGATAAGTGGTACAGAGGTGTGAACAGGAAATGCTTCTGCTCATGCTGAATGCAACATGAAAATGATTGCCACATCAAGTTCTTCCCTTGTGTAATTGATATGACTTGCTTTAACTGGGAGATCCAATTAGTTACCGAAAAAAACCTCACTCCCTTGTAAGAAAGTTTGTCTCCCTTGCAGCCTCTCCCATTAAGAGCTGCCCAAGGGAAGTGTTGGTTTCAAGGAGACTCACACTTTCCAAATGAGGAACAGGAGGATTGGAAAGCCTGGACAGGCTGCTAATGCCATCATTTCTCACTACCACATTGTGTCACTGCTGATTATGAGGCCTGCCCTGTGCCACTAACCACTTATTCCTCAGATGGTGACACCCTTGCTGGGGCAAACACCTGCAAAAAATATGATGATGAAAGAATACTTGTCATTTTGGAGGTCTCTATCTTTCTCAAATGGTTCAAATGTATTGATGAGATCATAATTTCACGAGACTATTAGGAGGTGATAGAAAAAGGAGGCAGGGTCTAGTTGAAGGGAGCATAATCTTGAGGACTATATCCAATTTCCCAGCCCTTTCTTCCTGGCTCTTTCACTCTCTTTTTCTGCTCTCTAGCTGCCAAGAAGTGAACAGCATTCCTCCAACACATCTTTCTGCCATGATGTTTCTGCCTTGCCACAGGTTTAAAAGCAATGCAGCCAGACAGCCATGAGCTAAAACCTTGTAAACCATGAGCTAAAATAAGCCTTTCTTTCTCGTTTATCTCAGGAATTTTATCATAGGAATGAAAAGCAGATACAATGATCAATCTCAATCTGGGTTAGGAGAGAAGTCTGGTCATAGTTTATATTATAATAGAACTAACCCTCTCTCACCAAAAGAAGTAGGAAGAGGAGGAGGAGGAGGAAGACAAAGAAGAATGGGGAAGGAAATGGTGGGAGATGGAGGAGGGAGGACAGAGTTCCTTATAGTGAGCTTATACTACCCAAACCTGCCTGTTACCAACTCTCAGTCCTTATCGAGACTCTCACGTGCTCCTGCTAAAGCCTCCCGTGGGGTCACTGCTTAGTTAATATTATTGCCTATTAGGTTCATGTACATTTGTGCCAGTTATTAGTGAACTACCTCTCACATCAGAATTTATCCTCTTCACTTGTGATAATTCAATTATCACAATATTACAATACAATAATTAATCATGGAGCTGGATCCTGTGAATATTTCTCCCTTTTTAGGCAGAACAATTTTCCTTTCTTAGTAGAAGGCCCTGACAAGACTCTGGAATGGAAAAGTTTCTCTTTCTGATTTTGGTGTCCTTTTGGCGGGCTTATGCAGCTCATTTTCTTTTTTCTCTTTCCCTTTTTATCTTTCTCTCAATTTCTTTTTTCTCTCCTCTCCTCCTTTTTTCTTTTTCTTTCTTTCTTTGTTCTCTCTATTTCTCCCTGTCTCCCCTTCTCTTTTTATTCTCTCTTTCTTTCCTTCATTCTTTCTTCCTTTTTTTCTCCTGTTCTCTCTTTCTTTGGCAGCACTCTGTCCCTGCGCCGTGCCATGGTCAGTAGTGTGTGAGGACCAGCAGCACACACTGAATTTGTGTGGGCAGCTTCCTTTTATGAGTCCCCACTGTTGCTTCCAAGGGAAGAAGCACCAGCACTTTCTTTTTGAAGCTTCTCCAGACACTTAGGATGCAGCTCCCAGTGAGAGCCATGGTCTAGGCACATCCCCTTTGAAGGTTCATACCAGAATCTTGGAGTGTCTTTGCAGTGATTTTTGAGGCTCTGTACCCCAGCAAATTTCTCTATCATCCAGTGAATCAAAGCTGTATACTCACCAATGAAGTCTGGATACCAGCATATGGGGAAAGGAGTAACTTCCTTGAGTACCGCATGTCAGCTTTAGGGATAGTGGTTGCTCTGTATAAACGCTGCTGTACTCTTTGGCATTCTGTTTATCTCCAGTCCCCTGTTGCTGATTGTATTGAACTTTTGTTCTTTAAACCATCCTATGTTTTCTGTCTCTTGATTGAACTCTGATGGGTATGAAATTGGTTCCAGGAGTAATCCTGAGAGATGTCTAAAATGAGATTTGGGTTTCGTTCAGTCATATTCTTGGGCATGAATGTAGTAGTGAGATATTTTCTAAGGGAAATGGGATACTAGTGAACCAAAACATGCAGTGAATCATAGTCAAACTGATCACCTATGGCTAATTAGGATGGATACCAACCCACGTGAATGCCCGGAGAGACAAGTGGCTGCCATGTTTTACCAACATGACATTACTGATGAAGTTGTGGGGTAGGGTGGACTTTTGTATGCTTGAGTACTTGTAGAAAGCAAACAGTCAGCTCAAATTCTTTCATCTCAGCACAAGTCACAATCTGAAATCTATAAATCTTTTATGGTATAATCTTTGTAACCACCGCATCAACAGGCTAAAAGTTAACTACAAAATTTACTTATGCGTAGTTGCTGAATTGTAAAAATAGCTGAGTTCACAATCTCCCAATCCCACCAAGTACCTTATATGAAAGTCAGGATCTTTTCTATAACCTCTCTTATTCCCCCCACACATCACTTAGCAAGCACTGTGAGTAGCTACTATTAGGTCCTCGTTATAATTATATTGGACACATTTACGTAAGCACTCTACTCTTCTTGTAATAATTCTGCACTAAACTGTAACAGAGTCACATTTTGCTTCCTGTGTCAATACAACTTAAATGTTTACACCAACACGTTGCACATGCTGATTATGAAATCACTCTGGATTCATGGAATTGAAAAGCACACACTCAGACACAAAGACTCAGCACCTCAATGCACAGATCCAAGTCTCTCTGTGACAGGAGGACAAGGACTTCTACTTATCTTGTAGCTTCAACTTTCAGGGGTCATTTGTCTCTGTCTTTCTCAAGTGACTAGTACCCTCCCTGGTCTCTAAAGTATAGCCAACTTTTGGTTCTTATTCAGGATTAACTAGACTGTGGATTAACCATGTGAAAAAATACACTTAGTAAAATAATGAAAACAAGTACTTTACTATATTTTCACAAAAATGTCTACATCTTAGCAGGGACCAACTGCTTGACACTATACAACAAAGGTTCAAGTCCATTTTCATCCCAGCTAGCTGTGAGCATCTTATTTGCTAGAAGTTCATATCTATATGGAGAGGAAAGAAGTTATGATCCAACCAGCAGAATCTTAGGGGTCCTGGTCAAATATAAACTCATCTGTACCCAAGCCCTTTCTTTTGACTTTGTGGTAAGCAAAAACACTTTAGTTTTACCTCATACTTCAGTTTTAGAATTAGAGCAAGAGAGAGAGGTATACTCTTCAGAGAAAAATGTGAATTTTATTGCAAAAATCCAGGAGCTGGAGCTTTTAATTTAGTGCTGAAACATCAAGGGACAAACCATGCAGAGATGGAGGGGGCATATGAAGACTATGGGAGAAAAGCTGTGGAAGGAGCTGACATTAAGAAGGTAGGTAATTTAACTTCAGAATTGCGTGGTTTGACTGTGATGCATGTGACCTGGTGTGTAAGACACTGAGGAATGACAACATGATGAGGTTGCCTGACAGAGAGCCACTAAATAATTGCAGCAGTGTTGGGTAGAGGCTGCTAGCAAAAACACGATCATGCTAGGGCTGCACTTTATCACCTACACCATCTGCTGGATGGTTTAGAAAGTGGAGGACCATTTGCTAAGTGACAAACTGATGTCAGATTTTTCTAATGTTCAACCAAAGAAAAAGTTTGCCAAGCAGTAGACAGTAACAACAGAATATTTTGTCACTTTTCATAGAGCAATTTGTGTGATGTTTGAGTCCCTGAAGTATTATTCCTGCATTATGTTTATACTTTGATAGCATCTGTAGAACAGGGAATGTGTCCCTAAATATTGGATGTCATTTTAAGTACATTGTTGTTCATTGAATCTATTGTAGACTCTGTTTTGCCTGGATTTCTTTTAGCTGTTGTTGGGGATTCTCCATAATTTCTTCCACCTCTCCTGTCCTTATGTGTTCATGCACATTGCCACAAACGCCTGACAATTGACAATCTATGGGGGCATCTCAAAATGATGCACATGACTTGGACTTCACATTATAGTTGCCACCTGGAGATCCAGACATGTGGTCTGCACTTCCGCAAACAGAAGCAGAGTGCTTAGAAATTCCATGGGCTCCATCTGTGCCTTTATCTACATCTCTAAGAAGTACATCCTTCCTCTGTTCTAAAGGATGAATACTGCTTCAGAATGCCTGGCAATCTGTGAGTGTTCTGACTGGTTCACTCTTGATCACATATATTTCTATACCTTGGCACATACAAATGATACTTATTCATGCAGGATGCTTTGGCTTGATCTTTACAATTTTTCCTTGTCTTCCTACCAATTTATCTATATAGAACCTGTAATATCAGGTTAATAATAATTTGAAAATACACTGTTATGGTTAAGTAACTATACAAGTTTGCTTTCTCCTCCATTCCCTTTTTTCACTTAAAGCTTAGATTTCTAGCTATTACACAAATTGGAGCAATCATTACATCATACTGAGAATAATGTGATTGACAATGTCTTGCAAACAGGATGTTCAAATCTTACACTGCCTGAGCTGGACTCTGGGTCATGTAGACCACTGGACTCATGTGCTGTCTTATGAAGAGGTCTGTATTAACCTACCTAAAAATGTAAAAGAACTATATGCTGAAAATTATACTACACTGAAAGAGGAGATTGAAGAAGATATTAGAAAATGGAAGGACATTCCTTGCTCTTGGTTAGGAAGAACCAACATTTTGAAAATGGCCATACTCCCCAAACTGTTATATAGATTTAATGCAATCCCAATCAAAATACCATTGACATACCTCACAGATCTAGAGAAAACACTCTTAAAATTAATTTGGAAACAGAAGAAACCCAAATAGCAAAGGCAATTCTGGGCAACAAAGGCAAGGCAGGAGGCATCTCAATTCCTGACTTGAATCTATACTACAAAGCCACAGTGATAAAATCAGCATGGTACTGGCAAAGAAATAGACATGAGGGTCAATGGAACAGATTAGAAGATGCAAGCACAACTACAATGACACTCAGCCATCTGATATTTGACAATGGGGTTAAATATGTCCACTGGAAGAAGGCCAGCCTCTTTAATAAATGGTGTTGGAGGCCTGAATGGAATTCAAGCCCACTGTGGTCAGGAGAGAAGTGTGGCTTGAAGATGAGTGACTGTGAGAATGGACCATCCATGCATCGCTGTGATGAATTCTAGTAGATCACGATGAGAGAAGACAAGATGGTGGATCAGTGAGCAACAAAATACAAAGCCTCCTGGGAGAAACAACTCATATGCCAGAATAAAGCACCCTGGGGAGACCCAGACAGGGAGAGATGGATCCTCTTGACACAGGAAGCAGGAACACATACAGGTGAATTACAAAGGCTATTCATGGAAAAAAGCTTGTCAAATACTTTGGGACTACAACTGAGAAAGCTGAAGATTGCAGGACATAACATTTTCATGGTGACTCGGCAAGTGTGCACCAGCTTGGATCCGCGCCAGCCAGCAGAGCCACCCAGACTTGTTCCCGCCGCCACTTGTAGGAAGAACTTCAGTGCTGAGGTCAGGGGTTGGTGAGCCCAATGGAGAGCGGAGCCAGTGAAGGGACTTTCATTAATCCACGGTCAGTGCTGGGAATGAGACCCCCTCCTCATGGGAGGGGCGAGACCAAATGGGCGACATGTTGGAATCGGCCAGGAGGAGCCTGAAATGGGAGTGACAGTGACTTCAGTTGGTTGCTCCCTCCCCAGAGCAGATTTGTGGGATTTGCTTGGACTGGGCCGTGCCCCTGGCTGGGACCCAATGAGCTGACCCAAATTGATTCACTGAGCCTAGCAAGCACTAAGTGGGTGAAAGGCCCCTGAAGTTTGGCTGGCCCAGTGGGGAGGGGCAAGCATCCGCAGCCTGCTTACACCTCAGTGACAAGAGCAGTCAGGAGAAGGCAGGGGACCCTTGCCAGTGTGCTTTGGAGGAACCGTGGCCAACAGGGAAGGGGGATGGGACCTGCACTGTAACCTGTGTGGAGGAAGCCAGGGCCATGACAGGAGAGAAAGGCAGGAGGAGGCCCCCAGGCCAGAACCCTGAGAGCCCTGATCCAGGAGAAGGAAAAACAAGGGAGACTGAGGGCAGCAAACACACAACATCAGACATGGCTTCAATGGACATTAAGAAATATCTTTGGGACCTTGTAGACAAGCTTTAAATTGAAATATTAAATCAGGTAAAACAAGATATGAGTAGAGTAATAAAAGAAATGTTCTCAGGAAGCATCTCTCAGGATGATACAGACAGAAGAAGGGAGGAACATGAAAAAAGGAGAGAAATATTCGATAAAGAATATAAAGAAAATATAGAATACATGAGGCAGTTTCAAAGAGACTATCAGGAAATTAAAATCTCCATTGAAATCTGGCAAAATGCCTTAAAAGACACTAAGGATAGACTATCAAAACTTGAAGACAAGTTTACAATGTGTGATGATGAAAGGAAAGACCTCTTAAAAATAACAAGGAAACAGGCACTAACAATACAAAGGCTAGAAGATGACAAGAGAATCTACAATATAAGAATAAGAAATGTGAATGAAGAAGCAGGTGAATTACAAAGGCTATTCATGGAAATAATTAAGGCAAACTTCCCAAGCATGGGAAAAGAAAATGACATTCAGTTATGTGAGGCATACAGAACTCCAACCACCTACAACCAAAACAGAGCTACACTCAGACATATAATAATCAAGATGCCAGAAATTCAATATAAAAACAGAATATTAAAAGCTGTCAGAGAAAAGAAACAGATTACCTATAAAGGTAAGCCCAACAGAATCACGGCTGACTTCTCCACACAGACCATCAGATCAAGAAGAGCTTGGAGTGAAGTATTCCAAGCCCTGAAAGAGAATAACCTCCAGCCCAGATTGATGTACCCTGCAAAACTGTCACTAGAAATTAATGGAGAAACAAGATGCTTCCATGACAAAGAGGAACTGGGCGAGTTTGTGACCACCAATCTAACCCTACAGAGAATACTAAAGGACATTCTAGAGAGAGAGAAAAAAAATACCAGGATTTTAGGAACAGTGGCAGAAAGGCCTCAATGTGTGGGGCAGGCAGTAGAATGAAGGAGAAAAGTAGACAAAGGCAGGAAAATAGCATGTCAGAAATGAGGCAGAAGGATTACTAGAAACTCTAATATACATGTCCTTGATATGCTATATTGTTAATAGTGCACCAGGATTTAAAACCCACATTGCTCATACTACTCTGCTTAGATGTATTATATTCTGTTCCAGTCATTCTACCTGTACTAGATTTGAGGGCACAGACAATAATCCCAAAAATAACAGGATAGAGTATGGTAATCATCCTTAATTTCCTATTAACTTAATCTAAAGCTCAGTAAAACCTACACTGTTTTACCATGACTGATTGTAATTGAATCTGGTTTGTTGGATCGCTCTTTTGCATTGATAGATTTTATTCAAAGCTGTTATGATTGATAGTATCAAGTCTGAGAGTATAGGCAACGGTACTTAAGATGACAAGATCCACTAGAATATCCACTATGGTTTGATTATTACCTGCCTTTGAAGTTTTATACTGTCTACAATGTTTTATTTTTACTACTATAATTATTTACTGCTATACTCAATTATACTGCTATATTCAATTATGCCTGATGATGTAGACATTCTATTGAAGATAATAAGAAACAACACAGTAATCATTGTAGATCACCTTGTACTATGGTTTTATACAACTTTTTGATTTCATGTTTTTATAGGAATTTGTTTTGTTTTGTCTTGCTAAGTTTTGTTTTTCCCTCTAATACAGAAAGTATAGAAATACATGCAGAGATTCATGTATGTGTAGCTGTTTACACTCTCACTGTTTGACTATCTACTTTCTATGCTTTAATTTTGTAACTTGAGCAACTATTTCTAAGAGCACAATATGTAATTTATCAACTAGTGATTTCTTATTGTTTATCTTTTTTTTTGAATTCTGTATTACCTCTACCATTTACATGCTTTTTTGTCTTTAAATAAAAAATGAATCTTTAAATCCTCAGACATGATATTTATTTAGGTATAATTTACTTTATCTCAGTAAGATTTTAAAGCTTTAATTTTATAGAAATACATGTAAAGACTCATGCATGCATAGCTGTTTACAGTCTCACTGTTTGAATATCTACTTTGTATGCTTTAATTTTGTAACTTGAACAACTATTTCTAAGAGAACAATATTTAATTTATCAACTAGTGATTTCTTACTGTTTATCTTTTTTTAAAATTCTGTATTATCTCTACCCTTTACATGTTTTTTTCTCTTTAAATAAAAAAATATAAAAAAACATAAAAAATAAATGGTGCTGGAAAAATTGGCTCTCTGCATGCCAAAGACTGAAACTAGATCCATGCATATCACCATGCACAAAACTAAAGTCTAAATGGATCAAAGGTCTAAATATTAAAGCAGAAACACTAAATCTACTGAAAGACAAGGCAGATAGAAGTCTTGGAGACATAGGGGTAGGCAGAGAATTTATGAACAAAATGCAAACTGCACAGGAAACACTTCAAAGAATCAACAAATGGGATCTCATACTATTGAAAAGTTTCTGCACTTCAAAGGAAATCACCAACAGAGTGAAAAGAAAACCCATAGATGGGAAGGAATTTTAAACAGCAACCCCTCAGACAAAGGACTTGTGTCCAGAACATACAAAGAATTGAAAAACATCAAGCTCCCCAAATTAAAAGACCCTCTCTAAAAATGGGCATCTGAGATGAACACACAGTTCTCAGAAAAAGATATACAAATGGCAAAGAAATGTTCACCATCACTGGTCATTCGAGAAATGCAAATTAAAACAACACTGAGATTTTACCTCACTCCAGAAAGAATAGCTGCCATCAAGAAATCAACTGATAACAAATGTTGGCAAGGCTGTGGGGAAAAAGGAACACTGCTCCACTTTTGGTGGGAATGTAGACTGGCACAACCATTATGGAAATCCATATGGAGAATTCTCAGAAGACCAGGATTGGAAGTTCCATTCAATCCAGCTATTCCCCTCCTGGGTATTTTCCCAGAAGAACTGAAAAGTTCATATCACAGTGATATATGTGCACCCATGTTCAAAGCAGCACAATTTGTAATAGCTAAATCTTGGAAACAACCAAGATGCCTATCAACTGCAGAGTGGATGAAAAAGGTGGTATTTTTACACAATGGAATATTATTCAGCTATAAAAAGGATGATCTTGAGGCCTTCATAGGTAAAGGAAGACAACTTGAGACTATCCTCATTAGTGAAATAAATAAGAATCATATTTATAAATATCACATTGTGCCTCTAGTGTAAAAAGTGATAAGAACTATAAGAGTAATAAAACCCAAAATGTGTAATTGCTATTGTAAAAAAGAGAGGAAAAGAAAGTGCTCTAAGGGATATAACTGCATGTATGTTTGAGTGTGTAAAATAGATGACCATATGGCTGGATCTTTGGGCAGAACTGTTTGCAGTCTCACTGTTTGAATGTCTACTATGTATCCATTAATTCTGTAACTTGAACAACTACATCCAAGATGACAATATGTAATTTATCAACTAGTGATTTCTTAATGTTTTTTTCTTTTTTCTTTTAGAATTCTGTATTATTGCTACCCTTTTTCTTTTGCTTTTTTTTCTCTTTAAATAAAATTTTTAGAAAAATGCATAATCGCTATTGTAAAAAAGAAATAGGAAGTGCTATAAAAGATAACTGCATGAATATTTAAGTATATAGGATTGATAACCATATTTCTAAGTTCTTGTTGGATTGTTGAACAGATCTGTTTGCAGTCTCACTTCTTGAATGTCTACTTTGTATGCTCTAATTTTGTAACTTGAACAACTATTTCTAAAAGGACAATATGTAATTTATCAACCAGTGATCTCTTACTGTTTATCCTTTTTTTTGAAATTCTGCAACATTTCTACCTTTTTTCTGTTTTTTCTCTTTAAATAAAAAAATAACTTTAAAAAAAGAGGTCTGTGATGAGCCACACTGCACCTGTACCACAGCCAGTGATATCACTGCCTCATCACTGTGAAAGGGATTGGCCTTGATAGAAATACTATGAAAATATTGCCATTGCTTTTGGATACGAGATGCTGAGAGCTGATCCCCATCCATTACAAATGCCTCAAGCTAAAAATTCCTGTAAATGCCACCAAGCTTCAAGACATTTTCTCCCAATCTACTGAGAAAGGGACATAACTCCAAAGACACAAAGTTTATTGATCTGTAAAAGACCAAGTTCTTTGATGTCAGGCAACATATCCTTGGTACCCGGAATCAAATTCATGACCTTGTGCTTGCCAGGCAGGTGCTTGTGCTACTGAGCTATATTCCCAGCCCCTAGGTAACATATTCTTATAAAAGTTCTTGGATTTTACTCCAGTGAGCTCCGAAAGACATGTTGTCTCAGATAGCCCTTTTGACTTAAAGAAAAAATTGCATTTGCTGTCTTCCATTATCTGGTCAGGTCTGAGCAGAATGGGATATGAAGTGATCTATGATATTTTCTAAATTCTATTATGGGTTCATTGGATTCAAGGACTGTGCCTTCTTCTTCACGTGCAGACTGTGGTATCTGACATATGTTAGATAGTCAGTGAATATTTGTACAGGCTAACTGTTGGTTTTCTTGGCAAGAGTTTTATATCTGGGCATTATAAATAACAATTATGTTAGAAGCTTTAATTTCTGTGGCAACAAAATATTATATCAGTTTCACTTCACTTAAAATTTACTATTTTAAAATATGCATATTAGATACTGGGTAAAAATGTGACTAAAATTTACTTTGATACTAAAAGTGACCCTATGATAGAGAGCTAAGTCAAATTTCCGGGTCAAATCCATGAATGATGTTGTTATGGAATGAGATTTGAGTAGATGAGTGATGAGCAAGACAAAGAATAAGTTTTCTCTAGTTCTGCAAGGATGTTATTTACATTATTGAGTATGGTCATTTTAACAATATTGGTTCTGCTTATCCAGAAATGGGATATGTTTCCATTTTCTGATGTTCTCTTCAATGTCATTCACAAATTTATTTCTTTATCTTGCTTAATTGCTTAGGCTAATGTTTTGAGAACTATATTGAACAGAAGTGATGATAGTGGACATCTTTGTTTTATTCCTGATTTTAGAGGGAAAGCTTGTAGCTTTTCCTCATTTAGTATGATGTTAGCCTTTGGTTTGTCATATTGCCTTTTATCAAATTGAGATAAGGTCTTTCTATGCCTATTTTCTTCAGGTTTTTTTTGAAATCATGAATGAATGTTGGATTTTGTCAAAGGATTTTTCTGCATTTATTGAGATAATCACGTGAGTTTTGACCTTCTTCTGTTTATGTGATGTCAAGAAGAGGCACAGAATAGCAAAGGCAACCCTGGGTAACCAGAGCAAAACATGAAGTATCACAATCTTGGGCTTCAAATTATAGCACAAAGCTACCGTGATAAAGACAGCATAATATTGGCATAAAAACAGGTGTGTTCATTAGTGGAACAGAATATAGGATGCAGAAAAATTTCAGGCACATTCACTCATCTTATCTTTGACAGAGTATCAAAAACCTTACACTGAAGGGAAGATATCTTCTTTAACAAGCAGTGGTGATAAAACTGGCTATTCAGATGCAAAGGATTGACTCTAGACCCATATCTCTCACCATGTATTGAACTAAAATCAAAATGAATAAAAAATCTAGATGTTGAAGCTGACACAATCTGCTAGAAGATAAAATAGGTAAAACTCTTGAAGACATAGGCTTAGGCTTAGACAAAGACTTTTTGAATGGAAAACCATTTGCACAAGAAAAAACATGAAGAATCAACAAATAGGATCACATCAAATTAAAAAGCTCTACACAGCAAAGAAAACAATCAACAGAGTGAAGAGACATCCTGTACAATAGGAAAAAATTTTCCCACTATTCCTTGAATAGAAGACTAATATCTAGAACATATAAAGAACACAAACACACACGAATCCTCCAAAATAAAGTTAGACTCTCTAAAATAAAGACTAGTCAAAAATTGAGCAAGTGAAATGAATAGAAGTGTCCCAAAAGAGTAAGTACAAATCATCAATAAGTACACAATAAAATGTTCAGCACTGTTGGCCATTAGAGAAATGAAAATGGAAACAATATTGGGATTCTGTCTTACTGCAAGAAAGAATGGCTATCATCAAGAATTCAAACAATAATAAATTCTTGTTGAGCAGTGGAGGCAAAAGTAACCCTTTGACATTACTGGTGGAAATGTAAACTACTATGGCCACTATGGAAACCAGTATGAAGAGCCCTCAAAAAATGAGAAATTCCATTCTGTTCCAGCTATTCCATTCTAATCCAGCTATTTCCTACTAGACATTTTCTCGTAATAGTTAAAGACATCATTTTACAGTGTTGCAGGCTTACCTATGTTTGTAGTAGCATAACTCATAAAAGCTAAATCTTGGAAATGGCCTATATGTCCATGAACAAATAAATAAATAAACCAAATGGATGCACTTAGGGACCATAATGTTAAATGAAATAAGTCAGACACTTAATCTTAAATATTGCATGGTTTCTCTTATATGGTTTCTATTATATGAAAAATCCAAAGTATACAGAATTAAAAAGCAAAATAAAAGATAATAGGAAATAATAGGTATAATATCAATAAAAGTATTAAATATAGAAAAATTGGAGGCCTGAAAAGGAAGAAAAGGCAGATTTAGCTTTTGAGATCACTTAGATGCTGTCTGGGTGGGCTAGGAAGTCCTAGTGATGTACTTCATTCTGAATATAATTTGCACAAAGACCCCACAATATGTCATATGAAAGCTTCCAAACTCCAGCTCTAAAACAGTAACAATAGCTAATGCTATTTGAGCTCTTTCTATTACCAGACACCAAGCTAAGCTGCTGTGAGGGAACATGTCACAAACTCCTTAGGGAACCCCTAAAGGAGATGCTATTTGTGGTTTCATTTTATAAATGTAAAAAGTAGGGAATAGAGATACGTGTTGGTTTGTTTTCCACTGTTAAAACAGAATGCCACAGATTGGTAATTTTATAAAGGAAAAATTTATTTCTCATAGTTATGGAGGTGGTGAAGACCTTCAAAATCAAAGGGCTGAAGCCTTCATGACATAATATCTCTTAAAGGTTCCACCTCCCAATCCCATCACAGTGGCTATTAAATTTCAGTGTGAGTTTTATATATCTTTTTTTTTTTTTAACCAGGGATCAAATTCACGACCTTGCACTTGCCAGGCAGGCGCTTATGCTGCTGAGCTAAATCCCTAGCTCCTCAATGTGAGTTTTGACAGGGACATTCAAGTTGAGGCAAAAGATTAATTAGTATACCCAAGTTTGCACAGCTAGCAAATGACTTAGCCAAAAATTACACTTAAGGAATCTAACTTTAGTACCTATGTGCTCATAGTTACTAAGGTGGGCTTTTTTATAGCTGCATAAAATCCAAGGATATTCAATTATTCTCAGGCTTTTGATTTCTTTTATAAAATTCACATTATTGAATGATGAGTTATAAGACTGGTAAAAATTTGAATTCTCACAGTCTCATGTATTCAACACCACAACTTGAGAAGAAGCAGGAATGTGGAAATAAATAATCACAGTAAGTTCTACAAAGCATCTTCAGTCAAGTCCTGTCTCTTTAGGCTGCCCTCTTCCCTCTGCTTTTGTTTACTTCAAAAGAAGTTTCTTCACTTAAAATACAGGGATCAGGACAAATACAAAAGTCTAAGTTAGCAACAAGTGTAGTTCTGTTTTAGGACCAAGATCTGAACAGTATTTGGCTACCCACCAGTAATCCTTGGGGATGAATTCACCCTACATGTAGCTGCTTGGCATCTCATTCTTAATTCTATTTATCCAGGGAAAGTAAGTCCTCAACAAAACCATTATTTATTGTAAGAATCTGTCAAATTTTTTGCAAAGGATTTTACATAAATATTTCAGGCTTTTTGGTCCATGAAGTCATTGTTATAACTACTCAAGTCTGCTACATAAACAATATATAAATAAATTAGCAGAAAGCCTGGGTCTCAATAAAACTCATGTACAATATTGAATGTTGGATATTATATAATTTTCTGGTGTCCCGAATTATTACTTTTCTTTTGATCTTTTTCCCAATCACTTTAAAGTGTGTGAACCATTCTTAGTACATTAGCCAGCTATCTCAAGCTGACAGAATACCAGCAACAGATGACACAGAGAGAAGTCCGTTTGGGTAAAGCCCCTATACAAAGTCTATTTCACTCTCCCAAGGGCCACACAACTTCATCTGGGGCACAATATTTGGCATTTGAGTCATGGTGGAGGAGGGAAGCTTATTGATCTCTGTTCTCTCTACACTACAGTTAGCATCCCATTACAGAGAGGCTGTCCTGACTGGGGTGAGTCAGGAAAAGTTCAGGGTAGGAACAAATGCTCCCCTACCCCCAGACTCCTTATGTTCATATCCCTGACAGCATGAACTGCAAAGCTGTCATCTGTCAGATTAAGATTCCATGAATCACAGTTAATATTAATTAGCATGTTAGAGAACACTCCCTGTACTATTTGCCATGGAATAATCCTCACCTGATGATACCAATTGGCAATAAATGTTTTCTTCCTCTCTTTTGGAAAGATTGGTGTTTGATGTGTGTTTCACAAATCAGTTATCTTTTGCTAAAAAACAAAAAACGAACAACAACAACAACTAGAAGTAAATATGGGTGATTCCAATTGAAGTTGCCTTGTATTGAAGGACATTGAGGGAGGGATCTTGATCTTTCCTAGCATGTGGCAGAGAGGAAAAATTCAGGAGATGCCAGCAACTCAGCTGGTGCCACTCCCCCAGACATGCCCTTACCAACTGAAAGAACAGAACCTACTGGCTTTTGACTTGACATGGTGCCATGGTTTAGATGTGAACCATTCCCCAGAGAGCCTCGTGTGTTCAAATGTGGGACTTTTGGAATGTGAATGGATCATGCTATGCTCATCAGTGGACAAATACACTTAATGTTCAGAGCTGGATGTGCCATTAGGAGGCAGGATCTGGTCAGAACAGGCAGGATGCTGTGGAGGAGACCTAGAATGATTTATCTCCCTTCCTTTGCTCTCTGCTTTCTAGTTGCCATGATGTGAGCAGTTTTCTTCCACCAGACATTTCCACCATGCCTTTCTGTCTTGGAGCCAGGTGACTAAGATTGAAGCCATGAGCCAAAACAAACCTCTCCTCCTTTAGTTGTGTTGGATATTGTGTTCCAGTGGCAGGGAAAGTGACTAAGATGAGTACCTTTGCCTGGGAACTTTCCCTAGAACCCTGAACCAGAAACATCTAGTCCCCAGAAAAAGCCTTTGACTGACTAGCAAGGCTTGGTGCATAAACACCCCAACTGCCTCACCCTGGGGCAGAGGGTGTGTGTGTAATAATTGTAAGGCAAATGGTCCTACATGATTCCCAGGGTTAAATTTCCATTGCTCTGCATGGGAATTATATTGGTGACACATCTTCGTTGGTTGCCTTCACCTACCACCTCCCTTCCCCACTCCTCCAGGACCTCTTTCTTCACCTTCCCTAAGAAATTACTTGCTTTTAAACCCCTGATCAAGATCCACTTCTGGGAGACTCAATCCAAGATTCTAACTAAAACCAGCATGGCTGGTCAAGTGTGGCTGAGGGGAGCAATCTCCTCAGTACATGTCATAACACCCTGACATTCAGGAGAAGGAAGATCAAACAGGTGTCAAATGTTCCCAAACTTTGTTCTGTGTTTTCCAGGGAAGTATTTCTGTTATTCACAAAAACCAAAAGGCTCAACACAGTTCTTCCCAGTGCCTTCCTTCTTTCTGTCAGCCTGCCTGGAGTATCTTCCCAGCTATTGAGATGGTCTCTTCCATGGAGAAGAACTTATAGTTAGCTACATTATCATTGCCTTTTTTTCCTCCTTACTTCTCTAATTCTACATTATTTTTGCTCCAGAACTTTGTTTAAATTAGTATATTTATACATAGAGAAATTTACTTTGAAATTGTTCTGCAGGATATTTTATTTGTCTCTTTGTTTCTCCAAATTTTCACCTTAAATTAAATTACAGGGCCAGCCAAATCTTCCAGTAAAAATTTTACTTCATCTCTGGTGAAAATAAAATCTTTAATGGCATTTTTAATGATTGTGTACATCTCTGTTTTTAAAGAGTTAAAAATTATATTAAGAAATGCCTTAAGTAAAACTAAACTTTTATAACACAAATAGTGTTAATAGTTTTGGTATTATGAATATATTAAGTAATCAGAGCTCCAAATACAACTTCCAACTTTGAAAATTTTCACACCATTTTATTTAAAAACAAAACAAAAACATGGAAAGTCAACTATCTTCATGTGTTAGTAACACAAGTATTTTCTTTGATAAACTGCACCTGGGGGAACTTTCATAGTAAAGCTTAGACTTCAGTAGAGCTTTCAATTCTTATAAGCTGTGTTTGAGTCTCTGCTATTCACTAACGCATGGCCTTGAGCATATCCATGACCCCCAGCTTCTGCATCTGTAAAATGAGGTGTTAATGCTCACACAGCAGAATTTTGTAAAGATTAAAGAAAATATGTTAGATAAAAATGTGCCTAGCAAGTGGGCACACAGTGGTCACTCAGTAATGGCTATTCTTATAATAGTTCAAAGTCATTTTGCAAAGATGACCTTGGCCTTAAAGCTCTGTTGAGTCTTGGAGATTATCACTGGACTCAGCAAACAGTTCAAATCTCTTCTCAAATCATGAGTCTTGATCCTCAGGCAGTCTTTCACTGTTTAAAATATTGTCAATACAGAGCCAGATCCTAGACTTTTCCTGTGAGTCAGTGTCATTCACAGACTGGGGGAAGAAAACAAGAAATTGACAAGAAGCAAGCTCTCCTTGAGAACCAGTGCCATGCACGGGCTGCTGCCACCAGGGACAGTCAGACCCCAGCCCCTTCTGGTATGCAGGCTGGGAAACAAAAAGAGCCACCACCCCCAAAACCCCCACTCCCCCTGTAAGCAACCTGCTGATCTGGAGAAACATGGGCTGTGACCACAGCTACTGAAGTGAAATGCAATTTAATGCATGTACTGTTTTGGTGTTTCACTGACTGCAGGTCTAGGGCCATTGGTCTGATCATCTATTCAGAGGACGATGGCATGCAGTGTAGTATCTATGGGGATCTCCTTCTGAAGGTTGTAGCCATTGTTAATTCGCTATTATCTTGTTTTGGAATCCTGTAGCATTTTCTTTTTAAAACATTTTTTATTTTTTTTTATTTAAAGAGGAAAAAACAGGAAAAGGGTAGAAATAATACAGAATTTCAAAAAAAAAGATAAACAGTAAGAAATCACTAGTTGATAAATACATATTGTCCTCTTAAAAATAGTTAAGTTACAAAATTAAAGCATATGAAGTAGACATTCGAACAGTGAGACTGTAAACAGCTATGCTTGTATGAGTCTCTACATATATTTCTATCCTTTCTGTATTAGAGGGAAAAACAAAACATAGCAAGACAAGACAAAACAAATTCCTATAAAAACATGAAACCAAAAATTCATATAAAACCACAGTACAAGGTGATCTACAGTGGTTACTGTGTTATCTCTTGTTATCTTCAATAGAATTGTCTATATCATCAGGCATAATTGAATATAGCAGTATAATTGAATACAGCAGTACATAACAATATTAATAAAAACAAAACATTGTAGACAGTGTAAAACTTCAAAGGCAGGTAATAATCAAACCAGAGTGGGTATCCTAGTGAATCTTGTCATCTTCAGTGTAGTTGCCTATACTCTCAACTTGATACTATCAATCATAACAGCTTTGAATAAAATCCATCAATACAAAACAGCAATCTAACAAACCGATTCAATTAAGATCAGTCATGGTAAAACAGTGTAAATTATACAGAGCTTCAGATTAATTTAATAGGAAATTAAGGATGATTACAGTACTATATCCTGCTATTTTCAGAATAACTGTGCCCTCAAATCTAGTACAAGTAGACAAATTGGAACAGAAGATAATCCATCTAAGCAGAGTGGTGTGAGTAATGTGGGTTTTAAATCCTGATACACTATTAACAATATCCTCTGCCTTCTTTTTAGACCATTCCTCCCCTTTCACACCCACAAGGTGCTGCACATTTTGGCTCCCACTAACTTCCCCAGTTTTTAGATTGGGGGGCAACCAGCTATTTACCTAAGTGGTTCTGAACCTTCTTACTCCTGGACTTGATCTCAAGTTGAATTCCTTTACCTACAAAAGCCTCAGAGTTTTCCTTTGTTATAGCTGAGTAGTTCTCTACTACATATAAGTATCCTGTTTTTCCAACCTATCTTCAGGTGGTGGTCGAGTTGCCCCTATTTCTCTCTGGCTCCCTGTCACATAGAGCATTGTTTTCTCATATTTGATTTTCAGTCCATAAACCCTCTCTTAGGTTGATTATATTTCCTATACTGAGCATCTCGATGGACCCTACCTCCTGATCTACTCTGCCTGTATTTCTTTTTATTTTATTTTATTTTTTTAGTGTATCAAGGCCATCTATGTTAGAAATTATAGCCAAACTTCTCTGCCTCATTTCTGCTGTGCTATTTTTCTGCCATTGTTTCTCTACTTTTCTCCTTCATTTTGAGGTCTTTCTGCCACTGTTCCTGAAATCCTAGTATTTTTTTTCCTCTCTCTAGAATGTCCTTCAGAATTCTCTGTATGGTTGGATTGGTGCTCACAAATTCCCCCAGTTCCTCTTTGTCATGGAAGAATTTTGTTTCTCTATTAATTTCTAGTGACAGTTTTGCAGGGTAAATCAATCTGGGCTGGAGGTTATTTTCTTTCAGGGCTTGGAATACTTCACTCTAAGCTCTTCTTGATTTGAAGATGTGTGTCGAGAAGTCTGCTGTGATTTTGATGGGTTTTCCTTTATAGGTGATCCATTTCTTTTCTCTGACAGCATTTAATATTCTGTTTTTATATTGAATTTCTGGCATCTTGATTCTTATATGTCTGGGTGTAGCTCTGTTTTGGTTGTAGGTGCCTGGAGTTCTGTATGCCTCACATATCCGAATATCATTTTCTTTTCCTATGCTTGGGAAGTTTGCCTTAATTATTTCCATGAATAGCCTTTGTAATTCTTTTGCTTTTATTCCTGCTTCTCCGCTCACATTTCTTATTCTTAAATTATAGATTCTCTTGTCATCTTCTAGTCTTTGTATTGTTACTGCCTGTTTCCTTGTTATTTTTAAGAGACCTTTCCTTTCATGGCCACACATTGCAAACTTGTCTTCAAGTTTTGATAGTCTATCCTTAGTTTCTTTCAAGTTGTTTTGCCAGCTTTCAATGGAGTTTTTAATTTCCTGGTAGTCTCTTTGAATCTGCTTCATGTATTCTAGATTTCTGTATATTCTTTATCGAACATTTCTCTCCTGTTTTTGTGTTCCTCCCTTCTTCCATCTGTGTCTTCTTGAGAGGTGCTTAGCATTTCTTTTATTAATCTACTTATATCTTGCTTTATATGATTTAATATTTCAGTTTTGAGCTTGTGTACGGGGTCCCAAAGATATCTCTTAATGTCCATTGATGCCATATCTGATGTTGCATCTTTGCTGCCCTCAGTCTCTTTTGTATTTCCCTCTCCTGGATCAATGTTTTCAGGGTTTTGGGCTGGGGGCATTTTCTTACTTCTTTCTCTTGTCATGTTTCTTTCATAAAGGTGTATAGTGGAAGTCCCAGCCCCTTTCCTTGTTGGTTATGATTCTTCTGAAGCACACTGTTAAGGGATTTCTGCCCTCTCCTGTTTGCTCGTCATTGAGGTGTAAGCAGGGGCTGCATATGCTGGCCCCTCTCCACTGGGCCAGTCAACTTTCAGGGGCCTTCACTGGGTTAGTGTGTGCTAGGCATAGGGAATCAGTTTGGGACAGCTTATTGGTCCCAGGTAGGAGCATGACCCAGGCCAAGCGGATCCCACCAATCTGCTCTGGGAAGGGAGCAACCAACTGAAGTCACTGTCATTTCTAGTTTAGGTTCCTCCTGCCCAATTCCAACATGTCATTCATTTGGTTGCCCCATTCCAGTGGGGGGGGGCCTCTTATTTCCAGCACTCACTGTGCCTTAATGGAGATCCCTTGCTGGCTCTGTTCTCTGTTGGGCTCGCCAACCTCTGTCTTCAGTGCTACTGGTTAGTCTCAGTGGTGTGACTTTGGGTCCTCCAGAGGGTTCAGGCCACTCTGGCCAGTCATGGCAGGTTGAGGCCGTGAGCTTGGGCTGCTCCAGCTAATTGCAGCAGCGGAGCAAATTCAGGCAGCTGGAGAGAACTGTGGCTGCTATTCTTAGCTTCTTCAATGGTAGCCCCAGGACTGCTTGTTTGTCCAGCTCTTTTGCCTTTAGTTTCTTCCTAGGTCAAGAGGATCCATCTCCCTGAATCCAGACCTCTCCAGAACATTTTATTAAGGCATGAGTTGTCTCTCTCAGGGGAGGCTTTGTATCCTGTTGCTTATCAGTCCACCATCTTTTTCTTCACTCCCCCCTCCTGTAGCATTTTCATTGTTTTGTCAGATTGGGTTTTATTCTGTTTTGCTGTTTGATTTTGTTACATACAATGGCATGGGCAGTTATTTCAAAGATAACAAGCTATATTATGGTAGCCATTTTGGATGTATTGTCTTGTTTTGAAGTCCTTCACTACATTCATTGTTTTGTTTTTATTGGTTCTACTCTGTTCTGTTTTGTTTGATTTTTACTATGTCTGAAGGTATCTGCAGCCGTTTTGAAGACAATAAGAGGCATTATGGTAACCATTGTTGATTTCATATTGCTTTGAAGTCCTGTGTCACTTATACTGGTTTGTTTTGATTTTGTTCTATTTTATTTTGCTTGGCTTTATTCTCTTCAAAATAAAAAAAGTTAAAAAATTGTCAATACATTTTTGATAAAGATGTGCATGTGAAATAGGGCAAAGTCTAGTGTCACACTGTGTAGGCGGATTCTCCTCAGCTTGCAGCACTCTCAGAGGAGACAGCCCTCAGAGAGATGGAAGGTCAAAATAGAGGAGAGGAAGCTCAGAAGGGCTGCAGCAGCCAGAGATCTTGGCAATCAGACAAGACTAGATTTGGGTCTTAAAAGACTGGCTAGACTTTTTATAATAAAATAACTACCCAATAACATCTCAACTGAGGTGGGAGTGAGCACAATGAATTTAGGACAGTGGGAGAGCTAAGGATGCAGGGAACCTTAAAACTGGACCATTTGGATTGAAGATTCCACTGTAGGTCTGAGGAGAGAGATGATTTGACCAACTTAGAGGTGATACGAGGTCATGAAGCATTTAAATAGTGTAAATCATATAGGTAGACGGGCTCTTACAGCCATTATATCAAAGAATTTCTGGCCTTTCAAATAACAAAGCCTTCTTTTCACCATTTCCTTTCCACAGCCACACCCTCTTCCCTTTCCCCAGCACCAGCCATCACTTTTGGAAAATTGATTTTTTTTTTTTTTGTCAAAAGAATTTTGTTACTTTCATAGGTCCTCATATGCTTTTCTATCAGAAAGTTTTGGAGCAGATTTTTTAAAATATGCATTCTTCTTCACACACAATACTACTAAGGTGGTGTTCAGGTTCTTTGTGGAAGACGGTTGGATACATCACCTTTGGGCCTCCTGCAGAAAGCTGCTTGTGATTATAGTTGTTACCAATGAGAACAGGGCATCCACTGGTGGTTTTCTGGCCTTTCTGTGCATTAGGAGGAGGTGTTGCCTCCTAGCAGGTGGCTTTCAGAGCAGGACACTTCCAGCCTGGGAGCCTTCCTGCCTGAAGGGCCCATCTCTTGCTGGAATTTTAACTTTATCAGCAGTGTGAGGAACCACAGGGGCAACCTTCATAGTAGGTGTTTTCTGGGAAGAAACTTTTAGGAGAGCCACTGGTTATAGCAACAATCTGACACTGTTGCTCATTTTGTTTGCTTTCGTGACTTTAAAATGGTCCATGGCTGTCATCTTGCTTCCCTTCTTCAGGCTTCAATCTTTTGATCCACTTGCAGCTGCCCATGTGGCACTGATTCTGTGTGCTGCCAGACTTGCTGGACATAGTCCTGCAGATGGAGTGAGGGAGCCTCATGCATTTGAAGTCCATGGTCCATCTCCTGCCTACAGGGTTTGCCAGCCAAAGCCTGCTTCTCACTGGTAACATCTGCAATCAAAGGCAGCTTTCTGCACATGGTCCAAAGGGGATGTATCCAGCCATCCTTTACAAAGCATATAAACATCACCTTGTTGGTGTTGGGTGAGAAGAATATTTTAAAAATAAAATTCATTTATTTTTCCATGTTTACTCATTAGAAAAAGAATTGTTTGGGACTCCCAGAACATGATGGAATGATGAGCAGCAGAGAAAAAAACCACTCTGAGAGTTAGAATCCAGGTGCTGGAATATAGCAACGTGAGAAAGAGAAGGAAAAGGACAATGTGTCCCTGGGACCCAGTGAGGGTCTGAAGTGAGAATTAGAGCCCACAGAGAGAGCAAAGAGAGTGACCATCATGCAGAAAAGGGAGGTGGAAAGTGACACTTTCACACTGAGCCCTGGCTCACAGCATAGGAACCTCAGCTCAAACCTGGACAGGCATAGTGACTTCTGGTGGCACCAGAGGCCTCCACAGAGAAACTCAATAACACACCAGCTGAAAGGAGCAGTGAATGTTGCAAGTGGCTGGTGAGTTATTTGGGTTCAGCTGTCTCCCAGGAGAGGGAAATTGTCTGATATCCCTTTTGGAAAGGGGTCAAAGGAAGTCAGAATTCAGAGCAACTGCAGGCTGGCTCCATCTAGAGGCTCCCAGCATCAGGGTGAAGTACAGCCAAGTTCAAGCCAGTAAGGGACTGAGTTGAAGCTGACAGGAGGCATGCAGAATGTTGCAGTCTGAAAAACTCAGGTCCCAGCCTCAAAGCCAGAAACCAGAAGCAGCCTGAACTTCAGTGAAACTAAAGACTCAGGTTTGCTGGTATTACCCACTACCACTATAATTCTACTATGGGCTTGTTGGGAATCAGTCAACACTGATTGGGCTCTGTCTGCCACCCCCATCCTTGCCATCAACTAGTGACAGCAGAGACATACCCTGAAATGTATATTAGTTTTTCTGCTTTTTCTTTGCTTCTTTATTTTTGATTTTTTTCTTTTTATTGTTTATTCTTGTTGTTATACAAGTGAGAACATTGTCTCTAGTTTTGTTTGTCTGTTCTTTTCTTTCTTGCTTGCTTGCTTTCTTACTTTCTTGCTTCCCTTCTGTCTCCTTCACAGGTTGCCAAAAATTGTGTCATCTTCCTTTGCCCTCCAGCCTTGCTTTTAATTCCTTTTTCTTCTTCTATTCCTCTGATTTTTTTCCTCCTAGATTCTTTTAGGTAATCCTCCTTGCAGGTAAAGTCATCATATTGAGGGGATATTTACTGTGCACAGTTTTCTGGATCACTTTATATTTGGTTATATAACTACAAATCCTGTTTGTATGGTTAAAGGTGGAAAATTAATGCCACTGTTTATCATTTTCTAGTGTGTGTTTGATGCTATTACTATTACTGATTGTACTACTTTAGTCAAAGTGATATAGTTGTTCTATTCAGTTGCTCTGCTTTGTATGTCAAACTGAGATCACCTGATGGTAGTAAATAATATTATAAGTCAGTGCTAAAGAACCAGGGGCTAGGTCAAACAGTCAGCATGTTCTCATTCCCAATAGATTGAAAAGAGAATTTTGTAACAGACTCAAACTCCAAAAATCAGCTATTCCTGGAAGAAATTTTTGAGAAGCAGTCATTTACTAAGGGTTCTCAATACTAGCAATAAAGATACTACCATAAATAGTTTATAAGCAGCAACTCATGAATTAAACTTTAAAAAAAACAGAAAATGAGAAGACACAGAAACAAGATGCAACCCCAGACTTCTAGCTCACCAAAAGCAAACCTAGGGAGCAATGAAGTGAGACATTTTACAAGCCACCCAAATGGATTATCTCAAGTAGTAACAGCAGAAGTAAGAAAGCAAATGAATGAGGCTCTACAAAAAATCAAATCATAAATAATTTCTCAGATAACTTCAGAGATGATGACCATAATAAAGGGCATGATTCATGAATCTAGAGAAGCTACAGATTTAAAAAATAGAGGATCTTAGGAAAATGATGAAACCATGAATGTCCAACATAGAAAAGAAATGGAATCCATAAAAAAAAAATTCAGTGAGATATCCAGAATGCTAAAAATTCTTTGGAAGGTAGTATGAATCAATATGAGGACAGAATATCAACTCTAGAAGATAGAATTGTGATTAGTGATCATGAAAAGAAAGATTTCTTAAAAATATTGAGACTACAAAAAAATCAGTCTAGCAGATGCTAGATGATACAAAGAAGAATAAGAGGTTTGTCTGAAGTCAGTGAAAAAGCAAAAGTTAGCATAAATGACATAAAAGCCCTGTTCACAGAAGTAATGGCTGAAAACTTCCCAAGCATGGAAAAAAGAGTTTGATATGCCGATAAGTGAGGCATATAAACCTCCAATCAGCTATGGTGAAAAATAAATAAATATAAACTACCCCAAGGCATATAGTAGTCAAGATTCCAGAAATTCAACACATGAACAGAATATTAAAGCTGTTAGAGAAAAGAAACGGATCACCTATAAAGGAAATCTCATCATAATTATAGCAGATTTAACAACACAAACCCTTAAGTCAAGGAGTGCTTAAAGTGAAGTATTTCAAGCCCTAAAAAAAAAACAAACTCAAAATCCAGACTAATGTATCTTGAAAAACTATCTTTTAAAATTGATGGAGAAATAAGTATTTCCATGAAATACTTTCCATGACAAAGAACACAAGAAATTCATGTGCACCAAACCAGCACTCCAAAATGTTCTAAAGGACATTCAAGAAAGAGATAATGAAGACTGTAACTACATGAACCCCAACAAAAAAAACCCCAACAAAAAAAAAAATCCAGTAGGCAAGGCAAGTAATTAAACAGAAGGAAAAGAAAGGGAACCAACATCAGGAAAAAAACATAACAAAGATAATCAATACGTATCAGTTGTAACCACCAATGTAAATGGTCTCAATTCACCAGTCAAAAGAAACAGACTGGCAGGTTGGATCAAGAAACAAGACTGACTAATATGCTGCATGAAAGAAACACATTTAACTCCAAAAGAAATTAATAGACTGAGAGCCAAATGATAGAAAACAACATTCCATGTGACAGGAACCCAGGAAAAAGCAAGGGTAGCTATTTTATTTGCAGACAAGGTGGATTTCAAGCCAAGACTGATTAAGAAAGATAAAGAAGTTCACAATAGCCTTGTTAAAAGGACAATCCAGGAGAAAGAGACAACCATCATAAATATATACGCACCAAATATCAGGGCATTGAACTATATACAACACATATTAATGGACATGAAAAATTAAATAAGCACTAACACAATTATAATTGGGAACCTCAAGTAGACAGATCAACTAGACAAAAAAATTAACAAAGAAATAACAGAGATGAGCCAAATTTTTGAACAAATGTATGCCTACAGAGTGTTCCACCCCACAAAATCAGAAGACACATTCTTTTCAGCTGCACACAGGACATTCACCAAAATAGACAAAATGCTAGCTCATAGAACATGCTTAAGAAAATGCAAAGAAAATAAAATTATCCCATGCATATTATCAGACCATAATGCAATAAAATTGTAAATCAGTGGCAAAAGAAACCACAAAAACTTCATAAACACATGGAAATTAAATAACACTCTCCTAAACAAACTTCAGGTCACAGATGAAATTAAAGAAGAACTCATACAGTTTTTACAATTGAAGGATAATGCGGAACACAATATATAGAATCTATAGGACATAATGAAAGCAGCCCTATGAGGGAAATTTATAGCAGTAAATTTTTGCATCAGACAAACAGAATAAGTTCAGATAAATAACTTAATTTTGAACCTCAAGCTTCTAGAAAAAGAGCAAGTTAAGCCCAAAGCACGTGTGAGAGAGAAAATTATAAAGATTAGAATATAAACTAATGTAATTGAGACTAAAAATACACAAAGAATCAATGAACTGAAGAATTTGTTCTTTGAAATATAAAATAAAATTGACAAGCCCTTAGCCAACTTTATAAAAAAAAGAAAAAAGAAAAAAGAAAGAAAAGACTCAAATCTATGCAATTAGGAGTGAAAAGGGTAAAGTTACAATGAACCCTGAAGCAATCCAGAAGAGCATTAATACTTGCTTCAGGAACCTATATTCTATTTAGATGGAAAGCACAAAAGAAATGGACAGATTTCCTATGTTTAGATTGCCAGAGCTGAACCAAGGAGATATAAAGATTCTAAATAACATAATATCTGTCAATGAAATTGAAGATGTGACTAAAAACCTATCAACAAAGAAAAGCCCTGGTCCTGACAGATTTATTGCTGAGTTCTATAAGAAATTTGGAGAAGATTTAATTCCAATATTCCTTAAACTCTTTAGTGAAATTGAAAGTTTAAAAAAGAATCAAGATACATACTAAATACCTCAAAATAGGAAGAAAATATCTAAATGGGAAGGGGAACAAGGAATGAAGGTGGGAAGGAAGAGAAAAGAAAAAAAGAGAATAGAAAGAAAACATGGAAACAAAGCTTTTGTAAATAAAGAGGAGAAGAGGGGCTTAAGGGAGGGGAAGGAAAGGGGAAAAAAAGAAGAATCAAGATATATCATGTACAGGCACAAACTCCATATAATAAATGTTAACATGTATATCTAAAAACATACAAGTAAAATTAATTTAAAGAGCTCAGAGCAGCATAGTACAAAAGTAATATAGTATTAGTCATATAGAATTTTATATTCTTAACCCAATATATCTAAAATGTATTAAATTTACATGATACCATGTTCAGATATAAATTCCATATGATGAATGTTATATATAAATATATATGTAAATAATGAACCAATGAAATTAATTTTTAAAAAAACAGATTTTCATTAAAGATTGTGATAAATAAAATGGCCAGTGGTTGTGATAATACTGTAACCCCAAAGGAATAAACATCACATTTTCATGAGCCTATGTTCACTGAAGAATAACATGGCTTATATTTTTTCCATAACCTAGAGGGCCCCAGATTAAGAACTGATGATTCAGGTGAAACTACATCTTTTGCAGACAAGTGAGGGGCACAGCTAGTGAGTGCCTTGCTCAAGACCTCACAGAGGAACAAGTCAGAAGCACAGAAGCATGGTAGGCAGGAGTCCTTGACTACACACGACTTGACCACTGTGGCTAAGAGGAGAGGAACCAGAGAGAAGGAGACTTACCATGATGACTGAGAGGGTACAGAGCTTCACACATTCAAGCCAAACAAGCATATTCAGACAGTGGGGCACATTAGGAATGAATACATGTGAGACATTTTGAGGAAGAATTAAAAGTCTGGTAATCAGACTGTTGTATGAATAAGAAGATGTATCCAATACAGTACCATTCAAAACTGACCAAAAAAACGAATAAAGGAAAATCTTAACAGAGGAAGGGTATGGTTTACTCAGAGAACCTAAAGTAAAGCTAAAATAACTATGGGGATCTCAGGTCCAGATCACAGGAACCTCTGAGAATCAATTTCTTCGGGGCTCTGTCGCCAGGATGTCTCCAGTCTGTTTCAATCATGTAATTACTGTTGCAAAGTTTTAATTCTGGATTTCAACCCAGAGTAACTAAAATAGTGAGTGTTTTATTGGCCAAACTTGAGGACCTGAGAAAAAGGAATACTTTAAAAATCATTTTAATTCCCATAAAAATTTAAGTCTCCCATTCTACAATACTAAGAATTAATAAGTGGAAAATTTGTTATTTAATAGCGCCTGTTTCTCAGTTAAACTAGTTGTTTTAGGTTAGATTCTCCCAGAATCATATCTTGAGACAGGATTTAAGTGCAACTGATATATTTTAGAGGTGATCCAGGAAACACCAGGAAGGGAGTGAATTGAAGCTAGAAGCATTCATGAGTAGACAGTCATTATGGGCAGCAGGGGCCCAGCCCCATAGGAACCTCTGGGAGACAGTAGGAGAGATTCCACTGTAGCAGTGATCAACCTCAGTGAGGACACTGGATATTTATAGACTATCTTTCCTCTGTCATTGTGAAGGTCTGCTTTTAAGGATAACTTCTAGCTTGTTCCAGATGGGCTGAGAATGTCAATACCCTACAGTGCAGTAGCAGCCCAGGGTAGCAGAAAGTGCCATATAAAGGAGCAGCAAATGTCAAGGCAATATGAACAGGGCATCCGTAGCATCCACTGTTCCTAGCGACTCTGACAGATTGACTCTTCATAACGTTTTCACCTTGCACTCATAACATCTTTCATCAGAAGAACCCTACCAAGGGATCACCCATGTGCAGCTCACACAACGCTGCAGAGCTCAGAAAGAACCTTTCCCTGGGATGGCTCCCCAAAATGTCCTCCTGCCTGATTTCAAGATCTTTCGCTCACTTACTTCCTATAGTTTCTTATTTCCTTCCTGAATTTAGTGCTTCTTTCCCAATGGCATTTTAATGCCACTGTCCCCAGATAGACGTGGTACTTCCACTGCCAAAATACACAGGGTAGACATGGTGGAAAATTGCTACAACTTAAATCAGAAGCATGCAAACAGTGCTGGAAAATTCCATCCGAGGCTGTCTCTTGCTAAACTGAAAACTCAGCTTTCAGGAGAACTGGTGCTCATTTTGATGAGCTGGTGGCAGCAACAGTTTTGCTCTGATTTCATATCCACTGCCAGGGACCAAGTATAACCCCCAAGGTCATCCACTCCCTCGTCCACACAGACACACTCAGAAGCGTGCTTTACTAATTCTCTAGGAGATTTCCAACAATCAAGAGAACAATCAAGATTAATCTTCACACTGGCTGAGTGATCTTTGGTAACTAATTTATACCACTACACACCTGAGAAAAAGCAGAAAAATGAAATAAAGCCAATGTGGATATCTTCCATTTATTTAATATTCTATGTATGAGTTTTAAAAATGATTGAGGCCATAGGTTGAAATGTAAATGCATTCAGAGATTCTTATGATTTTAAATCTCTTTACGTTTTAATACTATTAATTATAAGCTTCAATAAATTTATTTAAAATATTCAACAGCTTATTTGAGATAGGTACCCCTCTCTAATTCCCTCTATTCCGCTGTGTACTGGCCCAGACAATCTACTCCAAGGATACAGCTGCATGCCGTTCTCCATGTACTCTGCCTGAAGATCACATATGTCTTTTGGAAGTCATTCCATCTATCTTGAGTGCCTACTCTCAAAGTGACTCCTCAATGGAGCTGCCTTCTCCACATAATTTCCATTTAATCTCTAGGCAAGCAGCATGGATGAGACATGAATACCTGAGTTAGAGTTAGATAAAGCCAGGTTCGATGGTACCGGGTTTAAATCACAGCTTCACTCTTAATCAATTATGTAACCTTAAGGCTGTTACTTAAACACAGAGCTTCCATTTTTCATCTACAAAATGAAATCAAAGTACCCACTCTCTAATATTATTTATTATCATCTCCTAATCTCCATGCAGATTCCAAAATAGTTCCAATAGAGACTCTTCTTTGCAGTTAAATCAAAGATCTTACTTGTGAATGTAAATGAAAACAATATCATAAAAAGTATGTTGCCCACATCATTCCTTGAGAGGAGATCTGTACACTTCCTACTAAAGAGAATCAATTTCCAAAGTAAATACTTGTTTTCCTACTGATCGTATGCCTTGTCTTTTCTTTAGAAATCTCAATACATTGATGGTTTAGAAATACAAAGTTTTAACACTGATGAAAAATATTTGTGTGTGTATTTGTTAGGTTTCTATTATTATGACAAAATACCTGACATAATTAGCTAAAAGGAGGAAAAGTTTATTTTGGCTCAATGTTTCACAGACTTCAGTCACCTGACCCTGATGCTTTCTGTTTGTGGTAGCACAATAAATCATGCTGGGAACACAGGGTAATGGAGCCCTGTTTTTGCATCCAGGAGGAGAGAGAGAGACAGAAAGAGAGAGAGAGAGAGAGAGAGAGAGAGAGAGAGAGAGAGAGAGAGAGAGACTAGAGTTCCAATATTCCCTTCAAAGGCATGCCCTGGTTGACCTAAAATCCCTCCACTAGGTACCTCCTCCTGAAGATTCTGCTGTCTCCCACTATCACCACAGGCTGGGAGTCAAGACTTCATTCAACACATAATCCTTTGGGAGACAAGGTACACACACACACACACACACACACACAGAGACAGACACAGAGAGAGAGAGAGAGAGAGAGAGACAGACAGATAGACAGACAGACAGACACAAAGACACACACACACAGAGAGAGAGAGAGAAAGACAGACAGACAGACGCAGACGCAGACGCAGACGCAGATGCAGACGCAGACACAGACACAGAGTTAGTCAAGCCCATGAAAGCTTCAGTACTTATAACAACACTACAAAAATTTGGGCAGACCATGATGTTCATTTGGAAATCACAGAGCAAAAGAGGAGGAGATATGGTTTGCTTGAAACTTGTTTTCTGAAGAACTACCATGCAAAGCAGAAGAGAACCAGAGTTGTAGGTGGTGACAGCATTGTAGTAAAGAAAGCCTTTGACACTGGCCCTAAGTCTGTGGAATAACTGAGGTCACCTTTCTTCTTGAAGGATTAAGTCCAAGTTTAGAGTTTTCCTTGTAGACTTCTAAGCTCTTCAGAGCAGCCATCACACCATTTGTCAGTACTCTTCATGGTGACTCTAATTGATAGAAATACAATTACCACCACCACTCCCTGAGACCCTGTTTGGTGTCACAACTCTATAGATTCTTACACAGAACTGTGGTTGTCATTATTTTTACTTCATTGCCAACACAGAAATCAGTAACATTTTCATAGTACGTGCACATAAATGGATGAGACTACCTGGCTGGAGGTGATTGATTCAAAGGTCAGGTCATTCCAGGAGGGAGCCCCAAAGGCCAGGGAGATGATATCTCAATCATCCCCATCTTTTAGCAGTGTAAAAGTATGCCTTGGTTCTGATGGATTGTTTCATTTACTCCTCACAGTAATATCCAGAGGTAAACATTACAGTGTACATTGCTTCTAAGTTGAGGGTGTAAAGTTAGAATATTCAGTTCCACATCATCACTGCCATGAATCAATTTGCTTCCATAGTTACCTATGCTCAGTTAATTAGTCTTAGCCTTGTGAACAGTGGTCTTACTAACAAGGACAAGATCTAGGTTTTGAGGACCAGATATCTGTGAGAGGTGTCCCTATGTGTTTTCACATATAGATCTGCAAAGACCAGTCCTATAGTCTTCAAAAGAAGCCTGCAGAGAAAACCAGGTTGACCATCTAAGGCTGACATCAGTCTTAAGGAACTAGATATCATGGAAAATTATGGAAATTTATAAAGCAACAGATACAAAAATCAAGACAGAGTCAAAACAACAGATGAAACAGTATCCTGAGCCAGTGATTCTCAAACATGAATACTTCAAAATCATCTGGAGGGTCTGTTAAAACATTAGCACACACCCAAAGTTTCAGATGCAGTGGATCTGGGGCAAATCTAACACTTTATGTTTCTAACCAGTTCCCAAGAGATGCTGATGCCAATGGTTAAGGACCAATTGCCTTCGCCAAAAAGTAAATGCCACTACTTTGTGTGAAAGATCACAGTTTTTCCAGAGACAGACTAAAAACAAATAAAAGAACAGATGTCTTAAATGCTACAATTGTTTGCTACAAGCTGATTAACACTCTTCTGATAATGTACTTGGGTTAAAGTCACAGGTTATTGGAGTGACTTCCTTTAATGCCCATGTCTAAGCTATACTTGCTGTCATCTGTCAACCAGCATCCCAATACCCCAGCATCCTGGCACCATGAAAATCTCTTAGCTAAGTTTGGCTGGAAAGAAAAAATCTTAAAGCCTCTGGTATGTTTCACCTTTGATGCTTTGCCAATAATCTAATATTCTTCTTATTCTATTTTTAACCCAAAGCATTGGGATAGTTTTAATTGACAACATAAAAGGAATGGGCCTTGCCTATGTTCTCCCCCAGTCAGCTGAAAAGAAAATATCAGTTTATTTCAGTTCCATGATTACTTATGCAACCTCATTATCACAGTGATTCTAAATCTTTTTAAGGGAAGATCTCCCTTAGCCACAATTGCTTTCCTGCTTGAGCCTCAAGTACAACGAACCCAATTGACCAGGCACTCAATTATGCTCCACAAAGCTATTTCAGTGTCTGTCTGGCTTCATCTCCTGTTGAAGGGCTTGTCAAGCAGGGCTTGTCTGAAGCTGAGTGAGTCCCTCTTCATTTCTACTTCTTCAGGGAGAAATCAAATTTCTTCTGGAGCAGATTTGTTGGTTGTTTAGTAGGTACAGGTAAGGTACAAGCAATTGCACATTTATCCCTGAACACTGAAGAAGCCATAGATGTCAAAAGAAAATATATCTTTTGACCTCTCTACAGCTAGTTTTCCCTTTAGTAAATAGCTTGCATTTAAAAGAAACCATTATTGAACATGTCTTCTGAGCTCTTTTCTACTTGTTACAAAGAACTTCTCAGAAATGAATCCCACTGTATTTAAGAAAAAGTCATACTTAGTCAAAATACACAATTATTTCTAGATATTCTTAAGCTTTATTTACAAACTCAACACAATTCCAAAATGCATTTATAAACACCATAGTCCATTTCAGACTTTGAGTGCTCCTGTTGAAAGCCACCTTTGAGGAAAAGGGGTCCAGAGAGCAAGCAAAAAGATGACCAAGTGGCACTTGCCAGTCCAAATGACAGCAGATGGAACATGAAGGATTCCAACTCTCACCTCCACCATAACCAGCTAATTCGTACCAAGAATAAAATGGCATCAGTAACAAAAGCAACCAATAAATAAAATGAAAAACACACAAGTCATTCAAAAATAAATGTAGAAGAACTACATCAAGAAAACTGTAGAACTTTACTGAAAAATACACACAATCATTCAATATAAATCATTCAATATAAAGATAAATATAAGTGGACACTGAATATAGGAAATACATAAATTCTTTCCTCTATTCATGCAGTTCTAATTTTTTAAAATGCCAATGAGATTGGTATGGTAGAGGTTTCATGAAGAGAAGATATTTATTAAAACTAAACAAAAGTTCATTTTCTTTTTTTAAAATTTATTTAAAGAGAAACAAAAGCATGTAAAGGGTAGAGATAATACAGAATTCCAAAAAAAGATAAACAATAAGAAATCACTAGTTAATAAATTACTTATTGTCCTCTTAGAAATAGTTGTTCATGCTACAAAATTAGAGAATACAAAGTAGATAGTCAAACAGTGAGAGTGTAAACAGCTACGCATGCATGAATCTCTACATGTATTTCTATCCTTTCTGTATTAGAGGGAAAAACAAAACTTAGCAAGACAAAACAAAACAAATTCCTATAAAAACATGAAATCAAAAAGTTGTATAAAACCACAGTACAAGGTGATCTATAATGATTACTGTGTTGTTTCTTATTATCTTCAATAGAATGTCTATATCATCAGGCATTTTTGAATATAGCAGTATAATTGAGTATAGCAGTAAAAAACAATACTAGTAAAATAAAACATTGTAGACAGTATAAAACTTCAAAGGCAGGTAATAATCAAACCAGAGTGGATATTGTAGTGGATCTTGTCATCTTAAGTGCAGATGCCTATACTCTCAGACTTGATACTATCGATCATAACAGCTTTGAATAAAATCTATCAATGCAAAACAGTGATCCAACAAACCAGATTTGATTACGATCAATCATGGTAAAAGAGTGTAGGTTTTACAGAGCTTTAGATTAAGTGAATAGGAAATTAAGGATGATTGCCATACTATATCCTGTTATTTTTAGGATTACTGTCTGTGCCCTCAAATCTAGTACAGGTAGAATGACTGGAACAAAATATAATACATCTAAGCAGAGTAGTGTGAGTAATGTGGGTTTTAAATCCTGTTGTACTATTAATATAGTGCATCAAGGCCATCCATGTTAGAGTTTCTAGTTATTCTTCTCTGCCTCATTTCTGCCATGCTGTTTTTCTGCCTGTTTGTCTAGTTTTCTCCTTCATTCTTCTGCCTGCCCCACTCATTGGGGCCTTTCTGCCATTGTTCCTGAAATCCCAGTATTTTTTTTCTCTCTCTCTAGAATGTCCTTCAGTATTCTCTGTAGGGTTGGGTTGGTGGTCACAAACTCCCCCAGTTCCTCTTTGTCATGGAAGCATCTTGTTTCTCCATTAATTTCTAGTGACAGTTTTGCAGGGTACATCAATCTGGGCTGGAGGTTATTCTCTTTCAGGGCTTGGAATACTTCACTCCAAGCTCTTCTTGATCTGATGGTCTGTGTGGAGAAGTCAGACATGATTCTGATGGGCTTACCTTTATAGGTAATCTGTTTCTTTTCTCTGATGGCTTTTAATATTCTGTTTTTATATTGAATTTCTGGCATCTTGATTATTATATGTCTGAGTGTAGCTCTCTTTTGGTTGTAGGTGGCTGGAGTTCTGTATGCCTCACACAACCAAATGTCATTTTCTTTTCCCATGCTTGGGAAGTTTTCCTTATTTCCATGAATAGCCTTTGTAATTCACCTGTATGTATTCCTGCTTCTTTGTTCACATTTCTTATTCTTAAATTGTAGATTCTCTTGTCATCTTCTAGCCTTTGTATTGTTACTGCCTGTTTCCTTGTTATTTTTAAGAGATCTTTCCTTTCATCATCACACATTGTAAACTTGTCTTCAAGTTTTGATAGTCTATCCTTAGTTTCTTTTAAGGTGTTTTGCCAGATTTCAATGGAGATTTTAATTTCCTGGTAGTCTCTTTGAATCTGCTTCATGTATTCTATATTTTCTTTATATTCTTTATTGAATATTTCTCTCCTTTTTTTTCTCCCTTCTTCTGTCTGTATCATCCTGAGAGATGCTTCCTGAGAGCATTTCTTTTATTACTCTACTCATATCCTGCTTTACCTGATTTAATATTTCAGTTTTGAGCTCATCTACAAGTCCTGAAGATATCTCTTAATGTCCACTGAAGCCATGTCTGATGTTGTGTGTTTGCTGCCCTCTGTCTCTCTTGTTTTTCCTTCTCCTGGATCAGGGCTCTCAGGGTTCTGGGCTGGGGGCCTCCTCCTGCCTCTCTCTCCTGTCATGGCCCTGGCTTCCTCCACACAGGTTACAGTACAGGTCCCAGCCCCTTTCCCTGTTGGCCATGTTTCCTCCAAATTGGGCTGGTGAGGGACCTCTGCCCTCTCCTGCCTGCTCTTGTCACTGAGGTACAAGCAGCAGCTGCATGTGCCTTCCCCTCCCCACTGGGCCAGCCAAACTTCAGGTGCCTTCACCCGGTTAGTGCGGGCTAGACGCAGGGAATAGATTTGGGACAGCTCATTGGGTCCCAGCAAGGGGCATAGCCCAGTCCAAGCAAATCCCAGGAACCTGCTCTAAGGAGGGAGGAACCAACTGAAGTCACTGTCAGGCTCCTCCTTCCTGATTCCAACATGAGGCCCATTTGGCCACACCCTTCCTGTTTGTGTGGGGTCTCATTTCCAGCACTGACCGTGGATTAATGAAGGTCCCTTCACCAGCTCCGCTCTCCATTGGGCTCAACAACCCCTGACTTCAGCGTTGCTGTGCTTCCTGTGAGTGGCAGTGGGAACAAGTTTGGGTGGCTCTGCCTGCCGGTGCGGATTCAAGCTCGTGCAAACTTGGCGGGTCACTGCGAAAACGCTGTGTTCATAATTTTTAATTGTTTCAGTTGTAGTCTCGAAGTATTTGATGAGCTCTTTTGTGTTTTAATTTCTTCCTGTTTCAAGAGGATCCATCTCCCTCTATCTGAGTCTCTCCAGGATGTTTTATTCTGGCATATGAGTTGTTTCCCCCAGGAGGCTTTGTATTTTGTCGTCACTGATTGGCCATCTTGTCTTCTTCCAAAAGCTCATTTTCTGAATCAAGGGATTTGAGGATGGAAAACTGGCTCATCTGCTACCTCATCTGCTAATGAATTTATAAGAACCCAAACTGTGTGGTACAAATACAAAACACAGTGGAAGAATGGACTTGTGTGGACAACACTAAACCAAAGCAAATGGTAGAAGATTTTCAGCATTGATTTTGTGAGGATTTTGAAATTAAATTCTATCCTCATATCATATCAGAATAAATTTAACTTATATCAGAAAAAGAAAATGCATTAGACTGATAAAATGAAAACTTACAGTGCAAATCATAAAATATAAAAAACAGTATGAAATGAATAAGTGTATTATTTTTGCTATATATCAACTTCCAAATTTTAAAGATCAAAAGTCTTTCCTCACTACTATGCCATGGTACCTGAAATTCCTTTTGTTATTTTAGAATAAGGAATCAAGACTCAGGAATATCCCACTGCAATACAAATTCCCCAGGAGTTAGAGAAGCACCACATAGCAGTATAAGATATAAATATATCAAAGCATTTTTATTCTAATTTGCAAATAGTTCCTACCCTAAGGCTCTTCTAGTCTGTCCATATAAGTCATTCCTCTAACATTCTTCTTCCTTACTCTAAGATCCAGCAAATAAAGGAATAACACCTGGCACAGAAATGGTCATCAAGATGTGGAGCCTCCATGTGTGTATTTTGATTAGTTAGTGCCAAGTCAGTTGTTACATATTGGAAGTATTGCTCCTGATAAGCAATATGCATTGGTTGGCTTTCCTTGAGACAAAATATCTGACACCTGCAATTTATTTATTTATTTATTTATTTATTTATTTAATGGAATGGCTATAATTTATTTATTTATTTTTTAGAAATGATACAGAGTTTTTGAAAAAAGATAATCAGTAAGAAATCATTACTTGATACATTAAATATTGTCCTCTTAGAAATAGTTGTTCAAGTTAAAAAATTAAAGCATACAAAGTAGACATTCAAACAGTGAAACTGTTAACAGCTATGCATGCATGAGTCTCTACATGTATTTCTATCCTTTCTGTATTAGAGGGAAAAACAAAACATATCAAGACAAAACAAATTCCTATAAAAAACATGACACCAAAAAATTCATATAAAACCACAGTGCAAGGTGATCTACAACGGTTACTGTGTTGTCTCTTGTTATCTTCAATAGAATTGTCTGTATCATCAGGCATATTTGGATATAGTAGTATAATTCAATATAGCAGTACATAACAATGTTAGTAAAAACAAAATATTGTAGACAATGTAAAACTTCAAAGGCAGGTGGTAATAAAACCAGAGTGGGTATCCTAGTGAAGACAACTGCAATTTAAAGAAGCGATTCATTTTGATTCACAGCTTCAGAAGTTTCAGTCCATGGTTAGCTGAGTTAAACCCAGAAATGTTATGGCAGATGGACATGGCAGCCAGAAAGTAGAGCACAGGGGAAAAGCCAGAAAGGGAGGGGCTAGAGCCCAGATATAGTCCCAAAGATCATGTCTCCATAACTCATTTCTCCACATTAGGAGGTATTAAGCCCTACCTCCTAATAACTCATTTAGCAGTGAACTCATCAAGGAGTTAACCAATTAATGAGATTAGTGCCCTCACAATTCAATTACCTCACCAGAAATCTCTTAATCTAGTCAAGGTGACAAGATTAACTGACACAAGTCTATCACTTGTCAAATAGACACCTTATCATACTTCCTTAAATCATACCTAATCTCCAAGTAAGTACAATAACAAAGTTATAATTCTTCCTAACATGACAACCAAAAGGCACACTAATTTCTTTCTTAAAGTCTCAACAGTTCTGGTATTTCTCAAAAGCTGAGAATCTCTGAGGATTAAATCTGTTATCTGTAAACTCTTATACATTGAAAGGCAGAGGGTAAACATTCCCATCTCAGAAGAGAGGAACGTGATAATAGAGAGGAGCTAGACCAAAGCAAAACCGAAACCCAGAAGAGCACATACTGAATCTTGTAGTTCCATGCCCACCTTCAGGGTCAGTGGTAGGCAAGTATATAAATTCCAGATGCTTTGAGTATTCCAACCCTTATGGTCTTGCTGGTTGTAGCTTAAATGACTCTGTCTTGAGCTGGGTTTGCTTGTTGGCTGTGGTTTTCCTTGACAGAGCTTTCATGATGTCTGGTATCTCAAGCTTCATGGGATGGATCTCCATTCATGGAGCTTCAGTTCCATTCTCACACTTTCATATATGTCCCCCTCAGAGGCTGTCAGCAGAAAGTCTGATTCTATCACACAGTTTTTCCTGGCCTCATAGGCCTTTCTTTGAAACCTAGTGGAAGCCTCCATGAATGCATAACTTAAATTCTACAGGCCTGTAAAACCAACTTCTATGGATGATGCCAAGGTCAGCAGCCAGACAGATCAGTAACTGAAACTTCTTGGATCATTACTGCAGCAGCACTGATGTGCCTGGATGGATGAGCATGGCAAAATGATCTCCAGGAAACAAATTGTCTAGGCGACTCTTCTTAAGCAGAGAGTCCAGGAGGTCTCTTATAAATGAAAGATTTACACTTCTGCACCCTTGAGTCTGAAATAGGTGAGATTTTGTTGATTCTTGAGATTCTGTCACAAGATCTTTCTCCTTATCCCAGCTGAAGATGTTTGGTTTCTTTTTAATGGCTCTAATCTTTTCAGTAACCACCTCCTTTGGCCCCAAACTTATATTATACCTCTTTTCTGGACAAACTGAAAGGGTTTCAAGTTTTTCTTCTTCACATTGTAATCCTAATTATCATTACAAATTTGGCTAAAAGTACCCAGCAGTTTTCATACTACAGCCTTAACCCTGGGCTGCCTTAAAATTTCCTTCACTATGTTAATTAGACTTAAGCTCTCCTTCAAATTTAAGGCATGGACAAAACATAGACAAATTATTTGACAGAATGAAGCACACATTACTTCTAGTCCAATTTCTAATAGAATATTATTCCTATATGAAACTGCATGAACCTAGCCTTTACTGTCAACACACTATCAATTTTCTGGTCTTCTGAGCTCTGACCAGAATTGTCCATCAATCTCTGCTTATAGTATTCTAGGGCTTCTCAAGCATACATCTCTAAACTTTCCAAAAAAACTTCCTGCAAACTAATTCTGAAGGCTTCTGAATCACCTGATCAGGTGTATAGTCAGAGGAACAACCCCACTGCTAGTACCAATGCTCTGTATTGGTCAGCTTTATTCTTAATGGGAAAAAAACACTTGACTCTCACAACTTAAACAAGATGAGGTTTACTTTGGCTCATAGTCCATGGTTAGCTGACTCCAAGGCAAAAATATGACAAAAGGGTATGGTTGAAAGGAAGTGTGTCAAGGAAGAAGAACACAAGGGAAGAGCCAGAGAAGAAGGGGCTAGGGACCAGATATAGTCTTCAAAATCATGTTCCATGACTCATGATTTCCAAATAGCTACCACCTCTTACTGGCCCATACAACTATGAAACTATCAATGTATTAACTCATTGATAAGGTTCATGCTCTCACAATCCAATCACCTTTCCAAGGGTGTCTTATTCTAGTTAAGTGGACAATAAAGGTTAACTGGCACAAATTGAGCTCCTATCAAGATCTGGTTGATGTACAAAGTGCCATGTGAGAATGCAAGTGGATCCCTCTGATTATGGGTGAAAGGTAGATAGATTTTGATGAATTCATGGAGGAAGGAGCAAGTTTCTGCCAGCAGAATACCGGGGGGTGGGTGTGGCTGGCTCGGGCTTCCATAGAGCAGCCAAGTAGTTCCTGGTTTCTAGGGAAGCCCATAGAAAAGGAAAAAAGATGAGAAAAAGAATATTGAAGATTCTTGAGATTAGACCTCATCAACTTCATCATCTGGGTTACTAACTGGGTTACTTTGTAAATTTGCATCTTACTTACTCCAGAAACTCATTCTGGTCTAGTTAAAGTGGCATAAAGTTAGGAGACCACAGCCTTTCTGAAGGATATGGGTGAAACAGAAAGGGCCTAAGTATGAACCTATTGTTGGTCAGCACAGCTCCATCCCAGTTTGTGGGACAAGTGAAGAGGACAGGTAGCAGGTAGCTCGACACCACAGATACTAAATGCATGCCTAGTTTGCGCAGACCAGGCCTGCACGAAGAAAAATGTCCCACTCCAAGTATCAGTAGCACCTCCACTGAGAAACACACTGAAAAAGAAGGTTGATGCTATTTTCCTTTCACAAATTTTGAGGGCTCATATTTGGTATTTCTTTTTGCTAAAGTTGAAGAAGAATATTTTTTAATACAAAATAATACAGCTCAGAAAGTTCAACTTTTAAGTCACAGCATTTTTTTTGTTTTTCACTTTCTTTGATATTAAAAGAAAAAATTCTAATAATGACATTTTGTGCCAAAAATCATTAGACCAAAATGCCTGAAGCAAGATTTTATGGCCAAAGTTATGAACCTGCAAACAGAACCCTAACCATTGTATAAGAGCTGACTGTAGTAATAAAAAATGAATTTATTAAATAAAATATGTTTATAATTCACTGCGCTTGGAATCAGGTAGTGGAAAGAAGCCTCCAGTGAGTCATTATGATTTTGCAAAACAGTCAAAAAAGCAGTTCACTCTGCAGGTAGGTAGAAGAATTTGTACCCTATTGTCATTATTACAGTGTGTGGTTTCATTTATTCGCACAGTGCCAGGGACGTGTGGCCCTTTCAAGCTACTAAAATACAGTGGATGAAAGCAAGAAAATGGAATGAAATCCTTGCCGTAAACAGACTGCTATTGAAATGTGTGAGCAAGTCTAGGTTGGCTGATGACAAGAAACATTGGAAGAACATTAATGCTATGAGTTTTTACAGATCTTAGTCTGTTTAAGCAGTGATTTTTAAGGAGAAGCTATAGATTCATTCCAAAGTTATTCAAGACACTATGAAAGAAAACAAGCCTAGCCACTGGGGCATGAAGACTAGAACCAAACAAAATGTTTCAGTGAGCAGGGTTCTTTTACCATAGGAAAAAGAAAATCTTGGTTAATGTAGGAAAAGAAAACTAAGTCTGGCTTTTCCCACAAATAAGTGACCCATATAATTATCATCAGTAAATGAATGAGGATCAAACAAGGGGTGAGGGGAAAGGCATACAAAACAAAATTAAAACTTAGGGAAACTGCACTTCCAAACAAGCTTAGATGTGCCTAGTTTCCACATGTTTATTATCAAAGCAGATATGAAAAGAGGAAAAGAAAGTCAACAAGAGTTATACGCTCACTTGTGTCCCAACCTTCTAAATTCGTATGTTGAAGCCTGAACTCTCAGTACCTCAGAATGTGGAGATATTTGGAAATAAAGCCTGTAAAGAGGTGTTTAGGTTAAAATGAAGTCTTTCTTATGAACCCTAGTTCCATCAGAGTGATGTTCTTTTAAAAAAATGTGATAAGGTCACACAGGAAGGCCAAGGGTATTAGCACTTTCCCAGGCACTGGGGCAAAATACTCGTCATATGCAAATTAAAGAAAAGGTTTATTTGGTTTATTTGGAGCGTTCACACCATTGCTGGCTGGCTCTGAGGCAAAAATGACAAGGCACAAGGCCTGGTGTAGGAATGCTGCCCAGTCCATGACAGTCAGGAAGCAGAGAGAGAAGACAGAAACCAAGAACAAGAATACACGCTTGCGGGTCACACTCCTAGCAACCACCTCTTCCATGCAGTCCTTGGCTCCCAGGGCACATTCAGCTATGAATACATCAATGGATTAATTCACTGATGAGTATAGCACCCCAAAATTCAATCACCTTCCAAAAGCTCCACCTCTGAATACATGAGACTCTGGGGGGCGTTTTAGATCTAAACCATGGTGCCAAAGATTTATATAGACTAAGAGATCAGAGTAAGACATAGTAAAGAAATGGCTAGTTAGAAGCCAAGGAGAGAGATTTCAACCCTTCTAAGCCTTAAGAACTGTGAGACAACAAACATACTCCTGTTGTGTAAACTTCATTCATTGTCTGTAATATTTTGTTATGGGGATGGGTAAAAGGGGAAGGCAAAGGACCCTAGAAATCATCAGAACAAAACTGAAACCCAAATTATTGTGCAGAGTCATAAGCAGTTGCTCTAGCACAAAGGTTAGAACTCAGGTCTCCTGATAGTGGAATCCCGAGCTTTCCCTTCTCACTCACCTCATGATCATCACCCCTGCATGACCGCGATGGGGCAGGAGGAGCAGCTGCCTTCACTCTGGCTCACCACTCATTCTTCCACCATAACCAGAATGACTTTTCTAAAACTCAAATATCTCCTTAAACTCTCATAAACTCAACAGCTATCCTCTGTCTTGAAGTTTAAATTGAAACTTCTCCAAATTTACTTCTTTACCCAAATGTCATAATGTTAAAGCTCCAACTGGGCTTTGTTCAATCCTCTATTCTGATTTCTTGAGCTGTCCAGCAGTCTAGACGGCTTCCCCTGCCACCTCACACTTGTTTCTCATTGATAAGCTCCTAGTCATTTTTTTCAGCCTGTTTTACCTCCTGTAAGAAACATTCTTGCCAAAAGCCCTAACTTGGATTAACTGTCCTCTTCTGACCTCCACCCTCTGAGTGCTGAGTGTATACTGTAGTTGACACTCCAGTAGGTGATAAGCTGGATGAAGGCAAAAACCAGGCTTGTCTCATGCTTAATAAATAAAAATCAAGGGAGTTATGTATTATGTATGTTTTGGAAAGGTTACATTTGCACTGTCAGATTTCAGCAGATGTTTGTTATTCTGACAAACCCATTGTATACATGTAGATGCTCAATGAATACCAGTTGGATGAACTAGGAAACAGGTGAACATAATACGCGCTCTCACAAGCTGCTCAGCACTGCGCTCATTCTACCCACCCTCACCCAACACGCTGTGAGGCCACAAAGCATAGGACAGTGAGGCTCCCTGGGCTCATCTAGGAAATAGATCTGCTGAAAGCAGTTCAGCTTTGAGTGTGCTGCTGGAAGGAGGGACCTGGTGAGAAGGGGTGGCTCATCGGGGAGGGTATATCCCCCTTCCCTTCCCTTCCCTTCCCTTCCCTTCCCTTCCCTTCCCTTCCCTTCCCTTCCC
>PVLA01001008.1:0-196367 GCA_004027455.1 Hydrochoerus hydrochaeris | reverse complement strand
GCACTGGGATTTGAATATAGAAAGTGTGGCACCAGGGCCCACTATGCTAAGTGCTGTGCTGTGCTGTGTTGTGTTGTGCTGTGCTGTGCTGTGCTGTGCTGTGCTGTGCTGTGCAGTGGGATAGATTTTCTGACTTCTTATCATTGGACACAAACAGTAGTTAAGAGCCCTAAACTCTGACTTCCCCAGTGCAGCTGGTGAGTCCTTACTCTACCTTCTGAAGCAAGCCTTAGGAGGATTTTCTCTCTGCAGGTCTGGATTTCTAGCAGTGGAATGTCACCAGTCAGAATAAGCAGGAGGCAAATTTAAGCAATTAGTGAAAATCAGGACTTACAGTCTTGAGAATAATTAAGGTTGTCTTCTAATCTCTTTCCTCTAGGGAAAACTTTGCATATTGCTTAAAAGAAATGTCATCTATGTCTCACTGTTTCCAGAACCTGACTGTGAGGAGCAGCACATTTCTTTTAGAGTCCTGCAGAAGCATCATTTAAAGGATCTTTCCCTCACCTACTGGCCTCATCTGCACATTTACCAATAGAAATGACACCAAATAGACCACTGTAATCATAAACATACCAGCATGGTCAGCTGTGTGATTGCAAGCTGACAGGAAACTTCCTGTGCTGTATCACCCAGTCTCTCTCTCTCCCACTGGCAGCAAAGACCATGGTGGGGGACCAAAAGAAGGATGCAGCCAGCACAACCGTTTTGAGGGAACAGAAAAAGCTTCATGGAAATGGTGTCATGTGCCATTCAGTGAAGGGTGGGCCAAGGTCGTGGGAAAATAAAGGGAAAGAAATGCCAATTCAGGGAGTAAGCAACAAAGAGACAACTTGCTTCCGTGTTGGGGTGTTGTTTTGCTCTGTTTTTGGTACTGGGGATCAAATGCAGAGCCTTGAGCAGCCAGAAACGTGCTGTTCTGAGCTAAAATGCCAGCTCCTGGGGTTGGGTCTTCTAAGAAAGACATCAGAAAAAGCTGCAAAGAGAATCTGGAACTGTTTTTGTGTTGAGCTGTTAGACAAGCCAAAAAAAAAAAAATAGGTCTAATTTGGGATGACTTAGATAAGGACTGTGGAAAAATTTGAGAAGAGACTTGACAGTATCATTATCTTAAACCTGGGGCATGTTAAATGTTCCAAGTCCTTCACTGTATTGTAGAGAAAACAGAGGCCTTGGCCAGGTCTCACCTAAAGCTAGAGACCAGGTATCCCGAACAGAGCAGTGCTCTCCATACCAACTACCTCCTCTTTGCCAATCCCTTACTCATGTCTGATTGTATGATATCTGAGTCTTGAGACATCATGACTTTGTTCAATCAAACTCCCACCTTCACACCATCTCGCTAATGGGGCTTGCTTATATGGTTAGAAGTCTGCAAGAAAACTGCCACATTTAGGTTGCTTAGCACGCTCAAGCCCTGAGCTAATGCCACAGCTATATATAATATTTATGAGATCTGCATTACTTCTCTATAATGTTTTATTATCTACATAATAATTGGTCAACATTTTGCCAAAAATCTCACAACCAGAAAAAGCTGAAACTAGAACTGTCCTTTGATCTTTCTCCCCAACTGAATCCCTTCCACTATGACAAACACGTCTCCCTTTGATGCATGCTGATACTTGAGGTCCACTGAGAAACCCCCAAAATCAGAGGTACACCCAATGCAACCTTTCCCTCTAATGGAAGACATGTCACCTTCATCCCTAGCCAAAGTCACCACCATGACAGAGCGGTGACTTGCTGGCCCATACCCGGCTGCTCACATTTCCTTCAGACAACACAGTGCACATTGCCCTGCTGATGTATCAATCTCACTCTGCTCAGAGTAAACAGCAAAACTCCTGTCATTCTTTCAGGTACAGTTCAAATGGAGACTTCGGGATATACAGAAGTCTCATCACATGCGCATTTTCACTTGAGGGTAATAACTAGAGATGCTGAGCCAACAAGAAATTAAGAGGGAGGATAGGAAAACAGAGATAGAGAAAAAAATGTTTCCTTCCACCATTCTACTCAGTAGTTCTGTGTCTTAATGTGGGACTGAGGGAGAAGGTAGAAATTTGCCATCTTTCAAGCAGTCTCCATTCTGGTTTGCTTTTCATAGTGACAGTATATCACCATGTGCAGTTAACGTTAGTACTTAAAATATCATCTTCATACAGTGTAACCCTTCAGTTCAAGCCAACATCAACCAATACTGAACAGAAAAAAAAAAAAAAGGAGTGGGCTGTTCCTAATGCTGGAAGAAACACTGATTGTGTTTTCTATTTCTCCAGTGTGATGGTTTCCTGAAAAATTTTTAAGACAAACATTTACTTTGAATTCTGCCTTTAAACCTAACTTTCAGTAAGATGTAAGTCCACTCCTTTTTCAAATCATTATGGAGAACAGCCTCCTCCTGCTTCTTATTTTGACACATAATCTCTCACATTTTGCTTTCAAAACTCAAAGCTATGGGTATATGTAGTAGTGGGAAAGTGGAGGTTAGTGAAAGGGGCGGCCAAGGCTCAGGATGTACGTGTAGGGGACAATGGGGGACTGATATGGCACCGTGCTTAGTTTACCAGCATTTTTGAAGACCTAATTTTGAATCAGATTCTATGCTAGAAACTGGATGGACAATAGTGACCAACTGAAAAACCTGGTAAATTTTATTGTAAAAAGATATACCAATCACTTGTTTATCTTATGTGATGTGTGCCACAGTTTACATTTATCACTTTTGTCACTATGCTTTTAACATGTAATTAAATTCACCTGACCCTTAGGTACATTAAAATCTGTTGAAACCTTAACCTCACCCTCCAATGTGATGGTATTTGTAGCTGATGCCTTTGGAAAGTAATTAAGATTATATGAGGTCACAAAGTGGAGGCCCAAGATAAAATTAGTGTCTTCATAAGAGGAGGCCATCTGAGAACACAGGGAGAAGGTGGCCATCTACATGCCAAGAAGAGGTCTATCACCCAGACCTGAATCTGTCAACACCTTGACCTGAGACCTCCCAGCCTTTAGGACTGTGAGAAACAACTGTCTGCTCAGTTTAAATCATTTATTCCATGGTATTTTGTTATAGCTACACAAACTGAGCAAGACATAGTTGAACTGGTCTTCCAAATCTTATGTAGTGCAGGGTTTAGTGGAGATTGGATCTTAAGTTATAAATCCTGGAAACAGATATGCAGAGGGCTGTAAGTAGAATTTGAGGGTGTAAATGTAATTAATTTTTGGACACAAAGACTATTTAGGAAAAATCATTAAGATGGCTAGAACTAACAGTTTCCCTTGAGAAGAGATGAGGTATAGACTCACACCAACAACCTTGCCACTGAAATGACTCCTGATTTCTAGCTCAGAACCTCTCCTAAACTTTCCAACTTCTCCTAAACTTTAGGCTAAGTGATCAGGTCAAATCATAAAAGAATTTGCATCTGCCTTATGAGAGTCTCTCTAAGTAGGTTATTCTTCTATGGAAAGTTGAAGTAAATTATTTCTTACTTATGAGAGAATCACAAGAGTTGGGGGGAAAAAGCCAGGTGGCATGTACCTGTAGCTGAAGAAGCTGAAGAAAGGAGATCATTTGAGCCTAAGCATTCAAGGATAGCCTGAGCAATATATTGAGATGCCATCTTTAAAATAATTAAAACGAAAAAGACTTACAAAAATGGTAGAGAAGCCAGGCATGCTGGTACATGCCTGTAATTCCAGTACTCAAGCGGCTGAGGCAGGATGATCGCTGTGAGTTTGAGGCTCACCCAAGCTACACAGTTTAAGGTTAACGTGAACTACAAGGAGACCATGTCTCAAAAAAAAAAAAAAAATGGCAGAGAGAATGAGATCTCATCATCAGCTTCTCCCAAAAATGGCATGTTGTTTAACTGTAGGATATAATCAAAAGCAAGAAATCTATTCTGTTTGCAGAATACAGTTCATTAGGCTATAGATGGAGCCTTCATTTTAACATTCTGTTCAGCTGAAATACTTAAGGCCCACATAGTTTGGTTAGGGACCCTTATGCCTTACTGGAGCCTGACAGTAGGAAAGAGAACCCAAGGCCCAAGGCCTGAGTGAATGAGCAGAGAGCTGTCACAGAGGTCATGGAGAAGGCACAAAAGACTCAGGCGCTGGGTACAGGCACAAAGCATGCCACGGCTGCACAGAGCAGAGCAGACAGGGCATGTCTGTGATGACAAGAAGTCTCCACATCAGGGGGTGCACCTGTTGAGGCACAAGCAGCTACCAGTAGGCTGCATCTGCACCTGCTCTAGAATGCGAAGAACACAACAGCTGGCAAAAGATGGGTACAAATGAACCTCCCTGAGTTTTCTCTGGTAAACCTTCAGAAGGAAGTGCTGTGACAAAGGAAAACACCATATTGAAATCAGGACAACTAAATTAAAACAGACATATTTTCCCTGAGAGTCTCCAGTCATATACAAAAATCTCAATTTTCTTTTCCACCATCCTATGTATGAGATTAGAGGTTTTCTTCTCTCTGGGGTGAAAAGACACATATTTTCTGATAGTTTGGTTCCTCCAACAAAACAGTTGGGTCTCTACTCTCTTATTCTGGAGATGCTATCACTTCATAAGCCCACACTCACAACCAGAGTTTCTAACTAACATTTTTGTTCCTTATTTTTAAGTGTGTAGAGATACTAAAGCCCTTTGACATTTAAGGAAAGCCTCTAAAATGTAAAAGGTAGATCCTAAAACAACTGAAAAAGTCTTGTGACTTTCATAAAAAAAAAGTCAAAGTGGGAAAAAGAAGAATATTACCTAAAGCTGTAATCAATATCTTTGGGATAATATAAGAAGATGGCAAATCCATAAAATAAAACAAGAAACTATCCAAAAATGGCCATCTGAGATGAATATATACTTCTCAGATGAAGAAATACAAATGGAAAATAAATACATGAAAAAATGTTCAGCATCACTGATCATTAGAGAAATGTAAATTAAAACTACACTGAGATTCCATCTCACTCCAGAAACAATGTCCAGGATTAAGAAAACCACCAATAATAAATGCTGGAAAGATTATGGGAGAGAAGGAGCTCTTCTGTACTGTTGGTAGGAGTGTAGACTAGTGCAACCACTATGGAAATCAGTCTGGAGGCTCCTCAAAAAGCTGGGATTGGAAGTCCCATTTGACCTAGCTATTCTTCTTCTGGGCATATTCCCAGAAGAGTTGAAAACATCATACCACAATGATGTATGTACACCCTTGTTTATAGCACCACAATTTGTAATAGCTAAATCTTGGACACAACCCAAATGTCCAACAATTAGGGAATGGATAAAAAACGTAGTATTTTCATACAATGGAGTACTATTCAGTTATAAAGAATTGAGGCTTTTATAGGTAAATAAATGTGACTTAAGACCATACTCATAAGTGAAATAAATCAAACTCACATGTGTAAATACTATATTGTCTCTCTATTGTAAGAAGCTGTAAAAGTAAACAAGATACAAAATCTTCAATAAATATTGTGAAAGGGTAAGAAACTGCTCAAAGGGGAAAAATAACTCGGGTAGGGAAAAGGAGAAAAGAAGGAAGGGAAAAGAAAAAAGATAAATTTGCGTATATACACTTAAGATAGCTAAGATGATTGTACTATTAACTCTATTAGTTCTTGGAACAAAACAGTTAACATTCATAGGATTAGATCAATTTTGCATGTCCATATCTGATAATCTGAGTAGCCCTTTTGAAGATAACTATGCCAAGCAACAACCTTTGCTATGTTCCTACCACCTTGTTTTGAAAGCCTATAGTGTTATTCTTTTGGGTTCTTTGTTATTGTTATTTATTTGTCTCTTTTGTTTCTTGTTTTTCTTTTCTTTTATTTTGTTTTGTTTTATTTTTCTTTCTAATACAGAAAGGATAGATGAATATGTATAGTCTTATACATGCCTAGAACTTCTAAAGAGTTTACAAGCATTGATTTTATTATTTGTGATGGTATGAACAGTTATTTTGAAGAAAATGAGAAATTATGGTAGCCATTGCTGATTTCCTATCATCTTGTTCTAAAGTCCAATAATGTTTTTATTCTTTGTTTTGATTGGTTTTACTGTTTTCTATTATTTGATTTCAACGTGTGAAGGTATGGACAGCTATTTTGAAGAAAACAAGAGACATTATGGTAGTCAATATTCATTTCCTATTGTCTGGTTTTTAAGGCCTGTAATGCTTTCATTCTTTTGTTTTGATTGGCTTTATATTATTTTGTTTTGTTTGAATTTATCATTTGTGAAGGTATGGAAAACTATTTTGAAGAAAACAAGAGACATTATGGGTAGCCATGGGTGATTTCCTGTTGTTTTGAAGTCCTGTGTTGCACTGTTCTGTTCTGAACTGCTTTGTTCTGTCTTGTTTTGTTTTGTTCTCTTTAAAATAAAAAAAAACCCAAGAAATTCAAAAGTTTGAAAATAAGAGCATTTGAAAATTAAAAATGTTACAGCAGATTTTAAAAATCTATAGGTGAACTGAAAAACAAAGTTAAGAAAATCTCCCCAAAATAGTAAAAATGGAGAGGAAGAAGGAATAATGAGAGATGGAAAGTAAGACAAGAAAAATAATTAATTCAGTTAAATCCAAAATCATCTATGCCACTGATCTGCCATTAGCAACCCCCCCACCCTATGACTTCCCACCTTACTAGTGTAAAAGCCAAACTTTTGCGTGAATGATGAGCTCCATCAACTGACACCAGGCAGTTGTTGGTATTGTTGGTGACTTTCTCCTCACTCACTTCACTCCAGCCTTGAGGCCCTTTCCCTGAATTTCTGTTGGCCTAGAATGCTTTCCTAATGGCCAAAAAGGTAGACAAGGAGCAGTCCTTGGAAATGTGACATTCTGTCCCCTGGAAACCCATCAGGGCTGTATATCCTGAGCTGATGCTTCAATCACAAACACTAAGTATAGACACCTGGGTATCAATTCCCTTCCTCAACCACTAAATGTCTTGCCCAAGAGTGCAAAAGTAAGCTCCCACCAAAAGCACAAACACACAACCCAAAATGAGTTCAAATCAAACTGTGAGTAACCAATGAACCCTGTCTCCTGTTTTGTCATCTGGGCCTTTAAATTTTCACCTATAGGGATCAATAAACAGAGAACTTCCCAAGTCAAAAAGCATCAATGGCTTCTTTTTATCTACCAAAATAATTATGTATATTCCTCAGCCTAGCATCTGATGTCCTCTGTAAAATGCATTCAGTCTACCTGTCTTGCTTTCTCTCCAACAGCACCTGCCTAGATCCTGCTTTCTCCCAGACCTCTGATTTTCTGTGGGTTATCTTTGGATCACCTGTTGCTTCCACATGAAATCTGTGCCCAAAACATCTACCACAATCCTGTATTTATTGTCAATATTCATCTCAATAGGCACAAATCTGTCCCTGGTCTCACAAATAACATGTGATTTCTCTCTCCTTTGAATTTCATTTGAACATCCTTTGAGAATTTACCTGACTTCAGCTTACATTTTAGTTATGTATGTCATGTCAAAACCTCCCTGTAGCCTGGCAAGCACAAGGTCATGAGTTCAATCTCAGGTACCAAAACAAAACAAAAAGACCTCCCTGGAGACTGAGCATTTTTCAAGAAATTAAGGTACAGCAAGGGTCCCTTTTATGGTCTCAGAATAAAACCACACACCACCCTGCCCTGAGCAGACAACTGAAGTTTCCCAGCATGAGGCTCTGGGCACGTGAAAGACAACCTCCAACCTTGCTTTCCTTCTGGACTATTTGGATGCACAGTCATTCACTGTGCATTGCACAGCATAGATACAGCAAATGGAAAACTCAGACTATTTCCCTTAAATATACTTGTTTTCATATGTCATTAGAATACTGAAATACCTAATGACATTGGACATTCCCACATAGCAACCACCAGAAATGGCAAAGACACCACAGACTCCTTTAAATGGAGCATGACTACCATTTTCCACTCTGCCAGGGCTGCCTCTTTAACTTATGTCACCCACTGAGCCTTCTAGGCATTTGAATTTGTAAATCCTGATCCAAATCATGTTTGGCCTTTGCCATTTGAAAAGGAAGTAGTATTTGATGTTGCTCAAAACAAAAACCATTCACTTATAACCTTGCAAGACATTTTTTCACAAACATACTCCTCTGAACACTAACACTGAGAATTCTGCATGATTTCCTGATGTACTTCCTCTTTCTGAAAAGGTGTCTCCAAGCACCAGCAACACACAAAGGCAGGATGAAAGTAACTTCAATGAATATAAAAATAAAACAAATTTGTAACATATGAAAATGTCAAACCCTCATTAAAATACTAGAAATGTCATTGAATAAAAGAGGCTTGGAGATTCACATGGTTAAACGACAACACAGAGGAACCATATGTGCAGATTTTTAACACATAATCAGGAGGAAAGAACCAAACTGAAGATTGTAAGGAAAATGATTTTGCCATATGTACCCCAAAATGTAGTAAATAAACAATGAGCAGAGATATGGTTTTATTCTCTGCATACAACAGCAGGTCCCCAGAGCTGTGCTACAAGTCAACAGAGTGTATCGTATAGAGAAAAAGAACTATTTTATTTAACATCAAGAACAGAATCCCCCACTGGTATCTTCTCTAATAAAAATCACCTCTGCTGCTAATTTGGAAGTTAGAGCAGTAGTCTTTTATTAAACTGCTTACAAACAGTATTTCATATGTCAGAATATATCATCATAAATCAAGCATAAGCTATTTCATTACCTTCCAATAGACTCAGAGAACCTCAATAGAGATTTTTAAATGCTCTTGCTTCCAGTTATACCCATAATGCCTTGCAGTGCAACACAATTTTGATATTGAGTCTTTCATAAAGTTCTATCTTGACTGACGTAAATAACATTGTAATGAAATTTAAACGGAAACCAAATCATGGCAAAAGGAAAAAATTAATAGGGATAGTCCAGGGACTTCAGATGCATCTTCCTATGAAAATAGAAAATATATGGAAAGTCAATAACGAAGTGAAAGAGAAAAGCATGCATAGCAAGTGAATACTCAGCAACAGTGGCTACTGGCTGAAGCAAGCAGAACAGAGTTGTGGAAGAATGTGTCTGTAGCAGAAGGGAGTAGCAGAGAGGAATCTGAAGCCAAACGGGCATTTATAATTGGATTTTGCTGTTATCTTTGCATATTTCTATCCAGGTGGTATAACTTAAAGGATGAATAGAAATCTTACAGTTGAATTTCCTGGTGCCAAAGGACAAGATACTCTGCCCCACTCCAGTTCTTCACGTCGGCACCTAGCATATCTAAATGGACATGAAACTTGAGAACATGTACTCAGCCCGTTGACTTACTTCCCTTGAAGCAATGATCTTGCATGGAACTGAGTCATAAAACAAAAATTCAGCATTGTTGAGCAAGAACATAGAAAAGATCTTCCAAACAAAAAAAAAAAAAAAAAAAAGAAGGAAGGAAAGAAAATCCTAACTAAATGAACCACTTTCAACCATAACTCTACTGACCTAGAAATATTAGATCATAATAAAATCAGAAATGTCAAAATGTTTTCCAAATGAAAGTAGGACAATTGTTTAACTAGCTCTGGTCCCTGAAAGAGAAGTGAAATAGAGAGGCAAATAATGACACATACTAAATGACTGTGTTTTATGACAGACAGTCCTGTTTTGTTGTTTCCACGTACCACGTTCCTCAGTTGTGTCCTCAGCCTCCATGTGCTGGCTTTTGCTGCAGATATTCTGATTCGTGCATACATTTATCTTTTGCTCATTTCGAGTGGCCTTGGCTGGTAGGTGCTGGAAGAGCATACATGATCAGAGACCTGAAGGCTAAAGCAGTTTTCAACAACTGTATAATGGTATTAATTTGGAGACGAAGGCATAAAGCTAGCTTATCAAGCAGGAAACACTGGCTTCTGAGCTGAAAAAAAGACCAAATCCAAAACATACTCATAGAACAATAATCTAGGCCAGCTGGATTTTAAAGTAAAAAAGATGAGAACCAGAAGAGAACCAAAACAAGTGACAAAAATCAAAAGTTCAAGCAGCCTTTTGAGAATTGGAATCCCCAGAGTAAAGCTGACACATAGCAACAATTCAATAAGTGAGTAAATTAACAATTATGAGTTAAGTGAATGAAAAAAATTATGAAGTAGTAATACAGGTATAAAGTAGAGTCAGGGGAAAGTTGGGAGGAACAAAAGTGATCTCAGCCTCTGTCTGATAGCTGTACAGGGCCTTCCTGGAGATCAGAAAGAGTGAGTAAGTGTGATGAGCTAGACAAATGCCAGTGTGTGTACCTATATGCACCCTGCTGGCTTCCAGAAGGAATAATGAGAGAAAGAAACAAACTGTCCTTATGACTTACAGCCTCTCCTAAACTAAACAGCTTTTTGAGGGCTCTTTTTCTCCTTTCTTTTTTTAAGTGTTTTTTTCATTCCAGGGTGTCTAAACAGACCTCAGTAACTTCACCTCCAGTGTTCCAGCTTCGTCTCATAGGAACTGCTCTACACATTTTGTTATTCTCCAGGGTTGAAATTCTCGGGGGTGTACTTCACTGCATTCTTGGCCTTGTTTAGGACAAAGCAGAGAGAGAAGGGAAAGACAAAAGAAAGATAATACATTTTTAAAGATTGAAGTCAAGCTTTATTGCTAGAAAATAATGGAAATGCTGTATTAAAAGAAAACAATTCTACTCCTCTATATGGTGTTCTGTTAGTATTCCTCACCTAGGTTTTGGTAAAATAGGGTTAGAGGACTGACAAGATTCTAAGACTTCCCCTTGGCACTGAGCCAGTCATTTCCCTAGCTGCTGAGACTACTCACTGTTGATGGTTTGCAGAGATTACAAGGCCATAATCCTCCCAGAAAGTAGCCCACTGCTGATATTTGCTGATGCATGAATAACAATGCAACTGTTGTCTGAATTCAGGGCATCTATGAAGGCCATTCCAGGTCCATGGAAATAGCACTGTATTTGAGTTTCTCTGACTTCCAATTTTAATTGAATAAACGTATAATTTTCTGTCTCAGAGTCTGCTTCCTGGGAACCCAATCTAAAACAAAGGACACTATGCGTGGGGCCATTTCATATGATTGACATTTAAGAGGAAAAACATACCAGCTACTATTGTTTGGGAAAGTGTTCCCCCAAAAGTCCACATAAAAAACTTATTCACCAACTTGCACTGCCATTAGAGGCCTAATGGGTGGAGATTAGGCTACCGAGGGCATGCCCTCAGAGAGGAGATTGGTACTTCAGCTCCTCTCTCTCTCTCTCTCTCTCTCTCTCTCTCTCTCTCTCATTTGGCTTTTTGGATGCCATGAAGCAAGCAGTTTCCTCTGCCAAGACTCCTCACCATGATGTACTTCCTCACCACAGGTTCAAAGACAATGGGGTCAAATGACCATGAACTGAACCTCTGAAACCATGAGTCAAAATAAACCTTGTTCATTTAAATTCATTGTCTCAGTCATCGACCCACAGTGACCTATGATATAAGACACACCAGTCCCATATGTTTTGCCCACCAGCAATTGGCCAGCTATAGATGACATCAAGACATGTTAAGCCTCAGTAAATGCTTTTCAACAGTGATCTGGCATTTGAAAAAATGGAGCTGTTCCTTTCCCTATGGAAAAGGAGAAGTAACAAAAGAAAGCAAGCTATCCAAACAAGGGCAAAGATGCTACCTAGGAATATTTTATGATTTCTCACATTGCTATGTAATTGGGATGTTTTCTCATTAAATATAGAATAACATATTCTTACTGAATCTAAACAATTTCAGTAACATTATACCCTCAAAAACTCAGCATGAGTAGTTTATGTAAAGCAGTGGATAGCTGGGATTTAATGACTATCTTGGGGCTTAGTAAAACTGTGTGGTGTTATTTGAATGACTGTGTCCAGGAATAATTGTTTCATTTATTTTGAATACAAGGAAAGCTTTAGGAATTAAATAATTTATATTGAATTAAGTTAAATAATCTAGCCAACACACCTAATGAATCATGAACTGTGTTTTGATTGGTGGAAAAAAGACATTAACCCCCAGAGAGTAGCTGTTTTCTCTACATAACCAACCAGGCATACTACAGATAAATTTGCAAGTTAGCCAGTATAGTTGCAAAAGATGAACTGAGTATACAGTATAAATACTGAATTCCCTAGAGTCTGAGCTGACCAGTGTAGACTTGGTAATGAATACTGAAACATTATTACAGAAACAATTTAAAATTAGTCCCCAAATTTATAAAATTGATGCAAGTTATGCTGCTTGAGAAATTATTCATGCTGTTCATTATAAGACTGCTAATTACAGTCAGAGAAAAGTGTGCTTTCAAAGTAATATATTTAACACAGAAATGCTAGATGGACTTTTGTCAATTACTGTCAAAAAATTGAGCATCTATAAAGATAAAAGACATAGTTAAGAATAAGAGCTGGGAAATTAAATATACATTTGTAAAATAACTTTTATTTGCTATAGTCATTTAAAATAGGAAACAACAATGTCACATAAAAGCTGAAGAGCGAAAGAACAAAATACTAGGTACTTAACATGTGTTCAATAAACACAAGTCAGCTCACGGTTTACATGAGCTCTGCATAGTGCACAGAGTTCTGATCATAGTCATTACTTTGCAAGTGGGGGTTAGAAGCTTTTGATCTCTTCTTGAGAGTCATTTTCTCCTAGGGAAATAGACACAGCATCACACTAGTGCAGCATCACAGCACCACAAGTATCACCAAGTTTATGACTGTGGTGTGCAGAGATGACTTTTGTGGCACCTGCAACCAAAGCCCATACAGAAGTGCTCTCCTTCTATTTCATTCTGAAGGGTTTTTCCTGTAGATTTGAAATCACGAATAAAGCAAATAAGCATTTCTTTCATTAATCACCTTGGTTAACAAAGGAATTTGTAACTTGAACAAAATTCATTTTAATCTTTAACAGTAGATATCACTGGATTTTCTAAACCTGATTTTGTTTTCTTAAGGGAAGAACATAATTTTCCTAATTTTTTGGTATCAAAAAAATTTTTGCATACATTCTCACTGTCCAGATCTTAAGCCATCTTTTTCTGTTTGTTTTAATTGTTGCTTGATTTTCCTTGTCTTTAACAGAAGCCTCTACCTACCTCTCTGCCATTTATCCACAGAATGACTATAATCATCCTTCCAAATATCTGGCTCAAAGCCCCTGCTATTTCACTTTAAGCATATATCATCTGTTTTCAGCACACATTTTCCTCATTTCATGGGGTGGATACACTTATTAGAAATTGGGTATGACAGATACATTGCCATTGGGGAACAAAACTGAAGATGGCTCTGCAAATTACACTTAAGAAACTGGAAAAACAGTTAACATTATTTACTCAGAATTGCATTCTAATAAATGTCAGTGATAATACAAACAAGGGGACTGAGAAATAGTCTAACTGCTAGGGTCATGTGAACAGTGAGTTCAAAAAGAAAATAAAATCCAAGAATCATTTGAATAGGTCTCCCTCTTTTCACTCGCATATTCTGGCCTCTTTCTAGGCAGCCTTAGAAGTTTGCAATTCTGTAATCATAGTGCTGTTCAAAAGTGCTGTCTAGCCAGGCATGGTGGTACAAGTCTATGACTCCAGCACTCTGAGAGGCTGAGGGAGGAAGATGACAAGTTCAAGCCCAGCCTGGGAAATTTAATGATTTAATGAGACCTTGCCTCAAAATAAAAAGTGGAACAGGACTAGGGATGTACCTCAGTATGAAAACCCTTTGTTCAATCCCAGTGCCACTCCCAAACAACAACAACATTACCTACATTCAAATGGAACTGTCACCACTCACCATGTGACTTTGGGCAAATTTTACCAAGCCACTTCTTTTGGGTGTTTTCAGGAAACCCACCACAACCTGGCATTGTCATGCATATCTATTGGTTTGCTGTATGGACCTTCTCTTTCACTAAAATATTAAGTTCTTTGAGGACAGAAATTTTGTCCTTTCTGTTCCCAGCTCTATCCCAGTTACCAAAACGCACATAGTAGGCACTAAAGCAGCTGGAGAATAAATGAAATTAATAAACCTCCCTAAGCCTCAGTATCTTCATCTGAAAAGATAAGAGAACAATCCATGTGGGATGGATAAAGGAAGAGTTAAGTAAAAAAGCTATACAAAGCATGGTGCATGGCTGACTTACTCAGCAGATACAACACCCAGAACCCTTCTGTTATGACTTATATCTAAATGTACCCCCAAAGCTTCGTGAGCTCATAGGTGGGGACTACGGGGCACAGCAGGATCTAGTGTATGTGAATATGGATTATGGATGTGAGAGACTGGGTCAATCCACTGATTGGATTAGCATGGTTCTGGGTGTGGCCAAATAGATTTATTTAAAACCGAAGCCCTATTCTAGGTGTGGATAGGTCCAACCAGTAGGCCTGTAGCCTGGATAAAAAATAAAGAGAAAAAGAGGTTCACTGTTTTCTGCCTCCTGCTTGCCCTGCCATGGACTTTTCCCTCTGCCAAGCCCCTCTGCCAGGACACCTGCCATGAAACAGTTTACCATCAGCCAACATCTCTATAAACTATGACCTAAAATAAAGCTGTTCTCTTTTAACTTTTGTGTGTCAGATATTTTGCTCCAGCAATAAGAAACGTACCTAAGAGTGCTTCTTTCTCCCCATTGTGATCCCAATTAGCCTTGGAGAATGTTTTAATAATAATCCTAAAAGACACCAGAGCCTTTTTATAATAGATATTTTATAATGCCTCCATACTATCCTAAAGTCAGTTCCTAGGTATATAATCCATCCACATTGTTTAAAATATACATTCCCCTTTATATAAAGAGGAAAATATTTTAAAGTAATTTGTGACTTTTAAAAAATGTGTATTTCCACATGTAAATGTTCATGTTTGATTGTACAGAAGATCAAAAGCCTCAGAAACTTCCAAAATGTCCTGTGGGGAAATTACCATACCCAGTGATAACTACCAGTTCACTCCTATGTAAAAAGGTAAAAAAATAAATGCTAACAAAGCAAAAGAAAGAACATTACGATCAGAAAATTACACTAGGAAGAAAAAAGAGGTCCAGGGGGAAGATGCTCATGTCAGCACCTGGCAGTAGGGAAATGAACTCCACAGCCCAGAGACCAGAGTGTAGCTTGTGATCTTAGGTGCGGCCTGGGACATCTACAAAACAACCCAGTCATCAAACCCAAGGCCACAACATCTAATCGCATATGCACTAGTTCCCAAAATGTTAGCCATAGCAGAAAACATATGATTCATCTAGTTCCACCTCTTTGCTTTTTCAGTGAGGAAATTCAGGCCCAGTAAGGCTAGTAAGCAACCTTGTCTCCCTGTTCTCACCTAGCAGTATGGTTAATGAGGAGCTCTTTGGTACCACAGAAACTGCACTTAATCTGCACATAATTACTGAAGTGAAATTTTGTGCTTGTGTGTGGGGGTGGGTGTAGGTATATATGGACATGCACAAAGGTGTTCTCACAGTTTTGGGGCTTGAACCCAAGGGCCTTCTACCTCTGAGCTACATCCACACCCCTTTTTATTATTTTGAGACAGGATCTTGGAAAGTTGTCCAGACTAGCCTCAAACTCAGGGTCTTCCTGCCTCAACCTCCCAAGTAGCTAGGATTACTGACATGTGTTGCCACTCTGAGATTTCATGTTTGTTTTTAAAGTGTTATCTGCATTATCTAAAAGTTATTACTTTCATACCAATGAAGCTGTACCCAAAAAGATTCTTGAGAGTGTACAAACCACTAATAAGGGCATTTCAATAATATCAGCAAAATTAACCATACAGGGAAATTCCATTAGACAAAAGGCAGAGAATCTCTACCAAAATAAAAGAATCTACCTATTTCCTGTAGAACATACAATGGCCTTCTATTGAACACAATATAAATGTCTGTTGAAATATATTTCCTTTTCCCATATACTACTAGCCCAACTTCCCTTATCCCTTTTTATGCTATTCTAGATATACTTTATTATTAGTAGTAGTATTGATTATTATTTTAGGTTTTATTATTGTTTGCTTTTTTTGAGACAGGGTCCCTCTATGTAGTTCAGGCTGACCTTGACACTCGTTATGTACCTCGGGCTGGTCTCAAACTCATAGTGATCCTCCTGCCTCAGACTTCTGAGTGCTGAGATTAAAGGTGTGCAACATCACACTTAACTAACAGGTATAAATTAATCTCATAAAATGATGTAGGTAGACCTCCACCGAGGGCCCGCCCTGCCACCGGGAACTTAGCGGAAGCCTGCATCAGGGGTAGGCTGCTCGGAACATCCACCATGGGCCTGCCCTGCCAGCGGGAACTCAGCGTAAGCCCGCCTCAGGGGTAGGAACCTCCCCTGTGGGCTTGCCCTGCCACCAGGAACATTGAGGAGGCCCACCCAAGACTGAAAACTGCCCTGGACTGCAACAGATGGACCCGCCCTCCCACCTGGAACATCAGAAGACCTCAGCGGTATCCAGTTAGTGTGAGAAAATTTGGAACTTTGCTCCCAGGTGGTGAACTTTGGACTACACTGGATTGACTTTATCAGTATGGTGAGTATTCCCCTAAAATAGAGGTGTACAGCAGAGCAATAGGGCCAGTAGTAAAAACCCCCTCCAACTAACTGTAAGACTTTGGAGTGTCTGAAAAGAGTGTGTGTGATCCCCTACTACACATAGAAAACACCAGGCAGAGTGAAAATGACAAAACAAAAAAGCAAAATGCAGTCTCAAACATATAGTTGACCATAGGCAAGTATAGGAGACATTGAAATAGAGGACCCCAAAAGTAACACACCGGGAATCTCTGAAAAGATAGCCAGTGAAATAAAAAACCAACTGCATCAGGCTATAGAGGAAATCAAATTAGAAGTACTCTCCCATGTAAAGATAGATATAACAACCTTAGTAAAGGAGTTGGTGAATGCAACTAAAGAAGAACTAGAGAAAAAAGTACATGAGCATGGGAAACTGATTGAAACTTTGAATGAACAATATAGAAAACAAGCAGAATTCATGAAACAAACTCAAAGAGACATTCAAGAAACAAAAAATTCTATTGAAAGCATGTAAAACTGCCTAAAGGAAGCTGAGGATAGGATTTCGGACCTTGAGGACAGGATCACAGTTAGTGATCAGGAAAGGATAGAACTTTTAAAAATAACAAAGCAGCATGAAATGACAATCCAGAAGCTTCATGATGATGCCAAGAGCAACCATATAAGAATAATGGGCATTAGTGAAGACACAGGAGTACAGGCAAATGACATACATAAAGTATTTACAGAAATAATAGCAGAAAATTTCCCAAACATGAGGAAAGAATCTGATATGCAGATAAGTGAGGCACAAACAGTCACAATTAAAATAAATCCACAAGCAGTCACAATCAAAATAAATCCACAAGAAGACACATAATAATTAAGATCTCAGACATACAGCATAAAAACAGAATATTAAAAGCTATCAGAGAAAAGACACAACTTACCTATCAGGGAAAGCCCATTAGAATCACGGCAGACTTTTCAGTACAAACCCTCAAGTCAAGAAGAGCTTGGAGTGAGATATTTCAAGCCCTGAAAGAAACCAATTTCAACCCAGACTGATGTACCCAGCAAAACTTTCATTCAAATTTATGGAGAAACAAGATACTTCCATGACAAAGAACAACTGAAGAAATTCATGTCCACTAAACCAACCCTACAAAGAGTACTGAAGCACATACTAAACAGAGATAAAAATGACCACAATCCCCAAAACAACAACAGAAAGAAACGTCCAGGTAGGATAAGCAATTAAATAAGAGGAAAAGCAGAAAGAAACAACTGGAACATAACATGGCAAAGTCAAGCCAGTACATATCAGTGCTATCCATAAATATAAATGGCCTCAATTCACCTATAAAAAGAAATAGATTGACAGAATGGATCAAGAAACAGGACTCCACAATATGCTGTATACAAGAAACACATCTGACCCAAAAGGAAACTCATAGATTAAAAGTCAAAGGATGGAAAACAGTATTCCATGCAACAGGAACCCAGAAAAAAGCAGGGGTAGCTATTCAATTTGCAGACAACATGAACTTCAAACCTAAAATGATTAAAAGAGATAGAGAAGATCACTACATACTCATTAGTGGAAAAATTCAAGAGGAAGAGCTAACAATTTTAAATTTATACGCACCAAATACAGGAGCACCCAACTATATAAGACAGATACTAATGGACATGAAACACCAAATACACAAGAACACAATTATAACAAGAGATCTTAACAGCCCATTGTGACAAAGAGATAGATCAACTAGACAAAAAGTCAGCAAAGAAATAACAGAACTGAATCATGCCTATGAGCAATTTGACTTAGTAGATGTTTACAGAGCGTTTCACCCAACCACATCAGAATACACATTCTTCATAGCTGCACATGGGACATTCTCCAAAATAGTCAATATATTATCCCATAAAACATTCTTAAGTAAATGCAAAGGTATTGAAATCATACCATACATAATATCTGATCATAGTGCACTGAAACTCAAAATTAATGGCAAAAGACATTGCAAAACCCACATAAAGACACAGAAATTAAATAACAACCTTTTGAACAACCAGTGGGCTATAGATGAAATTAAAGAAGAAATAAAACAATACCTACAATTCAATGAAAATAAAGAAACAACATACTGTAATCTGTGGGATGCAATGAAAGCAGTCTTAAGAGGGAAATATATAGCAATAAACAGTCATATCAAGAAAACAGAATGAGCACAAATAAACAATCTAATGCTCCATCTCAAGCTTCTAGAAAAAGAAGAACAAGCTAAACCCAAAGCTCATAGAAGAGAGGAAACTGTAAAGATTAGAGCAGAAATCAATGCAATTGAAACTAAAAAAAATACAAAGAATTAATGAATCAAAAACCTGGTTTTTTGAGAGAATAAACAAAATTGACAAACCCCTAGCTAACCTTATCAAGAGAAAGAAAGAAAAAACCCAAATTCATGCAATAAGAACTGAAAAGGGAGAAATTACTACAGATCCCATGGAAATCCAAAAGATCATGAATACCTACTTTGAAAATCTCTACTCACATAGAGTGGAAAACACAGAGGAAATGGACAGATTTCTAGAAACATATAAACTACCAAAGCTCAACCAAGAAGATATAGCAATTTTGAAGAACCCAATATCAGCTATTGAAATTGAAAATGTAATTAAAAACTTACCAACAAGAAAAGTCCAGGTCCTGATGGATTCACAGCTGAATTCTACAAGAAATTTAGAGAAGATTTGATGCCAGTACTCCTTAAATTCTTCAACAAAATTGAGAAAAAAACACTCCTCCCTAAATCATTCCTGGAGGCAAGTATTACTCTGATACCAAAACCAGAGAAAGACCCAACCAAAAAAGAGAACTATAGGCCAATCTCACTAATGAACATTGATGCAAAGATTCTCAACAAAATACTGGCAAATAGAATGCAGCAAATCATCAAGAAGATTATACATCATGACCAAGTGGGGTTCATTCCAGCAATGCAGGGATGGTTTAACATACACAAATCAAAAAATGTAATACACCATATCAGCACAGCCAAAAACAAAAACCACCTGGTCATCTCAATAGATGCAGAAAAACCTTTCGAAAAAGTCCAACACATGTTCATGATAAAAACCCTTCAGAAACTCGGAATACATGGCGTCTACCTCAACCTTATAAAGGCTATCTATGACAAACCAACAGCCAACATTATACTAAATGGACAAAAACTGAAAGCTTTCACTTTAAAATCAGGAACAAGACAAGGATGTCCACTCTCACCACTCCTTTTCAACATAGTTCTGGAAACACTAGTCAAGGCAATCAGACAAGAGAGAGAAATAAAAGGAGTAAAGATAGGAAAGGAAGAAATTAAATTATCACTACTTGCAGATGACATGATACTCTATATAGAAGACCCAAAAAACTCCATTAAAAGATGACTAGAGATAATAAACAAGTTCAGCAGTGTAGCCGGATACAAAGTTAATGCTCAAAAATCAATAGCATTCCTGTACACAAACAAAAATCTCACTGAGAGAGAAATTATGGAAATATTGCCCTTTGCAATAACATCTAAAAAAATGAAATACTTAGGAATCAACCTAACTAAAAATGTAAAAGACCTATATGCTGAAAATTATACTACGCTGAAAAAGGAGACTGAAGAGGATATTAGAAAATGGAAGGACATTCCTTACTCTTGGTTAGGAAGAATCAACATTGTGAAACTGGCTATACTCCCAAAACTGTTATACAGATTTAACACAATCCCAATCAAAATACCATTGACATACCTCACAGTTCTAGAGAACACATACTAAAATTCATTTGGAAACAGAATAAACCTAGAATAGCAAAGGCAATTCTAGGCAACAAAAGCAAGGCAGGACGCATCTCAATTCCTGACTTGAAACAGTACTATAAAGCCACAGTGATCAAATCAGCTTGGTACTGGCAAAGAAATAGACCTGAGGATCAATGGAACAGATTAGAAGATGCAAGCACAACTATAAAGACACTCAGCCACCTGATATTTGACAAAGGGGCTAAATATGTCCACTGGAAGAAGGATAGTCTCTTTAATAAATGGTGTTGGAAAAATTGGCTCTCTACATGCCGAAGACTGAAACTAGATCCATGCATATCACCATGCACAAAACTAAAGTCTAAATGGATCAAAGACCTCAATATTAAAACAGAAACAGTGAATCTACTGGAAGACAAGGTAGGTAGAAGTCTTAGAGACATAGGGGTAGGCAGAGAATTCATGAACCAAACGTAAACTGCACGGGAAACACTTCAAAGAATCAACAAATGGGATCTCACGTTATTGAAAAGTTTCTGCACTTCAAAGGAAATCACCAATAGAGTGAAAAGAAAACCCATAGATGGGAAAGAATTTTAACCAGCAACCCCTCGGACAAAGGACTTGTGTCCAGAATATATAAAGAATTGAAAAACATCAAGCTCCCCAAATTAAAAGACCCTCTCCAAAAATAGGCATCTGAGATGAACACACAGTTTTCAGAGAAAGATATACAAATGGCAAATATAAATACATGAAGAAATGTTCTCCATCACTGGTCATTCGAGAAAGGCAAATTAAAACAGCATTGAGATTTCACCTTACTCCGGAAGAATAGCTACCATCAAGAAATCAACTGATAACAAATGTTGGCGAGGCTGTGGGGAAAAAGGAACACTGCTCCACTGTTGGTGGGAATGTAGACTGGTGCAACCATTATGGAAATCCGTATGGAGAATTCTCAGAAGACTAGGATTGGAAGTTCCATTCAATCCAGCTATCCCCCTCCTGGGTATTTTCCCCAAAGAACTGAAAAGTTCATATCACAGCGATATATGTGAACCCATGTTCATAGCTGCATAATTTGTGATAGCTAAATCCTGGAAACAACCAAGATGCCCATCAACTACAGAATGGATGAAAAAGCTGTGACAGTTTTATACAATGGAATATTACTCAGCTATAAAAAAGGATGATCTTGAGGTCTTCATAGGCAAATGGAAACAACTTGAAACTATCCTCATTAGTGAAATAAATAAGAATCATATTTATAAATATCATATTGTGTCTCTAGTGTAAAAAGTAAATAAGAACTACAAGTATAATAAAACCAAAATGTGTAATTGCTATTGTAAAAAAGAGAGGAAAAGAAAGTGCTCTAAGGGAAATAACTGCATGTATGTTTGAGTGTGTAAAATAGATGACCATATTGCTGAACCTTTGTTGGATCTTTGAGCAAAACTGTTTGTAGTCTGACTGTTTGAATATTTACTATGTACCCTTTAACTTTGTAACTTCAACAACTACATCCAAGATGACAGTACGTAATTTATAAATTACTGATTTCTTAGTGGGGCTTTTTCTCATTCTCCTTTTTCTTCCTTTCTTTCTTTTAGAATTCTGTATTGTTGCTACCCTTTTTTCTGTTTTGTTTTAGTTTTCTTCTCTTTAAATAAAATTTTAAAAATGTATAATTGCTATTGTAAAAAAAGAGGAAATAGAAGCACTATAAAAGATACAGCTGCATGTATGTTTAGATGTGTGGGATTGATGACCATATTTCTAGGTTCTTGTTGGATTATTGAGCAGATCTGTTTGCACTCTCACCACTTTAGTGTCCACTTTGTGTGCTTTAATTCTTTAACTTGAATAACTATTTCTAAAAGAACAATATGTAATGTATCAACTAGTGATTTCTTACTATTTATCTTCTTTTCTTGAAATTCTGTAATATTTCTGCCTTTTTCTTGTTTTTTTCTCTTTAAATAAAAAAAATGAAAAAAAATGATATAAGTAGTGAATGATCATCAGCAACATTTTAGAACTATAATTTTTTAATTAATAGAGGGAAAAGACAACCTATTCAATGGGGAAAAAATTTGCCAGTTACTCCTCAGATAGAGGATTAATATCTAGGACATATAAGCAACTCAAAAAAATTAAGCTACCTAAAATTAAAGACTCAGCCATAAAAAGGAAAAGCGAAATTAACAGACACTTCACAGGGGAAAAAATACAAATGGTCAACAAATAAATGAGAAAAAATTCAACATTTCTGGCCATTACAGAAATACAAATTTAAAAAATGCTAAGATTCCATTTTACTCTGGAAAGAATGTAATCATTAACAAAACTAAACAGTAACAAATGCCTCCGTGTTTGTGGTGGGAAAGGAATCTTCTTTCACTATTGATGGAAATGTAAATTAGTACAATCATATGGAAATAAGTATAGAGATTTCTCAAAAAACTGAAATTAGAAATTCCCTATAATCCAGCTACCTTCCCCAAAGAGCTTAGATCATCATACTACAGCGTTACATGCATACCAGCATTTTTTAACAGTACAATTCATAATAGCTAAATCCTGCAAGTGGCCTCTATACCCATCACCAGATGATTGGATAAAGAAAATGTGCATTTATATATAATGAAATACTACTTGCCTAAATAGAATGACACATTTGAGACATTTGTAGGAAAATAGATGCACCTGGAAAATATAATGTTGAGTGAAATAAACCAGACATACAAGTTTAAATTCCATACAGTATCTCTCAACCGAGTGAAGAAAACTATAAACAAAGAGTATAGTACAGGATGGATAGAAGGGCACAAAGAGATTTCTTGCCATGGGGAAGTGATCCGAGGGAACAAAGGTGAGGGGTGAAGAGAAAGGAAAGGGGATACAAATAGAATATTAGGCCATGTACAGGAGCCTAGTAACTTCAATGAATGCAAACATTATTTGCCATAACATAAGATTAACAATATCAACAAGAATGAAAATTGAGATGGAGGAACTGAAGGAGGAAGGAGGGAGAGGAGGGAAGGGAAAAGAGATTCAAAAATCAAAGAAACAAGTATAGTATGTACTTGAACCTGCTCCCCAAGACTGTGAACTGCATGTACTACAAACATGCTCTAATAAAATTTTTTGAAAGTGAAAAAAAAAAAACCCTACAATTTATTTTGTGCTTACCATGTGCTGGGCCTGGTGCCTGTACCTTTTACACAGAGGTGGTTCTCTATCTTGGCTGTACTGTACAATCACACTGGAGGTCAGCACCTCAGGACCCAGGTCAGTACAATCACACTGGAGGTCAGCACCTCAGGACCCAGGTCAGGACCCCTGGTACATCAGTGCTCATTAGTGGCATTTTTCATAATACAGGAAAAGTGGAAACAAGAGCTGAGAAGTACTGATACCTGTCATATTATCAGTGGTAACCACTATAATTACACTCATACTTCAGAAGAGGAACCTCAGATACGAAGAGGCTAGTCAACTTGCCAGAGCTAACACGTTAAACAACAAGTTGCAGTTTTTACCCAGAGAAGCTGAATAGACACCATTATTTGTTTAATAGCTATTGCTATTTGATTTTTTAAAAATTTTATTTAAAGAGAAAAAACAAAGCAAAACAGAAAAGCTTAGAAATAATACAGAATTTCAAAAAAATAAACAGTAAAAAATCACTAATTGATAAATTACATATTGCCCTTTTAGAAATAGTTGTTCAAGTTAAAAAATTAAAGCATAGAAAGTGGACATTCAAACAGTGAGGCTGCAAACAGTTCTGTTCAACGATTCAACAAAAACTTAGTAATACTGGGGCTGGGGATTTGGCTCAGTAGCATAAGCGCCTGTCTTGCAAGCATGCGATCGTGAGTTCAGTCCCTGGTACTGATTAAAAAAGGGCGGGGGTGCTGAGGATTTGGCTCAGCGGCAAAAGTGCCTGCCTTGTAAGCACGCGTTCCTGAGTTTGATACCTGGTACTGATAAAAAAGCAAACAAAAAAACCTTGGCAATATGGTTATCAATCCTACACACTTAAACATACATGAACTTAGATCCTTTAAAGCACTTTCTTTTCTTCCTTTTGCTTTTTAGTCCATTATCTGTTTAGTTATATCATGTTTCAGCTTGCTCAGTACCTTACTGATCTGTTTTGTTGTTGTTAATTAGTTTTTAATCACCTTATATAATTCTGTTGTTTTGTTTTTGAGTTTTTCCTCATCCATGCCCCATGGATCAGCTTTGGTAGAGTTAGGAGTTTTTGGAGGTATTTTGTTATCTTATTTTCTCATGTTCTATTGTTTTCATTGTTGTTTAGTTTTTTTTTTTAAGGCAATGAAATACAACAGAATAAGACAGAACAGAGCCAGTTGAGACAGTGCAGTGAAATTGGTACAGAACATCACAACAGGTTACCGGGATAACAGTAATAGGTGCCATAGTACATCTCGTTGTCTTCACAATAGATGTTCTTTCAATCAGGTATAGCAAAGTCAAACCAAATACAGAACATTATAGAACTTATCACAACAGAATATTGAATAGAACAATACAATTAATCAGAACAAAGCAAAACAGTGATGACAATATTTGCCTTCAAAGAGATGGTAGAAGGAAATCCCCCATATATTGCATATGGTCAACCTCCCAAGAGATGCTCAGACCTCTAGCTCCCATTTGCTAACGGAAGAAATGGGGCACGGGATGTTTGATTCTCAGCCCATGCGCCAGTAGGGTTACAGCTGCTTACCAGGGAAGCAAGTTGGTTGCTTGGTTTCCCAGCCCCCTAAGTTCCAATATGGTGCGGATCTCGGGAGATGCTGGCTGTTTCTTACCTGGGAGCGGCTGCTGCTTGCCTGAGCCATGGCTGCTTACCAGGGAGGCGAGCTGGTTGCTTTAGATATTGCTATTTGTATAATGACAATTAATGAATGAAGACAGAGCCTAGACTGAATAGCCAACTGTTCAATTAAATTTGTTTTTAATATATTGGAAGTTACTTCTTAGCCAAAAAATACCTTTAAACCATTTTAGAGTTTTCATTTCTTCTTCCTCCAAATAGCATTACAGAGTAAATATATCTTCTAATATTTTTCATTTAATGTTTTTAATTAAAGTAAAATTCACATAGCATAATTCACTGTTTCAATCACTTTAAATGTGCAATTCAGCAGCTTTTAGTGCATTTACAATTTTGCACTTATCTTCAACCATTTTTATTGAAATCCCAGAACATTTTCATTACTACAAAATAAACTTTATACAGTACTCCCCACCTTTCCCTTTCCCTTAGATCCTGGCAACTAATGATTTTCTCTCCATGAAGTGGCCTATTAGGAAAACTTCATATGAATGAATAAAATATGTGTTATTTTGTGACTGGCTTATTTCACGTCTCATAATATCTTCAAGATTCATCCACAGTATAGCAACACACATCAGTATTTCATTCCTTTTTATGGTTAGTCTCTCATTAAATGAATATACCACATTTTGTTTATCCATTCATTGGTTGATGGGCATTGGAATTGTTTCCACTTTTTGGGTATTATGAAAAATGTCACCATGAGTAATGATGTACAAATTTTTATTTGAATGAAATGTTTTTAATAACTTTTCTGGCCCATGATATAATCAATACTCATTCTAGCCAGGCCCAGTATTTAGTATTGAATTATTTTATCAGTCATTAAATTCTATTTATAAACTTGCCTCTGGTATTCTGACTTAAACCATACTCTGTTTAATAAAATCAAATGATGTTTGACCCAAACAAATGTTCTTGAATGGCCCTGTTTCCATTTAGAGAGAAGAGCTGCATTTAATGCAGGACTTTATTAGTTCCTTTCATAAGCTTCAACTATAAATTTAGTGTGTTTTTGAGTAGGTCACTTCCTGTTAACTCATTTAACCACTAGTTATTGACAATATTTCAAGATTCAGGACTGGGCTTGATGATGGGATATAGTATTTTACTACATAGACATAGGCTTTGCCCTTGTAGAATTTGCACTGTAATGGGAGATAAGCACTGAGTTATTAATGCACATAAGTTGTCTAATTATAGTGACAGTAAGTGTTTTACCCACAGTCATGTGTCACTACTATAGGATAAATTGCCCCATAAACATGCTTTCTACAACCCTAAAGCCTGAAAACTCACAATAAAAATTATGGCTTGTATCTTGGTTACCTTTTTCTCATTGTTGAGACAAAATACCTGATGCCCAAAATTAGGGAAGGAAAGGTTTATTTAGCTTGCAGTTTTTGGAGGTTTCAGTCTATACTCAACTGGCTTCAAGACAGAGTGGCGTGGCTAAAAGGCAACCATTCATGGTGGCTGCAAGTGACAAGAGTGAAAGGGCAAAAAAAAAATCACATTTCCTTCCCTCCCTTATACTGCATGCTGGCTACCTGCCCCTGGTGGGGATCAGCACTCACACTGCCAATCCCAGCACTAGACAACAAACCAATCACAAACACTAGACTCAGCTGCTTCCATGACTACATGAGCCTTGAGGGTCCACCCAGACACAAATTATAACAGCTTGGAATCTTTAAAACTATTTCTGGTTCCAGGAGTATCTATTAAAGACATCTTGTATAGTTTTTTGCCATTACTTAGTTAACCTTGAGAACTACTAAGTAAGAATGGTGTGATGAAAAAGCGTTGTCACATAGTGGTTTGTGAAATCAAAATTTATATATATATATATATATATATATATATATATATATATATATATGACTTTTAATTGATGAAATGATTGTGTGTAAACTTTGTTGTGGGTCTTTTGTCTATATTAAGGAGCATAATACTCCTCTATACTTGACTTCTGTTTCCACACATTCTATTAACTAAAAATTCAAACTATAATAGTACTACAGAAAATATTACAAAACCAATTCAATTTCACTTAGCTATAAAAATAGTAGTGTGTGAGAAATTTCTATCAAGTTAATAAGAATATTGTAATTTAATAAGCTAAATTAGACCATTTTCAAGAACAGGTATTCTTATTACAACTTCAGTTCTAAGTTTGCATCCTAACTAATTTCATTGACTTTTTTCAAAGAAAATATAGTTTTACAGACCCAAATATTCCCAAATATTGTCCAAAATTTGACTACATCATAAGAAATCTTGAGTCAACTCTGAGATTTATGCTGTCTATATCCAAATCCTAAAGCATGGCAGGCTTCCTGGTGGACCCACTTTGTAATCTGGCCCACAGAGTTAAGGCAGAAGTTGCCAGTTCCCATCTCTCAATAATGCTGTAAAGGTAGCTATAGAGATTCAAAGCATGAGCTGAATGCTTTGTATGATGAGTTGTGTATCTATGAACTTTCTCTGGAACTATGACTTCATTTATACAAAAAAAAAGAAAGAAGAAAGAAAGAAAGAAAGAAAGAAAGAAAGAAAGAAAGAAAGAAAGAAGAAAGAGAAATTTCCTACCCTAGAAGTGCTTCTTTGATATATGGTATGTCTATTATGGGTTACTAAGTGCAGGAATCCACCTCCTATTTGGAATCAGAAGAAGCCAGATCCTGCCTCTCCCCATTCTAGGGAGCCAGATGCTGGAGACTGTAAGCATGATCAAAATGATCTACCAGAGGATGTGAATTCTGACTATAGATAAAAGAGATGTCTGAATTTCCATTGTAATGATTATCCTGCCTGCTGCAAGTAAAATTATAGGCCTCAAGTCTGGGAACCTGTGTCCTGTTAACAGCCCTCTAGGTTCTGCCAGTTCTCCTAGACCAGAAAGTAGTGGTAATAGCCACTGTGTAGTCATTAAAGAAGCTAAAAGGTACAGATAATGGAGATAAGAGGGTCAAGGGCCGTACTTGACCATTTGACCCATGCTCAGCATTACTTATTACTTTTACTTATTTATAGTAATACATAGTAACCTGATTATATGGAAGATGAGTAAGATGGGATTCCAGATTCTAGAGAAAGTAGAATGAGAAGTTGAGAGTATCGCCCTTGGTACTTACATTTTATTTATTTATTTTTTCATCATGCAAACAGTTATTCAGGCAATGTCTTCCACAGGAATGTGGTCAAATAAAGACTAGAGAACCAGGTGGTTGCTAAGAATGGTGATAGTTAAACAACTCACAAATCTCTATGGAAAAATTATGCAAGAATCTTCTTGTCTTTGAAAAAATTCATCTTTGTTCTCCTCAAGAACAAAGTAAGTGTTTTGTACTTTTGATATGTTCTTCTAAAGTCTCTAGAGGGACCTCTGAAAGGCAGGCATGAATGTTTTTAAATATTTATTAATATCTGCTTGAGATGAGTAAGCAATGGGTCAGTGATCATTTGAGGGGCTGCGCATTCTAAATGTTAATATCACCTGGGAAGATAACTTTGTGTGGACATGGAAAAGAGAACAAATCAGTTGCCCTTTTGGGAAAAAAAAGGAAGAGAAGATAAGTCGTGTGTACCTGTAATTAATGGCTTTTACAAATGGCTTAATCAGAGACACCTGAGTCCAGGGCTTGGGACGCAAAATGATAAATGGCCAAGAAGAAAATCGTAGCCAAAGGTAGCTCTGTAGTGCAACATGGAGTCTTATTATTGCTTTTGTTTAATCTGAAAAGCATTTAACATATATGTGGCTTTCAGTACTATTTCTTAGTGGATAGAAAAAGGAAAGTCTGGGCAACGAGCATATCCATTACTTTCTTATGGAGAGTGCTCTAGGCATCCATTCTCCAGTGATGCAGTTCCTCTGCCATGAATAAGACTGAAGAGTTATTAAGCCTCCCTCAGCCACAAATGTAATTTAGAAATGAGCCTATGAAGAGCTGGCTGTGTGTTTCACAGAGGAAGAGCATCTAGCACATACACTCTTACACAGCTGTTTTACGTTTGTCGTTGCTGAGACAAAATACTCAACACTCACAAGTTAGAGGAGGAAAGGTTTATTTCAGCTTACAGTTTGTGGCAGTTTCAGTTCATAATCAGCTAGCTCCAAGGCAGGGTGGCATGGCAGAGGGGCATCACAGAGGAGAAATGGAACATGCATTGTGTGCAGAAGGCAGGGAGGCAGCAGCAGCAGCAGCCAGCCTGCCTGCCTTTCCCTTTTATCTTATACAGACTACCTGGCTTTTGGACAGTGCCACCCAGAATTACGCTAGTTCCAATCAGTGGACTAATTTAGTAGCACTGTTATCCCCAATATCACATGTCTTAGCTGCAGCCAGCTTCTAAAATCCCCACTTAGTTTATGAGGCTTTGAGGAGACATCTAGATACCAGCCATTACACCAGCTTGGCAACAAGTATCACTTCCCCAACAAATAAATGTTTTCACTTTCTTATCTATTCAGTCCCCAACATATTTTCCTTATATTTTTCACTTAGTTCTCACTTTTCATGAAAGACATTCATACTCATAATTTAGAAATAAACATTGCTGTAAGACAATCATGATTATTCTTTCTGTATTTTCTACCCTCATTATCAAAATATGATTACACTATTTTGTCTTGATTTTTTCCATATTTTACATTTTCTATCCACTTACCACTGTCCCACCCCACCTCGCCTTTCCTGTTCACTTATGTGCCTATTTGTCTTCCACCTTTCCCATTGGTCTAATCATGCTTGGAACAATTTTAACATTCACATGCTATAACTGTAGAACTTCTGGACCTTTATTTCTTTTCTTGTTTCATTCATATACATATTTTTATACATACATACTTTATACATATATCTATATATGTATATGTATATCTATATCTATCTATATATAGTTTTTGCCTCAAGAGGATTAGGGAATCAACAACTCTGTGTGTGCACGCACACATGTATGTGCTTACTGAGTTTTTTATGTGCTTACCACTAAATCAAGCCCAGACTTTCCCTTAGAAATCTAAATTCCTTTCAGAATGTTACAACAGAGCAGAAAGTCTATCAATTTCATCTTCTTAGGAACATCTCTCTTGGCCCCCCACCCTGAGCTGCTCCAGAGTTGGGTCACTATCCTCTCTGTTCCTGGCACTTATTTGTCCTCAGAATGTCCTACCCTGTCAATCATGGAGATTCCCTTTGTCTCTCTCTTATGTTGCTCTTCTGTTTCCTGGATCCTATCTTTCATATTTTAACATTCCTTCATTTTGTGGTTATAACGTCTCTAGTGTGGTTATAACATCTTAGAAACACTGATGCATACAAAGAAAATTGAGGTTTTGCATGTCCAAAAACATCTTTCACCCTTGATAAGTGGTCTATCTGGATATATAATTTTAGTTTTAAAATCACTTCCCCACCGAATTTTTAAGGTTATTTCTGTTTTCTGCTAGTTTTTAGTTTCTAGTGTGGCTGCTAAGAAGTCTGATACTGATCTGATTCGTTTTGTTTGTTTGTTTTCGTGGGCAGGGGGTACCGGGAATCAAATTTATTACCTTGCACCTGCCACGCAGGTACTTGTGCTACTAAGCTAAATCACTTACCCCCAATCTGATTCTTAACCTTTTATAAATAGTTTTTCGTCATTCTCTTATCCTCACTATTCTGAAATTTAGCCAATGCATGCTTTCATAATAGGTCTTGTGCTGGGAACTAAATGTGTAATTTTGATCTTCAAAATTTAATTATTTCCTATGTGTTTTACTTTCTAGAATTTTGTTATGATCATTTGAAATGATCCTCTAATTCTCTTACAATTTCTCCCTCTAGTCTTTCTTATCTTTTATAAAAATACTGTTGGGAAACTTAATTTTTCCTCTCAACTTTCAGTTGAGTTTTAATTTCTGCTATTATTTATTCTTCATTTTCAAGAAGACTTTGGCATTCTTTGGCTTTTTTTTCCCCCATGCTTCTCTCATTGCTTCTTTTTTTCTGTCTGACAAGATTACATATTACTTCAGGTCCTCAAATCTTTGGGTGGTTTCTGTTTCCTACAAGTTTTTATTTTTCCTCTAGTAGTTTTGGCCTATGTCTTCAATATTATAGGCAGTCTTCAAATGCTTTTGCTCCTTCCTTGTCATTTTATTATGAACAGAGCACAGAAGAGCTATTTTGTGGTACAAGGTGTGGGGGAGGGATGTGTATGGCAGGTTGTTCATATACAGGCTGATCTGGCTTTTCCTGAGGAGACCCCACACTTGACTCTTTTTCCTCCACAACCAACTGGATTCTTCAGAGAACAACATTCCACTAGATAAACCCTCTTGTACTAGTTTGTAATACCAAGTACATGTGAAATTGTCCAGGACAATGTCAGACACATAGCAGACACAGAACAGAACATGTGACACCAGTCCTTTTCTTCTCTGCCTCTGAAGATGGAATGGTTCTATCAGATGCTAATGAGAACTAACAAGAAACCAAGAGCTCCTCCAGATGCTTGCAGACCAAGAACTCTTCTGCATGGAGTGGGATGCTGAAGGAACCGTGTTCTTCTTTGTGGTCGATCCCTGCAATATAAGAAACAGGATTCCAAGTGGTTCCAGTTTTGGCACACACTCCGTAGCTGGAATAGCATCACGCGTTTATTTTACAGACCTGACCTGTACCCTGTGCCATCCTCTCCATTCATTATTTTTAGTTACTTCTTCTTTTGGCCTTAACCATGATGATATTTTTGTATTTATCCCTTTCTTTCCACTCTTGAACTTGTAATTTCCATTTGAAAAGCTCTGGCCCTTCTTTGAGAAAAATGTCATAAAGATGGAGCTGCAACTAGTGAAGGAGAAGCCCTGGCGATAGAATCTGGCTGACCTGAAGTGACAGACAACTCATCTGACAAATGCATCCAGCTGTAATAGATCCAGAAGATGCCAACAGATCAAGAAATCTGAAGTTAATCTTATTTTTCAGAACAAGTGTGAAAGTTGGGTAAAATGATCTCAGGGTGGAAAATTCATAGGTTGGATTGATACTGAGAGAAATGGCCCAACAAAATGACACCTAACATCAGACTTTATAAAAGTGAAAAATATTCATTATTCTAAGTATTCTTAATATTGAGCAAAATCTAAGAATTTCCTAATCAGAATCACTATTTTTTTAAGGCTTATCTGTCACTGAAAGATCAAACTCAAGCTTAAAATTATATACCTGAGTACAAAGCTTGTGTACACTTAGTGGTGTGCTTAACAGTTATAATTAAGTTGTCCTACCTGCCTTAATTATCTACCTAGTGACCTTAAACCCTAATTTATTTGCCTGACACCCCCAATTTCTGTCTCTGCTAAGTCTACTCTGATTTTTCTTTTCAGATTAAATTGTTCTTTCAATGATGTATTTCATACAATATGTATTTCATCATTAAACCAACATTCATTCAACAAACAATTATTTGCAAGTTTCCAACAAGCAAGTACTGTGAGTGATGCTGTGGCTACAATGGTGAACAAGAAAGGACCTAACTGGTCAAGGGAAAGAAAACCATGAATCAATTAAAAATCAATTAATCAAACACTTACAAAACTTAACATATCATTACAGAAACAAATAGGTGTCCAGGGGCCTATGGTAAGGGAGTTATGTTAGGAGAAGATCATGAAGGAAAACCAGAGATGTTACCTGAAAGAGATATAGGTGTTCACATAGGTGAGTGAAGGGAAAAGAAAAAGGGCTGAGGAGAAACTGGCTCTCACAGAAGACCAGACAATGCTGGGGACACAAGCGGAGCTTCTGAGAACCTAAAGGACAGTGAGGTTAGAACATAAAAAGTCAGAGAGAAAATTCTATGAGACAAGACTTCAGTGGTAGACATGTTGACACCAAATAGGACACTGTGAGCCAAAGAAAGATTTGGGGTTCTAATCCTAAAGGTGATGGGAAGTCACTAAGGTATTTTGCAGAGAGTATTACAGTGTCAAAGGATACATTTTTGCCAAGGTCCCTGGGGCTCATGGAGTAGAGCAGATTGAAGACAGAACACAAAGTGACTACGTAATGAGCTATTGCTGAACTACAGACTGGGAACGTTAAGCAATACGAGGATGACCACTGTCGTGACCATTTATGACTGGACGAGTGCTGTGACTGGAAGCCTGAAGGAGCATGGGTTGAATTTAAAATGTCTTTGAGGCATTTGAGTGGAGATTTTCATTGTCATTTTGATTGTCACTTGTTTGATATACGAGTCTAGACCTCAGAAGCTTTTGCATAGATAGAAATTAGGGAAACATGATGCAGTGGTGAGTGAAGAGCTCAGGGACCCACTGTGTCTGCAGGCATAAGAAGTGCTCACAGAGGGCTGCGGGTTTAGCTCAGCAGCATAAGCACCTGCCTGGCAAGCACGAGGTCATGAGTTCGATCCCCAGTACCAAAAAAAAAAAAAAAAGAAATGCTCACAGGAAGGTGTCCTGGTTTTCTCCAGCTAAAATCTATATTTTTGAAGACATCTGAGAACTACAGCATCACATTTGGTAGAAGCAGATCCCCTAGAATCTTTTTTTTTTTTTTTTTGGTAGTTGCACCTTACATTAGAGATACATTGGCTGAGGGGCAGAAATGGGCTTTGAGCCAACATTTCCTGTCTCTGAAAAAAATGACCCAGAAAAGGGGACCTTAGTGTGCTTTATTCTCCTTACTTGTGTTTTTTTTTCTTTTTTTCTATTTTTTTTTTTAGTAAAATTTAGATTGCTCTTTGGAGTTGACCAGCTATCCAATTAAAACTCCAGGTCCCCAAGGTCCACAGAAGAGTGGCTCCAACTCAGCTAAGTTGTACACCCCACACACCCCCCGGAAGCTCAGGCCCTTGTCCTTTGTCTCTTACATACCTTCCCCTTTCTGTCTCTCCTGGGCACTGACCTTTGTGCTCATCCTTTTTCCTAGAAAGACAGCATTTCCACTGAGCAAAATGTCACATTACCTTTGCTGAACAGGACATTTCAAATAAAATATTAGCAATAACAATTACCTCTAAGCCACTAATCCCCCTGAAGCTACTTTAAACCACCAAAGGATTTAAGGCAATTCCCTGAAAATATCTCAGGCTTAATAGATTATGGTGCTGGGCGGTGAAATCTATTGGCTCATGTTGCCTTAACTTGCATTATGTGACATTTTCAACTATAAAAGAAAGTCATGACACCAACTGTTTCAACTATTATTTAATGTAAAATATCAGGTTGTGGAAATATAAATAATCATAGTCTTGCAGTACACATCATACTGTGAATAAGGCTATTTCCATGACCAGAGTATTATTGGCAAGAGAAGCCACTAGAAAACAAAATAACTATTCAAATATTTATTTCCCCAGGCGGACTGGCAGTTTACCTTGCACATATATGCAAGATATCTCTAAAAAAATGCTTTCCCTAGCAATGTTACAGGATAGGACTTAGAGTAAGGCATTATTGCAAATGATATACTTTGTGGAAAAACTGCAGTATGTGAAAACCTCCTCATAGCCTGACTTCTGTGTTCATTTTTTTTCACTCATGCACAAATATGTATTGCTTGCCCACTAATACCAAGAAGTGTGCTGAAAAATCAGTGGCCATAGACCCTCAAGCCTATTACTGACAAACCTAGATTATTAATTTCTTCTCTGCCCATCCCACACTATAGTCATTACCTCAGCCAGTAACACCAAACAAGACAATGCCTGGCTTTCAGAAGTTTCAGCAGAGAAGACAAACCAGTGAACAGAAAATATTAGTGCAAAAAAGAGGAGAGCATTGAGAAGTTTAGGACAGAAGCATGAGATCATGTCAAAGGGACAAGAGAAGGTCAGGAAAGGCTTCCCAGAGAAGGTGAAGTATAAACCTGTCTCAGTGGAATTGATATTTAGAAAAGATAATTCTTTGTTATAGGAGTGGCTGACCTGAGGACATCGTAGGTTATTTAACAGCATTCCTGGTCTCCACCCACTAGATGCCAATAGCGCCCACCCCACCCAGTTTGATCCCAAACATCTCCAGACATGGTCAAACGTCCTCAGTGGGGCAATGATGACCCCACTGATCTGGACCAAGAGTAAAGAAGAAATTCAAGAGATCTAATAAAATATGGTTTGGAGAGATAGACAGGGAGGCATGTCAAACATGACAGAGCATATGCAAAGCCTGGAAGCAAAGAGGATCTGGTTACATTGAAGAATTGGAATAAGCTCACCAGGCATCTGTTGGATCATGGGAGATCAGAGCAACAAAAGACAGAACTAGAAGGGAGGAGGGCCCATGCTACTGCAGTTTGATTTCATGTCAGTAGCAGTGGGTGCCACTGAGGAATTCTCAGTGACTGGGATTCAGGAGAGTATAATTAGTTGTCAAAGGTAAAGGAGGGAAAAGTCAAACAGGGAACTCTAGTTTTTACTTTATCAATATTGTGAACAAGGTGATATTGACTGAGATGATGACTCTAGTGTGGTGTGGGCAGAGAAGAAATTGCCGAGCTGGGTTGTGCACTGATGGGTTTGAGCATCTGTGGCCATCCAAATGGCAACTGTGAAATACACAGGATTGTTGCTTTAGAGAATAAAAGTGCTGGGAGATAAAGTGTCTAAAAAGTAAGTGTGAAATGACCCAAGGATAAAGTATGCAAAATTAGGCAAGAACAGGACTTAGAACCCAACCTTAAGAAGTACCAACATGTAAGGATGCTCAGTTCTGACACACCACTTCCCAGGTCCAAATAAACCACAGAGTAAGTTTATAAAGTGGGTCAAGTTTGCCTCTGGCTTCCAAAGTCCCCACTTTGCAACCCACTCCATCCACATTAACATATCTTTACTTCTTTCCCTGTTGCCTGATCTAGACCACTTAGACCCTCGTGTGGCTGGAAACTCCTCCAACAGCCATATGTTCTTTGTCTTGTTTCTGTCAACTGGAACAATTGACTTAACTGCTCTGAACAGCAATTTTCTCTTTTGTAAAACTGGACTTTAATTTGCACCCCTCAGGGAGTTGTGAGGAAAAAAGAGCACAGTGAAGAACTATTTTCTGCCTGCTGTATTCTGGGATCAGGTTTGCCAGAGAAGTTAAGCCAATGGTTCCCAGCCAGTGTGCTATATCATCACTGCAAGTCCTTGGTCTTTTCTAGTGTTCTGCCAACTCTTAATCAGGGCATAAAATTGCCTTTTGCTACAATTCACCATCTGAACAGACAATTCAGACAGTTAACTGCCTGATGGACCATTTTGCTGAGTGGGTTGTGGTGTAAGATATAGAACTGGGAACAATTTTGCTGCACACCAGACTAGGTGGGAAAGAAAGCGAAAAGTCAGCACTGGAGGGAAGATGATAGCCTGCAATGTGTAAAAGCGTGGTTCCTGGATGGAGATATAAATGTAATTATCAGGGCACTTCCACCCAAAAAGTGATGCTTTGCTCAGGAGACACCTCTCACCTCAAAAGTACAAAACTTTAAATACAAAAGTCAAATGACAAAGAAAAAAAGGCACTTTAGGTGCCTTCATAGACCTTGGAAGTCTCATTTTGAATCCTTAATCTTTTTAACTTGTTGCCCAAAATTCCAATATTTTAAGTGTGTCCTCAACAAAGAGATTGAGAATCACTGTGGTATGAACTGAGTTCCAACTATACACCCACAAAGTAGTAGAGATGCCATTGCAGCTGGGTCTGACAGACTCTTAGTCCAAGCTGTTTTAATGTTTGTTTGGGTGTTTGTGTGTTTCAGAGATCTCGTGTGCAAAAAGGCCCAAACTATTTGTCTTGCTGCTGAGTGCCTGACTTAGATTTCTAGTACTCTTGGCTCTTCCTCTCCAGAGGGCAAATCTGTCTTTTCCGGTCTGTCCTTTAGGACCCCACCAGGTGTAGCAGGAAGGGATGGATTCAGAGGGCAGAACTTGTTCTGCTATCTGCTCAATTTCCTGCCTCAGATTCTGGAGCCGCACAGTATCACCTCTTCTTGTACTTTTCTCTTCATACACACAAAATCCAATATGCATTATATATAGATAAGCCCACTTTTGTTTATATTTCTAAAATTGTTACTTCTATTCATTTACATTATGAAACACTAGACAGATTTAATCATCAAACAGGGACTTCATGAATCATCAAAAGTCCCATTAGGTATTGAATGTCATGACCCAACATGAATGGCCTAAGTAACAGTTGGAGTCTGCCTAGATTGCTTGCACAATTACTGTATTTTTATGTTAGCCAAGCTAATATACACCTAATTTTGAAAAAGTCAAGCACTTCTAAAAGGCTTAGGACAACAGCAAATCTGTAACATCTCATCCTAGTTCCAGAGGAAAACTCCTTCACCTTTGTCCCATTTTAGTCACTCCACATTTTCCAAAATCTGCATGTACAGTGTACTATTCTCATCAGTGACTGTTACCTATTAGTTGCTTATCACAGGAGATGAGGCTTAGTTCTCTGTCGTCAGTCACTACTCACATCTCCTGTTTTCCTAGTACAGTGATTCACCAATTCAGAACTCACTGAGTACCAGTGTTGTCACAATTTGGCCACATAAACACTACTCACTGCAGTCAGGTATGCTATGATGGCTTTTGCTTTCCTGATCAATATCTTGTTTTGTGTGAAAATTCTAATTATCTAAAATTATTTGTTTGCTTGTACTATCTGGTATGTGCTTGTTCTCACTACTGAACCCTGGTGCCAGAGTGTCCCATTTCCTAGATCACCTTAAGTTAGTTACTGCTTAGACAGATGTCCAATATAATCTTCTGAAATGATGGACATTTCTTTATCTGTGATGTTTGACGTGGAAGCCATTAGCCATGTGTAGCTAGTAAGTACTCAAAATGTAGGTAGTGAAACTGAGGCCCTGGATTTTCTTTAAATCTTACTTGGAACAGTTAATTCATTCACTTGGTTGAATGATTGAACTGGATTTGTTAAAGTCCTAGCATTTACTTTACATTTATTCTACTTGTTCTTTGCTCCATTTCTCCATTACTGCCTCCTTTTAGCTATTGATTATTTTTAGTATCTACTTTATCTACTCAATTATTTTCTCTTATAGACTTCTTTCTGATTTTAACTTTTTAGTGGTTGATCTAGAAATTTATAATCTGTATCTTTAGGTCATCAGAACCTACTTTCAAATCATATTGCCCTGTTTCCTTAGCAGGAGCCATGACAACAGTATGAGCTCATTTCTTCCTTGTGCCTTTTGTTCTTATATTTCACCTTAAGCTTTTACTAAGTATTTTAATTATTTTTGTTTAAGTAGCCTACCGCCTTTTTAAGAAATTTAAAATTACATACAAATGAGCACACACATACACACAAAAATACTGAAGAATAAAAACCTTTTTAAATACTCCAAAAAAGTTCCTGTGAGAGATTTCCATTCCTTAATGGAGGTTTAGAGTTCTGTCTCTGAGATCATTTTATCTTCCTAGCCTGTTTATATGGCAGGGAAGATGGTGGACAATGAACTGGGCATTCTTAGTATAAAAAAGGTGAGAGGCTGTGAGGACTGACTTCTTTGGACACTAATTTTAGATTTAGCTCCATATTTTTGGCTCTTTATCCAAGGATGTGCTAGAGTCAGATCTTGCCAGCCCAAAAGAGTCAGTCCCTCACAGTGCACCCCAATCCTTCATTCATCAGTAATGTCAGGTTGGAAGCTTACACCTGGTCATGGTGATGTCTTTCATGACAGAAGTCAATACATGTTCTATAGCAAAGCTTCTTCCTTCCTTCCTTTCTGCCTTTTCCTTTCTTTCTTTCTCCCTCTCCTTTTCTCTTTCTTCTCTGGCTCTCTCTCTCTCTCTCTCTCTCTCTCTCTCTCTCTCTCTTCCTCCAACCCCTCTCTTTTAAAGATCTGGCTATAAAACATTTACCAGAACACCACTGCCCATATCCCACCTCACCTCTTTGTTGTGCCTGACAGTACCATCTTCTAGGGAGGGAAGGTGACTATCTCTGGCACATGATCCCAGATTTACACACGTTGAGATTAACTTCCCTAAGCTACCATTCCCCCCCCCACCGTATGCTAGGGGTTCATGTTTCCTTTCTCTTTATAGGTTTTTATGTACTTTTTATTGCTATCTTAGTGAATCTTTGAGAGAATAAATTGCGTGCACATAGCTAATCTATTAACTTTAACCAAATTCCTATCTTTCCTTTTAAAATTGGAAATTTAAAAAAAGCAAGCAGCTTCAAGACTCAAAAAGGCTTAATTATAAATCAAACTTAACAAAAGTTCAGACAATCTCCACATTAGTTCTGAAGGCCTTGCGTTCAATCTCCAACATTGCAAAAATAAAGCAAACTACAAATATAAATAGATAGATAGATAGATAGATAGATAGATAGATAGATAGATGAAAACCAGTGTTTGGCTGAGGCATGAATCATTTAGATGTCAATAACTTGATTCAGTTCAACATCTATGGAGAGATTACTAAAGATTATTCAGTATGCCAGGTGCTAGGAAGAAAGAAAGGAGCAAGGTAGACTCCCCGCAACCCCCAGAGAGCTTACAAAGTAGCAGAGAACACAACTGGGTCACTTAGAAAATTTATACCCATATAATACATGTTAGAAGAGGAAGAGTACTGTCTACCATAAGAACTTACAGCAAAGAGAGTTAATTTAATTTCGGGGTGAATAAAAACTTCCCAGAGAAGATGATGTTCCTCTGAGCTATCACTTAGAGCTTCAAACACCGTCATCATAACTTGTTTAAACAATGACGCAATTTATTAAAGAATATTCAGTAGCCTACACAATGCCAAGTAGTCAGAGAACAAGGAAGCCTTGAAAGCTGTGAAATCATAAATAGCGCCCAAGTGAAATTATCAGAGAGTCCAATAAAAACCCTCTTGTCACCTCTCTACTCCAACATCACAACAGGACTGTGGCAGTACTAATAACAGGCTGCTGCCAATGCTGATTTTAAAAGATGTTTTTCTATCTTCATTGCCAGAATGACCTTTCTTTCTTCTTTCTCTCATTTTTCAATTTTAAATCTCAGAGAAAGGGCATTTCATGCCAGGTTTGAGTTAACATGAGTACGTCTCAGTTTCATTGGAAGCTGAGATACTGAGTTTGTCCCATCTGTTTTGAGTTGTAGGAATCATAAGACAAGAAACTCCAAAAGACAGGATGTCAGAAAGGTGTTAGGTAACCAAAAAAGCATGAAAAGTTACATGTTGAAAATACTGGTTTTGCGTATTGTTTGGATTTGATCAATGTGTGGGCCGATTGTTATTTCAGGGTGTCACGATATCACAGTTCTTAAAACTGCAGGAGCCTCCAAAGATCGGCTGGCTAAATGCCCCATTTCTAGAAGACAAACTGCTATCTCTTCCCACTGCCATCAGTGAGACAAGTGAGTCCTTAGGAGATTGTGCACTCTGACCAAGCTGATGTGCTGGTTAGTAGCAGAACCAAGACCAGGGCACTGATAAGGATGTTCATTTTTCTGTCTGGTAGTTTCCACTTTGAGTGAGAGGCAGTGATGCATATCCAGTGTGTGAGGACAGCTGGACCAGACAAAGTACAAGACCAGTTGGATAGATTAGCTGCATGTGTCAGTAGAGATGGAGCAAAATGAGCAAATGAGAGAGACGTACAGAAGGTAAAGCCGACAGACTGCAATGCGGCAAGGGATAGAGTGGGAATTGTTGGGATAGACACCAGTTTTGAGCCGTCAAACCATGAAAATAGTGATGGCCTCAACTTCGGTGCGGGACAGAAAAGTGGAGAAGTAGAAGTGGAGAGAGTAGGGGCAAGGAATGACAAAAATGATATGTCCACTTTGAGACATGTCCCACTGGAGGAGCCAGAAGTCCAGCCAAATGGAGACATTCAGACAGGAGCCCTTAAACAATTTTGGCATTGTTGGCGTTTTCATGATAATTAAAGCAAAAAAGTAGATAAAAATCAGCCAGAGGAAGTGTAACCAGAAATGAAATTACAAACTAGGGCATATCCCAAAGACAAAGAACAAATAAAGGGGATAAATGAATGTGAAAGAGATGAAACAAGAGTGACCATAAGAAGAGAGGTAGAAATCAGAGAAGGAGCAAAAAAGAAAATGATTAAGTCCCTTTTTCTTGGGATTTTTAACTGAATCACCAGGATGAGATAGTATGTTCTGTTCTTACTGTGAATGGTTATGGGGTGGAGGATAGGATGTTTTCACAACTGTACTGTTTCTTTAGAGCTTTAAAGCTGTATCTTTTGTATAATGGTAACACTGTATGGAGGCCCCCTGACTGTGGGGTGGTTTGTTTGGCTTAGCTTGGCTTTGGCTTTACTTGTACTTTTGGTTTCGGTTTAGTTTTTTGGTTCCCTTCCCAGGAAATCCCAGGGTGTAAGTTGGCACTGGCTGCTTCTTATGAGTGCCAAGTAATAGACAAGAAAATTGACATATGGAAAAGGTACATGGCTCTTGGGCTTGTTAGCATCAGAATTAACTCTGAAAGACTTCTACACTTTTTTCAATGATTTAAAAGCCCAGAAAAAATCAGGAAGGCTGGCTTGATTCCCAGTTCTTCTCAAGATGTTTAACTCTCATGTAACTGAAAGCCTGACTTTGCAAAATAAAAACAATATAACCATGTTCTCTTGGTTTAATGAAAGATGGACATAACTATACACTCCATGAAAAAAATATATATTTATACAAAGTTTTATGATTGCTATTCTTGGAAGTAGAGTTTTTATTACAGATCTGTATAAAATACCAAAGTAATAATCTTATGTTATTAGGTTATGTGAACTACAGACTGGACTTTCAGGCTCCAAATGAGCTATTTCCCATTTGTCAGACACATTAGGACACTCAGTTAGAATATGGTTTCTACACAAGGAACATAAGAACCTTGACCTTTTTAAACAATCATCACACAGAGCACAGAGTACGATGTAGCTTTCACTCTGACTGGATAATTACATGAAATTTAACATCCCTCACTCCTTTTGTGATTGAAGAGAATGCTAGAATTTTCCAAGCCATAATTTAAATCTAATACAAACATTAGAATAGCATGTTTTACCGCTCTTTTGGGGACAATTTCTATGTTGAGTATTTAGCAAGAAGCATTGGGAAGTGTCTGGTCTTACAGATCCCAGAGGCGTTTACAGTGATTTTTCCTGACTTCTTCACCCCAGCATACTACTGCATTTCATATTGATTAATACAAGTAATATCTTATTAATACAATTGTGTTTTACATTATGCCCTTATCCAAAGAATCATACACACTATATCAGCAAATCTCATAACAGTAGAAGGCAGAAAAACTATTCTTGATGTATTTGAATAAGGAAAACGAGGCAGTCTGAAGACAGGTCCCCTGTTTGTCCTTTGTCTATTCATAGGCATCTTCTTGCTGATCCTTTGCAAAGGAGAAGGCATTGCCAGTGAGAAAAGGATGGTGGAATAGGGTGCTGAAGATCCATCCCTCCCTTGGACCCCTCTACTACCCAACTAAGGTCCTGAGGGCACCAAGCCAGACTGGTTCATGTGAGTATGAGAGTAGGAGAACATAGTTTCTCTTCAGACGTGGACTCCTGAAATACTTCTCCAAATTTAGAAAAGAAGCTGAGCAATAGATGTGAAAAGAGGGAGGAAACAAAAATGCACAGGCCACAGCTTCAGAACTAGAATGTACAATCTTGTGGTTCATTTTCTCAAAAGGCAATTCCGTTGCCTTCACCTGACCTCATACTTGGCACTCAAGGTCTCCACATGTTATGCTTCGTCTTCATCTTCTTTCCAATCCTATGCATCCTCGGATGTCTGGTCAGAGCGGTTTCCTGTCCTTTCTTTCACTCCAGCCAGCCGTCTAGCACTCTCTACTCCACCTCCCCCAGATATCCAGGCTGCTATTCTCTGCCCACGGCTCTGCCTGAACACAGGGCTCCACCTGAAGCCTTGTTCCAGAGACCTTAGGCTGCTTTACTGGAATAACTGTTTAAACAGAACATACATGGAAGCCCAGAACACAAACAGGTAAAACTAGCAGCACCTACAAGGAGAGAAGGTGACTGGAAATCCCCACCCCTACTCATGGTCTCGCTATCATTTTCAGGTTGAGGGAGGAAGGCAACACGGTCTCTCATGGAAACTACCAAACTACTTCCAGGGTGAACTCCAGCTCTTGCACTTTATTATTCTGCTTATTTAAAGACTCATAGTAGATAGAAAAGGGTAGGAGAAACAAATGGAGTGATATCGTGTTAGGAGTTTCCTCTATCCTTTGGTCAATTTGAATCCACTTGTGATTGCCTGAATTTATCCTTTGTATGGCAGGGCCAAGAAACAGGTGATTCCCCTCCTCAAAGCCAGGAGAAGGAAAGGAACCCCAAGAAAATTTCTCGAACCATTCCAAAGTCCAGACTCAACCGTGTAATCCCCTCTTTATTGGAGATTGTGAACCCTCTAATCTGAACTCACTGAGGGTGTAGAATCTTTGAGGTTTCTATAAAACCTATAAATAATCATAAACTATTGCAGGCTATAAAATAATCACAAAAGGCAAGTGAATAAATGACAGGGTTCCCAAGACTCAGCATGGCAGGGATAGTGCAGATACTGAGAAATGCCTGAGCTTGAGCTATCTACTAGTGCTACAATATAAACGTGTGTGTGTGTGTGTGTGTCCCCAAAATTCACATGCTGAAATCACTCCTCAAAGAACCAGTATTAAGGGCTCAGAGGAAGCCTCTGTCAGTCTCTTAGGCACTCCTATATGAGGACAAACAAGGCAACATCTGTATGAGACAGACCCTTAGCAGAGACTGACTCTATTGGCACTTTGATCTTGGACTTCAAGCCCCCAGAACTGTAAGAAATATATTTCTGTTGCTTATAAATTACCCAGTGTAAGGTATTTTATTTATAGCAACAGGAACAGACTAAGACATTTGGTGATTTGCCAAAGGTTCTTAAACAGAACTACAGGATGAGTTGTTGCATACGGTCTCCAATATTGTCGTTAATAATTCCTCCATCTCTGTGAGCATTTCCTGTCAAGAAGTAGAATTTTTTTTTGTTTCCTTGATTGTCAGATGGTATTATGACTTGCTCTGACCAAAAGAATGTGTTAGAAGTGACAGTGTTTAGATCTGGGCTTGGTCCTTTAGGAGCCTGGCAGTTCTTGTTTTTGCCATCTTGGAAGCCAGCTATCATGCTACACAAAAGCTTGGGCTAGACTGCTGAAGAGTGAGAGGCCACAGGAAAGAAGACTTGAGGACAAGAGGCCCCCTAAGATATTCAGCCACGAAATGTGGCCCTCGGACTGACCTCAGTCTACACCCCCAGGAAAAAAGCATCCACCTGAGCCCACTGAAACCACAATTATGAAAAACTAATCATTGTTACTGTACATCATTAACTTTCAGGTATTTTGTTTTACAGAAATAGGTAAATGAAATAATTACTAGCAAGGGACCAGCAGGCAGAGAGAAAGAAAAAAGCCCAAGCCGGGTGTTTGCTTCCAGGAGCCATGGAAAAATGTACTTGTACTCACAATGATAGCGAATATACACCAGGCACCAGTCTGTATTCTTTGGTTTTCCAATACTAAGGATTAAATACAGAATCTTCATGCTGAGCTACAATTCCCTGCCCTTTTTACTTTTAGGCAGTGTCATATTAAATCTCTAAGTGGCCCAGGCTGGACTCAAATTTGCAATCAACCTGCCTCAACCTTCCAGAGAGCTGGGAATACAGGCTTACACCACCACCCTCAGCTCCCATTCTTTATTCTTTACATGTATCATCTCTCTTAGTCCTCATAGTGACTCTACAGGGAAGATTTTCATATCGTAATATTTTACAGAATAGAAAACTGAGGCACAAAGAGATTGAAAGATCTTTGCTCTTTAAATACATAGGCAAAATGTGAAGCTCCCTAAAACAATACTCATGTCCCCAAAATAATCAACAACACTTACATCCACAAAATAAACACTTCTATCCATAAGGATATAAGTGCTTAACAGGTGTGGCTGTCATCCATTATCTCTGCTGATGGTGCAGAAAGATGCAAAGAAGAGCAAAGGGCTAAACAATCCATTTCCTTAATCATCAGCCCTTAGATGATTGACTGAGCTGTAAGTCATTTTAAAAAATGTTTGAGAGTTGACGAGGCCATCACAGCCTCCAAAGAAATAATATTGAAGATACATAAATAAATTTACCTTTTTTTAACCATCAGCAAGTCCTTTAATATATGCCTGGCTGTAAATGACACAGACAGTTAAAGGGCAGAATGAAAACTTTAGATCAATCATCATTCTAGCCAAAAATAATGAAGTATAGTCTGAAACTTTCTCTAAGGTTTTATCATTCAAGGCAACACACTCATCAGAAAAAGAAAAACCTTTTGAAATTGTTTCTGACCCTTTAATGACTTTAATCCAAAGTTTTCTGGAGAGTGCCTCAGATGGGGTCAGCAAAATGAAGGACATTGTATATGTGGTTCTTAAACTTTGCTGTATGAATGGTACAATCTGCTGGTGTCTGCTTTCCTCTGCGTATATTATAACAAGACTGAAACTAGGGAGTTCTTTATCCTTTCTGCTAAAATGCACAGAACTCTCACCTATGCTGTTTGAAATAAATCATGTTATTTTCACTTTTCAGGTGAGGAGAGAATCTAGTGTGCTAAGGGCCAGGACCAGAGCCACCTAATGAATGGGGGACACAGAACAGGACTTAAAGCTCAGATGTCAGAACCTCTGGTTGGCGACTCTGGAAAGCATGGGTAAAAACTCAAGAAAGGAAAAGTTTGTTCTTGTCAACAAAATGTGTGCTGGGGGAAAGAACTGTGTCTACACAGTTCTTGCCTCTCCACTTTGCACTTTCTGGTCCCTTCTTTTTCATTGTGATGCTTGCAAAACCGAATGAGTGTTTTAGTGACAAGTCTCTATTTTCCTCAGTCAAGAACATCTGCTCACCTTCTTCACCCACTGGCCTCATGTTTAGCTCCCTCTCAGCAGAAGTGTGGCTCTACATGTTCCTCCAATAGGTATCTAGGTCTGCTCTCTGACACTTAGAAGGTGGATTATTTTAAAGTTACCACTGGCCTATTCCAAATCCTGTGGAATCCCCATTCTTTTTCCCTAAGCCACACTACACAAAACAGTGGTTGCTCCTGCATCCACATTGGGTTTGGGGTGGGAAGGCACAATCTATTTTAAAACATCAAACTTGGGCTCTGCATTGGGTATGATGGTGTGGATCTCATCTAAATGGCTCTCAATTTAACGTGTGACAGGATGAAAATTCAGGAGATTCTTTTCATTTCCCAAAGATATACTTATTATTTTGGGACACATTCATGGTTTGCTTTTCCATAATCATTTCTGACGTATTACTTATCAGACTCCAAGTTTCCTCAGAGAAGGGAATTAAATAGTCTCCATTAGAAATGCTATGAACAGCCAAACAATTTTAAAAGCATTTCTCTAGATAGTGCAAAAAGATATCTGTTGCAGAATCATTGTTTCACAGTTCAGAAAACTACAAATTGTAATTATTACCATAATGGAATATAGGAGTAAGGCAACGATTATAAATTATTCTGTATGAAAATAAAAGTTGCGCAATTCTTTGCACATAGATAACATCTTTATGAACTTAGAAAACCAATTCTACACACACAAACACACACACACACACACACTCTCTCTCACACACACTCACAGACCCAAGACTCAAGTGGAATGAACAAAAATTCTTTATAGAAACTCTATGACATACTTTTGCACAGGCATCTCTAAATTAAAATTGTGGTTTTATATGGATACCACCTAGTGGTCTAGAAATCAGGCATCAACCAAAAGAATTGTATCTAAATTGCACTAAAAAATAGAAAATGTACCATTTACAGTATGTTCTAACATCTCTAATCCATGTTTGCCTGGTGCGTATTTTTCCAACACCAAGAGGAAATACAAGAAAACTGTTGTCCTGTCTCTTCTCTTAGTGGCTCATTTTACAAAACAATGGTCATTCCCACACTGTGTTAAAACAACCCTTGGCAAATCTAGGTGCAGCCCAGCCTTCTTGAAAAATTTCAGAGTGCTTATAGCTTTCCTGTTGCTTTGACACGGTATCCAATACCCACAACTTAAAGAGAGAGAGTTTAACTTGACTCACGCTTCCAAGGAATTCAATCTATCATCATCCACTGTCTCCAAGGCAGACAAGACACATTGTAGTATAAAGGCCAGAACAAAGATGCTTAGGTCACGGCAGCCAAGAAGCACAGCAGGGAAACAGTGCCAGAGAGAAAGGAGCAAGGAACCAGACAGAGTACTCAGCTGTGTCTCCAGGAACCTCCAGGCACACACAGAAATGTGCTTTACTAATCTTCAAATTGACACGATTAAACTTAACCATCACATCACTTCCTCAGTGAAGCCAACTCTGTGGCATTTATTTGAAAACTGCAACCACTCCCATACATGGGATCCCCTTACTTTGCAATTCCTTTTCTTGCTTTCCATAGCACTTATCTTCTAATAACCTTGAGAGTTAAGTCATTTGTCTGATTTATTATTTATTATTTGTCTTGCCCAATAAAACCCAACAATCACAAGACCAAGGATCTGGGTTTATTTTGTTCACTCATGTATCCCATTTGTCTATAACAGTGTCTCATGGAAAGGTAACTCCCCAGACAGGATGGCTGAAAGAAGAAATGAAAGGTTTATAAACAACTTAAATTTGCAAGCATTTATCTTCCTGTTCTGATTTGAAGCTGAAGAGTGACAGTACAGCTGCTTATGTCACTTGAGAAGGATTGTAAACTCAAAAATGGGTCAAAAACACTCAAGCTAGAGGAAAATAGAAAGTACACAGAAAAATGAGGAAGAAAATATCCAAGCTGAGAGAAAGAAGAAAATCAAGTCTAGCTCCTGTCTTCTTATTGCTGCTAGTGGCAAGCTATCTCTTCTTCCTATTAGCTGATCCTGTTTCCCTTCAAGACAAAGTGTGTTACATTCAGAGAAACCTACAGTAGCAATCACTATTTTCAAAAATATTCATTATTTTTGAATAGTGGAACCAAAGAAAAAGCGATAGTGGAGCTTGAAGACAGATATTTTCCCCCAATTATTTCTGTAAATGTTGAGAAGCAAGAAATATTAAAATAAATTTGAAAGTCGATAAGATAACCTTCTATTTCAGGCATAATAATATGGAATGAACATGCATTTATTAATTCCCAACTTGCAAGTTATTTTTAGGATTTTAAAAACACAATCACATTTTTCTTCTTCCTACTAAAATGACCAAGATTAGAAAATGTCTTAAATAATATCAAAATTATCCCTTCCTTATCATGTCCAGTGTAGTACCAGCCACACTGTAAGACTTGCATTTGTAGTAATAATTACTGTAAATTAATTAATGAAGACTGAAAAACTACATAGAGACAGAAAAGGGAATATGGTTAAAAAATAAGGGCACTGAGATTCAATTGAGAAATTTTTAAAAAACAGGAAGAAAGATGAGAGAGGCAAGTAAAAGATTATCCAGCAGTTCTTGTTCAAATAGTTCAGAAGACTAAACCCTTCAAACCACTCTCCATGTGGAGATAATCCTTGAAGGGGTGATAAGTGAGCGAGAAAAATGGAGGTGAGCCTGGTAGATTCTTTCAAAGCTCAAAAGCCAAATTTTATGGAAGAAAAATAATTTTATATAGATGGTCTGGGACTTTTTATTAAGTGCTAGCGAGTGCTGTTGCTCTGACAGCTAACAATACTCAGCCCATAATTTGTTCAAGTTGCTGCAGCGGTGAAGAGACCAGGAGGGAGGGCTCTACAAACTAAGCAGAGGGGCTCTTCTGCCTGTCCTGGAAGACTGAACAGCACCATTAGCACCCTCCTCACTCAGCTGCTTCCCTGGATATCAGTGTGAGGGTTATCAGCCTCCAGGAATTGTAGTTCAAAGTGAAGAAATAAATGCTTTGTGTCTACCTATTTGCAAAGATGTTCAGTTCAAAGGGTGGAATTTCAAGCCACCAAACAACTTTCCATAGGGAACCAAAGAGCCATGGGACCCAAAGGAGAAAGGGTTACCTACAGTCACTATGCAATGATTGATTCTTAGGAGTTTCTTTAGTCTTCCCAAATTTCTCTTTGATTTTTTTTTTTTACCTTGTCTAATCACAGTCAAAGAAATGCCAGAAAACAGGGAGATCATTGGAGGTAGAGATGTTTCTTAGACCTCAGATTAGTCAGTTTCTCTCTCTGTCTCTCTGTCTATCTCTCCTCTTTCTCTGGAGATTGAGCCCAGGGCCTTACATGTGCTGGGCAAACACTCGGAGCTACATTGCCGGCCCTTTTTTAGCTTTATTTTGAGATAAAGTCTTGCTAAATTGCTCAGACTGGCCTTGAACTTGCAACCCTTCTACTTCAGCCTCTCAAAGTAATGAAGATTAAAGGCCTATGTCAATAAGCCTGGATTTCTAAGAACTGCTGGTTCTGTGGTTATTTCTTTTCCTTTGTTTAGAAAAATAGCTTATTCTTGCTTGTATGTAATTTTAACTGAAAGACCCAATACTTTATTTTTGTACAAATTCTCAGAAATACATCATGGGAGTGAATAAATCTGAGCTCTGATCTGACCTTTATCTTTACAATATAACAGGAGCACAATAATAATTTATAGGGCTCAGTCCTAAGTGTGACATTTCAATGAGCTGGGTAAATATCATTACCCAAAGCCAGCAGCTAGCACGGATACAAACCTAGAGGTAAATGAATGCACCCCTTTTCCAGAAGAAGGTTGTTAATTTGATAATGAATACAGTCTTAAAATCAGTGAAGGTTTCACTGATCAGAATAGTGTTGGTTAACAATAGGCAATAGAATAAAAGCAAAACAAAGTAGGAAATGCCAGGGAGAGGCTTCCATTTATCCAAAGAACAAGAAAATCTCTAATCCAAGGTAAGTCAGATTGATTCACTAGGAAGTAGCCCAGATGCATGAATAATTGCAGACTTACCCACCCTTCTCTGTGCCATATAGGAAAGGTTAAAGAAGCCAGACATTGTGTTATGCATGGAGAAGAACCCTCCAGGAATTTGTGGATTAGGAAAGGGAAACATTGGGAAAGAAGGAACATGGAAATGGATTGACAGTTCTGTCTGTTCCAACAAACACGAAAATCAGGGAAAATATTCAGCATCCTATCTCACTGTACTCTGGGAAGGCAAAGGTGCCCACAGCCAAGAGTCAAATTCTCTCTTACCAAGAGAGTCCTACCTTCCCAAACTTCCACTAATAACTGGAGTCTGACTTCTCTAGAAAATGGTGTCACACTGGGACTCTGTGAATAGCCTGAACTGAGGGGTCTCATCTGACCTACCCCTCTCTAAATAGCATAGCTCACTGGTGAGAAATCAGTGAGCAGCACAGAGAACGGTTGACGTGCATCAGATTCTTTTTATGCAGAAGAAAGTGTGGAAACCTTCGAGCTAGCTGAAAACACTTAACAATATATAATATGTATTTTTCTTTCTATATTTGCCTATTTTATTGTATCACAAGAGCCACAGCTACACACCCACGCTCCCCACTTCTTGTCAGTTGATCCTGTCTCCACGGTAGAATCACAATTCTCCCTGTACCACATCAAAATGACTAATAGAAAACCAAAACTCTGTCTAAGAAGAAAGCTAAAACAACAACAACACTCCACAATGACATGCTCTGATAGAATCTGGCACTTTGATAAGGAAATTGCTCTCCCTTAGTTCACAATTCCAGAGATTTTCTCCTCTCAGTTAACTCTGACTCGCAACCACAGTTTCCAACATCGTGCTTGGGTGATTCCAGAAATATTTGACTTAAGTTCTGCTTTGGACTGGAATAAAAAATTTGGTTTTGTGTTTGGAGAAATACATCCATACACTTGTCTTGTCCATCACCAACAGGTTAAATATACACACATATCACTTGCCAAGAGTTCTAGCTGTTTACATTTTCACCCAAACATGTGAATAAAAACCGCAGGCAAAACAAGTACTACCTCTCATATCTTTTATGGATTAACAAATAGCCTTTACCCTGCTGATGCCCGTTCTTAATTGGACTGTGCTGTGAGGAGCAATTAAGCCTAAATGGCCACTCGCTGAGAGCTGGTGAAAGAAATGCGGCTGCTGGAGGCATTTGCATTCTCTAAATAGGGCGCATATGCTTTGCTTTGGTGCCCATAAAGAAAGGAGGGTGACTCGTGCGGGTGCGTGCGTGCGTGTGTGTGTGTTTAAAAGTGAAAAAGGAGCAATTGTTTCATGTGCTCAGTGAAAATTTTTCAAGGAAAATGTTAAACATTGTATCATTTCTGCAACTTTTGTGCATATAAGAGATGCAGCAACGAAAGAGCTTTGTTTCTTTGTGAAGAGTGAGCAAGTGGGAGAGAAAGGCCTCTCCACTCCCTCCCATCCACCACATCTCTCCATTTCGTGTGCAAATGATAGATCAGTACTGGTAAAAGGAAGCAGAAAATGAGACAATTCCCTAGACACAAACAGACCTCACCTGAACAGCATGTGACTAGGGTAAGGAAGGAATATTCAAAGGCATTATCTTGGTGTGTATTTTCACTCTGGAAGATGAAAGAGAACAAGGAAGAGGTTGAAATAAGACTGTCCAGCTCCTTTTAGCACAGAAAGGAGTTACTAGCAGCTCCCAAAATATTCTTCAACCACATAGACACACATATTGTTGAGTTTGGTTACTAGGATTTGTACCATTTTTATTTTTGTATAGACAAGAAAATAGAGAAGTTAGAATTTTCTCCTAAGTTGTGCAGGATCCATTTAAAAGGTTTTGTTATTTTTCTTATCATAAAGAACAACTTCGTTGCTTTTATAAACATTATTTTCATCAATAAAAAATAAATTCTAAAAGACCAGGGAGAACAATGAATGGGGGAGATAGCTCCAAATTCGACCACCTACAAATATCCATCATTTATACTCTCTGAACAACATTCTAACATCTCCGTATGTACACACATGAAAGGAAGAATGAGAGAGAGAGGAAAAAGGGAGAAAGATGGAGTCAGAAGTCATTGTTAAATTTGGTCTCGGGTTTGCAGCTGAATCTTTGAACCAAGCAACAGACATGCCATGCAGTATAACCCTAGAGTGGGCAAAATCAGTTTCCAGAAGCATCGTATTGTTGACTTTTGCCGATCTTCTGTACAACAAACCCCTTCCCCAACACTGTCCAAAGACTGAGCCAGCACTCAGTCCCTTTCTTATAAAACAGCTTAGCTTTTGCCAGCACCAATCATAATTCCTGGCTAACAAGAGATGGAATTACCAACCACCTCAACCCCAACTTGCAGTTCAAACACAATAAATACAGCTGCCATTTTGTATAACCTCTGAGCACATTCTTAAGACTACTCAAATCTGCATTTTCCCAAAGTACAATTCTAATTAACTTCAAATAAATGCAGTATTCTTAACTAGGTTGGCTTTATTCTTATCAACATATTTTAATATTTAATACATACCTCTTCATTGGCAAGGTGGGGAAGGGATTCTATGCTGTGTATATTACAGATATTGGAAGGAAAACCTTTTCCTCTGCCCACTTATGTTCAAATAGTAGAATGGTAAGGAGCCTCAAAATCCAGTGACAAATGTAGATTAACAGGAATTTTTAAGTATATGCACATATTCATGAGCATTTGATAATGAGAAACTTGCTATATAACCAGAGGTACAGTTTATATACACAACAACCTGACAAATGTCAGGGTGAAGTTGAGCTTCTAAGAACAGTTATGAGGTTTTTTGATTAAAAACTGTCTTCTCAAAACCAAGAAACTCCCTTGAAGAAGGATCACCGGAAGATAAATTTTTAAGAGGCTCTACCTAAGTTTTACTTAAATGGTGTTTCTGCAGCTGCTGGTTGTTCCCATCTTTTCAGTTTAAGATACTGTTCAAATCACTTTGGTGGATTGTTGTATTAGTCAGCTCTCCTATTGCTGGACACATTACTATGCCTATAGTTTAAAGGAATAGAAGTTTAATTTGGCTCACATTTGAAGGAGACTCAGTTCACAATTGGCTGGCCTCAAGGCAAAAATATTATGGCTGAAGGGTATGGTGAAGCAAAGCTGCTTAAGTCATGGCTTGGGGAAGCAGAGGAAGGGAATAACATCAGGGAGTAAATGGCAAGGACCCAGACACAGACACTCTGGCCACGCCTCTGTGACTCACTCAGACACACCCACAAGCAGGCTCGGCCAATCCCCCAACTGGATCCCTAAACCAATTAAATTGACATAATCAAGATTAACTAGCAAAGGTATTAACCTCTGCAGAATTTTTAGCTGTCTCTCTAGCCCCTATTCACTAGACACAGTAGAAATCTCTCTTCCCTCCATATTACAATAAAAATAACTCCAGACAATTTTGTCTCCAGATATAGCCAAATTTTCTGTGAGGTAGGTAAAATAAAATTCCCTCTAGTTAAGAAAACTACCCTAAGGTTTAAAAAATAAAACTAAGGAAGGAAAAAAGAACTAATATACTAAAATCATGTTTAACCACATAATTCCATTTTTAATAAATGCTGACTTCTTATCATATAAGATACTGCCATGGTCTAACTAAGATTCTGCTGTGGGACTGAAATTCTTCCCTGAGTCAAACTGAGATTCTACCCTAGGTCTAACTGTACTGAGATAAAGAGAGTTGGAAAAGATACCAAGCCAGATCGTGGAGATGATGATGCAATATCCCATACTCCAGATATTTAAGTGAAATGATGCATGATTTTCCTTGAGTCTTCAGTCTTCCTAAGGTCATAATTGTGACATAGCTCTTTGTATCAGTCAGTGCTTACCAGAGAAACAGATTTGATGCAAGATATACAAATATATTTACATTGGTCATCCACAGAGTCAGGTCTGGAAGAATGTGGAAGGTCTGTTCACGCACTGGAGACCAAAGCATTCAGTTAAAGGCCTGGAGCTTGGTGTAGTGTCCCAGGAGGGTCTGTGATGGGAGGCTAGATAGTCTGTGGTGGAGGGCACCTTCTGCTCTCTCAGAGTGTCAAGTGTCTATGGGGTAACTAGGATGAGCCACTTCAGTAGTACCCTAAGGAACAGGATGCCAAGCAAGAGAATCAGAGCAGCAAGAATAATTCAGAAAGACACACTAAGGAATATTCCTTGGAATATAGACCAGCAGAGAGAAGAACCAAACTAGAAGCTAGACGGACATTACCAGAGCAAAACTTGCTTACCTACACAGGAGAACATCCTTAACTGACCCCAGAAGACTTCACACGTACATCTCTTGGGAGTATTTCATTTGGTTCACTGCCGTGCAGGATGACTCAGCAGTAATACCAACCTAAAAAATCAGCCTAAACACCTAAGTGCCGCTCAACCAATTTCCTGCCTTTCTTTCTCACTATTATGCACCAGAAGAGAAAGAGTCTCAGAAGAAAGTGGGTATAAAGAAAGAAAGGAGAGAAAGAAGTTTGTGCCTCATATGAGCGCACAAACTTCAGGTGGAGGAAATATAATGAAAGTTAAACTGAACATTTGATATTTTGTGGTTTTGATATGTCCTTCCCAAAGGCCCATATATTAGAAGTTTGGTCCCCAGGTTGGTGTTATTAGGAGTTGGTAGAACTTTTAAAGGGACTATTTGGGAGGTTGTAGGTTATTAGGAAGAGTCAGTATGAGACTCCAGATCATTCTTTTTTCTCTGTTTCACTTGCCCACCATGATGTGAGTGTTTTTATTTTTTTTAATTTTATTTAAAGAGAAAAAAAGCAAAACAGAAAAAGGGGTAGAAACAATACAGAATTTCAGAAAAAAATAAACAGTGAGAAATCACTAGTTGATAAATTACATATTGTCTTCTTAGACATAGTTGTTCAAATTACAAAATTAAAGCATATAGAGTGGACATTCAAACAGTGAGGCTGCAAACCATTCTGTTCAATGATCCAGTAAGAACGTCGCAACATGGTTATCAATCCTACACACTTAAACATAAATGCAGTTATATCCTTTAGAGCACTTTCTTTTCCTCCTTTTGCTTTTTAAGTCCATTTTATCTGTTTAGTTATATCCTGTTTCAGGTTGCTCAGTACCTTACTGACCTGTTTTGTTGTTGTTATTTACTTTTTAATCACCTTATGTTATTCTGTTGCTTTGTTTTTGTGTTTCTCCTCATCCATGCCCCATGGATCAGCTTTGGTGGAATTGGGAGTTTTTTGGATGTATTTTGTTACTTTGTTATCTACTTTTTTTTTTTTTTGAAGAAAGCAAAACACAGCAGAACAAGACAGAACAATCCAATGGGAGGCAGTGCAGTGAAACTGGCACAGAACCTCACAGTAGCTCACCAGGACAACAGCAATAGGCACAATAGCACATCCCGTTCTGTTCACATTAGCTGTTCTTTCAGTCAGGTAGAGAAATATCGAACTTATAAAAACAGAATATTGAATAGAGCAGTACCATTAATCAGAACTGAGCAAAATAGTGATGGCAATATTTGCCTTCAAAGAGATGGTAGAAGGAAATCCCCCTTATTTGCCACACTGCTTACATTCATCCTCCCAAGAGATACTCAGACCTCCAGCTCCTACTTGCTAATGGCGGGTAGGTGGTGGTGGATTGATGTCTGATTCTTAGCCCACGCACTGGTAGGCCCCCAGCCGCTTACCAGGGCTGTGAGCTGGCTGCCTGTTCTCCCAGCGCCCCAAGTTCCAACATAACGCAGAGCTCAGAAAACACCGATAGTTCTTGCCCTGGAGTGGTGGTGGCCTGTGAGGGTGAATGTTTTTAGAATGCCACTATCTTTCCCCATGATGTTCTGCATACCCAAACCCTGTTGAGGACTAAAAGCAATGGGTTTACCCAATGATGAACTAGAACCTACAAAACAAACCTTTCTTCTTTTTACATTGATTACATCCAATGTTTTCTTATAGTAACAGAAAGTGAATAACATAGAAGAAACCTCACTGGATTTTGGATGCTTGAAATTATTGGAAAAGTGATGATGTCAGATCAAGATATATTAAAAGATAAAGAAGGGAAGACTTAACTGAGACAGTTGTCAGACAGTGTTATGGTTTGTGTCTGGATGTCCCCCCAAAGCCTCGTGCTATGATAGGCTTTTTGGGCAGTGGCTCAATCTATAGTGTGTGGCACTGGGATCAAGAGCATGTGATTGTAAATCACTCTGATGATTGGTTTGGCACAGTTCTGGCTAGGATTAAGGATGTGGGTGCTACACCCAACCTAGGTCAGGTAGTCTGCATATAATATAACAGACAGAAAGAATCTTGCCTCTCCTTGATTACTTTTGCTGCCTTGTAAGTACCATGAGCTGTTTTCTGCCATGTGCCACTCTACCTTGGAGCCAGCCAATTATGGACTGAAACCGCCAAAAACTGTAAGCTGAATATACTTTTCCCCCTTTAACTTTGAGCCTCAGGTATTTTGTCTCAGCAAGGAGAGAAAGGTAGCAAACACAGAGAATGTGGATGAAAGATTATTATATTTGTGTAATTCAAATGGAAATAATTTTTAAATTGGTTATGTTTGTTTTGAGTTATCTCTTAATCTATTGGGTTAATTTTTTTTTCAAGAACTCCTGTTTAATCAGCTTTTCCTTGCTGTGGCTGAATACTTGAGACAAACAATTTAAAGGAGGAAAGACTTTTTGAAACTGACAGTTTCAGAGTATTCAGTCCATGGCCATCTGGCTCCATTGTTTTTGGGCCTGTGTTAAGGTAGACATGGAGTACAGAAGGGCATGGTAGAGAAAAGCTGTTCACTTTGTGACAGCCAAGGAGCAGAGATGGTGAAAAAAAGTCAAAGAGGAGGGGGCCAGGAAAAAGATATAATCCCCAGTGTCACACATCCACACTCCAATCAGATTTCATCACCTAAATTCCATCACTTCCCAGGAGTGCCATTAAATCCCCTCATGATCCCACACCTACTGAAATCCCCACCTCTGAACACATGAGACCTTTGGGGAACAATTTAGATCTAACTCATAAAACTTCTATGTCTGTATTACCTAATTATTTGTATTATTGAGAGTGTATGCTGCCTTTACACTTGAACTTGCACATTTAATAAGTCATTTAGTGATGCTTTGTTTCCTTCAGAATTTTGTTGGCATTCCTTCATCATTTTTTTGGCATAGAACATCGTTATGAAAAAAATCTAAAGTCGGCCAAACTTCTTCCTTATTTGCGATTTAATTTCTTCCCTTCACGGCCACATAAATCTCTCTTATTTCATATTCAGCAACATTTTCAGGATATGGCGTGGTGTTGATTGTGCTCTGTCAATCTTTACTAGATCCTGCTGTTACGTTTTAGTGCTGATTCAGGTTTTTATTGCAAGAAATTGTTGTCTTTTATATTATTGAAACTGTTTTTCTTCCATCTGTTCCATTCTTTTTCTCAAAAATGTCAATGAGTTTATGTTGAATCTTCTTTGTTTTTCTTCCATATCCTGTACTTTGTCTATAATCTTTTATGTATTTTTTTCCATTTCATTTTGGATGATAGAGACAAACCTGCTACACATAACTGTGTTGTCTGTCACATTTATGGTCTCTATATTGTTTCTCCTTCCATTTCTCTAAGTTGTTTCCCCATCTCATTCTATTTTCTTTTCATTTTTCTCTGAACCTATTTCTTCTTTAAAATACTTCTTCAGAGTAAAATTTTTATTATGAATAACCTCGAAGATTTTAGGGAAAAATTCTCTATATCCTTTCTCTGGTTCTATAGAAAATTGTTTTTGTGGTATGTTTTACATTCATCTTTTTAAAATTGTTTCCTTCTTTCACACTCCACTTAACTATTTATTACTATAAATTATTATTTGGCAATCTATCCCTAGAGATCCATTGTGATTATTAGTCATTTTGAAGGGCTTTCTGGGTTCATTTCTAAAAATTACACATCATTTTACTAAAATACTTATTCTGTTTGAGTCACATTCTCTCGTTAAATCTTTATTTTCTGTTTCATTAAATACTTTTCACCTCAATTTTAGGCCCATAAAAACTTCTGCTGGATATTACTCTTCTTTACCTCACTTCTGAGATTTTCCCTCAACCTGGAGCTTAGTGAATTTACTGAAGGTTTATAAAAGAGAATATCAAGAACTTTATTTTAGGGTGAATAATATAGGAGGCAAGGTACAGTGTACAGGGAAGAATGAAAGCAACGAGTTTGGGTTTTGGTGGTTTCTTTTCTTTTGTGGTAGTGGGATTGAATCCAAGGCCTTGCACTGAACAACATACCCAGTTCTTTTTATTTAGAGACACTTCTCTCAAAGTTGCTCAGGCTGACCTCAAACTTGCAATCCTCCTGCCTCAGCCTCTCAAATAGCTGGGTGACAGACATATGCCATCATGCCTGGCTAAAAACAATTAAGTTCTAAGCTACATACAATGAATCTTCACCCGAAGTTTCAGATTTTCTTTTTTGGGAATGAAGAATTATGAGATTTTATATATATATGTATATACATATATATATATATATATGTATATACATATATATATCAGCTCAACAACCGCATCTGAGATCATGGTAGTAAAAGTAATGTCCCTGATGCAGGGTCAGAAGACAACTGCATTACACCCCTCTGCAGATCGGGAGCTTATTGCTTCATGCTGGCTATTGTAGGTCAAAGCATTCCCCAGACTGTCTCTTCATCTTTTACCTCTCACTTTTCTTCAACTTCTAAGGAACTGGATGGATTACCAGTTTTTTCCTCCTAGAAATGCACTTCAGAAAAATTAGGAGGTAAGCAGAGGAGGGATGACCATGTGTACTGCATGCACATCAAGGTCAGTTTCCACTTCTCAATGTATTGGAATGGAAGAGGGGGCAAAACATTTGACTGGTTGAATGACATTTCCCACCCAACATTAAAAATTTCCCAGAAGTAAAATTGGATAGGGATAAAGATCATCATGTTCAACACTTAAATTTATCAATAATCAGTGCAAGGATAAAAACTCAGCCCAACTTGTTTCTAGGCTAATGTGCTAGCTGCGGCATCAAAGGCAGCTTCTCTGCCAAAGAAAAATACAAATGGATAGAGGAACAAGCTACCATCCTTATTAAAGAGTAGGAACAACATATTGTCAGAGAAGTCCCTCCCCAAGTTTTAGTAAAGGAAAGCTCAGAGCCACTGATAATTACTCCAATCCTTCAGAAGAGATCTTGGTGTTATGACCATGGACTTTTCCCATAGAGGTATGAATACCCTGGTCCACCTCCTAAACGGTTTCGCTCTGGGCTGAGCCTCCCTCAAGTTAATCTTACTCCTGTAAATCTATACAGAGTACCAGGATCTGATTCATTCTTCTGTATTTGGGTTCCTATAGCATGATATTTGCACCTATAAAGCAGCTTATATCAATGCTGGTCCAAACATGGTTTATTTACGCATCTAGTGTCAATATTATCTTAATCTCTGGGAGACAAGAGCCAGGCAAACTCTCAAATGGCTGTAATACCCTGTGATGCATGCTAGTGAACTCTACTTGAATTGCAGTCTTATTCCAAGTGTTCTTGATTCTTTTGGTAATCTGGTGAAGCCATGAACTCCTTATCATAATTATCCATCTAAATCAATAAAATTTTTAAAAGAATATGAAAGAAAACTAGTATTTTTATGTATTGTTATCAAAAAAGTTACACAGATTTGTAACATAGTAATGTATGTGCTTCTTTAGCAGTACATTAAATGAAATGTTCATATGGTAAAATAAATCTAGCAGCAGGTCTAATAATAATTTATAAGAAGTAATAAATGTAAATAATATTTCAAGATATTTGCAATAACTATAATGCATAAAATAAATTGATTTTTACTGGTGACATAGTCTTAGATACTACCAATGCTAATTTAATTTTTATTCTTTTGTTTCATGCTTATAATCACAAGAAATGATAAGTTTTGGCTAGACATTAGCAATACAGAGTTTATAATTTTTCTTCTTCACATCCACTGATCCTTTCCCTTGAATTCTATCCATGAACTGTAAGTGTGTTATAAAATCACCAAGGAATGTACCTCTCTGCTGAAATCTCAACTCGCTTGATGTGCCCCCAGTAGCTGGGGCAGGAATTAACTCATTACTAGAAAATTCATCAAAAGCTTGCTTGGGGCTTTAAGGGGACAAGACTTTGAAGCAGGAAAGGGTTTTCTAGGTCAAGAACTAGGAATAGAAGTGCTGCAAAAGAGAATAATGACCTTAAAGAGTGAAGAAAGAAAGTAGGCTTACAAAAGGAGTTGGTAAGTGATAGTAAAAGGATTTTTCTTCTGCTTCAAATTCTTCCTCTCTTTTTCCCTCCTTTCCCCTTGATTCCTCTTTCTCCTTGTGGTTGCAAGAACAAGAATTGGGACAATAGATTCTGACAGAGATTTTCCTCTTATAGCTATTAAAAAGTATGAAATAGCAAGTTGTCTTTGGAATCTTTCAAAAGAAATGACATAAAAAATAGATTTGGTCAGAGTTGTATATCACAGCTGTATTTAAAGTCATGAAAGATTGTTATATAATTGAAATTCCACCTATGAAGAAATGGTTGTAAATTGAGATAGCAAAAGACACAACAAAGATCAGATTGACAAGTAAGGCACACACATCAGAGACATTGTCCAGGTCCTGGCTTTATTAATAAATTAAAGAATGAACATAATGAGGTGACATAGGTACACTTACGAGAGGTAGAGACCCCTAGCAGAGACCCCTGGCAGTGCTCTCTGGACACTTTTCCTACTGCATGCAAAGTGCTCTGCCTGAGACAACGCATGACCTCACTTAAGAAAAGTATGCAGCCACCATATTTATTCAGACAGAGTGTCTTAGTTCAGAAAACATCTGAAACATCTCCATTTTATACTCCCATATTTACATAATTTATATGACATCTTCTTGAGAACCATGTCTCATAAATCTGTAGGTTCCAGGTTTGTTTATCTAAGAAAATCCTGCACACCAAAGTACATTCTGCTAAAAGCATTCCATGGATAAGGGATCTCCTACTAGCAGAATCCATTTGTTCACCAGGAGGTCTGCCATTAGTGTCTTTACAAGATTAAACCTTTTTTATTTGCTATCTTTTCAACCCAGGAACAGATCTCCCCGAATAGGGAAAGAATGGATCATAGAACTGTTGCTTCTCAAGCACGCAACACATACTATATGTAATTTTATGGACCATAAAAGTTTATATTGACATAAGACAATACTTTTGATATACTAATCAATGACAAGAGTATATAACAACTTACAGTATTTTTATTATCATGTCAGCTATGTAAAAATACTACAGAGAAAAAAAGATTACTTGTTAAAAGATTTTGAAGATTATCCCTGTATCTACAGATTAGGCATGATTATTTCATCCTTTATTTTTTCCATAAGAACTATGTATCACTCTTACACTTGGTTGAAAGCGTTCAGGAGAATCCACGCAGCACATAGGACAGAAGATAGAATTTGAGAACAAACTGATTTCAATTCAAACTCTGGCTTAGCTGCTCACTACTATGAGATCTCGGGCAAATTAACCTGTTTCCTCAACTCTAAAGTGAGCAACATAATAACCACCTATCAGGGAGATTGTGCATCAGAAGTAGATACACAACCACAAACATCATGCTCTTCCTTAGATACCCTCTCAATCAGAGATCTCAAGCCTTGCTGCCTCCTAGTGTACCAAGCAATTCCTTACTCTTAGAAAGTCTCCTCCTGGGTCACGTCTGCATAATTGACCCAACCATTCTTATGCACAGAGTTGCTCTGTTGGCCTGCCATTTCCAGATTTGAATGAATCATATCACTACAAGGCCTGGTGTCTCACATTCTGGCAGCTGAGGGTATGTGAGGGAATTAGCCCTCAATCAGGCAAACTTTGGTCAGCTGAAACTCCTTTTTTCAATGAAAAGAAAGATGGTGGGGTATGGAGGGATCGCCTACTGTCTGCTCTCCAATCGGTTACCCAGAGGCATAGTTTCTTGACAAAGTCTCTCTAGAAGAACCCCACCTTCCCTTGTAACACATCTGCTGGACACACAAAGCATCAGGCAGCACCTCATCACAAAGCACCAGTCAGGCCAGCAGCTTTGTATAGCTTTACATCTTCTTTTGCTTCACTGTGTTTTTCTTGACTTTTGCTGCCCCCAAGTTTCTACCTCCCAAATAAATGATCAGTACTTTATTCCTTGCCTCAAGTTTTGCTCAGCTGTTAGGGAAACCTGAGCTAAAACAGAATTTGTATCAAGTGTTCAGCATGTAAGCCCTTAGAATAAGATATATGTATGTATAAACATATGAGGGAAAGGCCATGGGTTTGATCCCTGGAATGGCAACAACACAGAGAGAGAGACAGAGAGAGAGAGAGAGAGAGAGAGAGAGAGAGAGAGAGAGAGAGAGAGAATGTACATGGTGCTCTAGATAATATAATGAAGTTTAAATGAAAAAATTTTTTTTCTTTTGGTTCTCATTTCCACATTCTACCCATTCCATTCTATAAATAAGGTGGAAATCCATCATATTCATTTAACTTATGATAAGTTGCCTTATACTTAGAATTGTTATTTGAAAGGTTACAAATCATATGCCTGTTGCATCAGTGAATCGGTATAATATCATGGCTAAAGTGCCACAGGTATATGAGTTGGAATCCTAATTCTCTGTGATCAGAGGGAAATCAGCCATTTAAGATTCTTCTCTCTTCTGAAAACTGATTAAATTAATACATGTCTCGTGAGGTTGTTTCAGGCTTGAACTAAATAATGAATGTGAAGTTCTAGGCACAACCTCTTCACATAATATAAGAAAAATAGTAACAGCCAATATTTTCAAAAATGTCATTAAAATATATGTTCTGAATCAAGCCATACTAATGTTTAAAACTGTGTTAGTTAAGAGTAGGAGTTAACATGATCATGGATTATTTAGTTCATAGGTTGTTTACATTCTCGTGCTTTAGGATAGTCCGGGGATGGTCCCAAGCCTCGTTAGTGTCAGAGCTCTCATTAGTCACTTTCACGTGCCTGTTGACCCAACAACTCTGGGAAATGGACAAAAACAGGCAACAGGAGCAGAATGAGCAAGGCAGCCCAGGACCTGGAGACCTGCCTGGTTCAAGGAAAACATTCACAGAGGCAATAGATAAAGGGAGCAGGACCTACCATGGTACCCCAAGGCATCAAAGCCCTGGTCTCCTTGATGGGGATCCTAGTCCTGGTTTATGCTGAACAGGGCCAGTGAAGACTGGGGAGAAGCTATCACGAAGAGCTTAGGGTGCTCTGTAATACCCTTCCCCCACCAGGGAGCTTGTCTCAAGCAGCACTTCTAACCACAGAACCAAGGGACTGAGGCTCTAGGGGACATGCCTGACTCATTCGTAATGACTCAGGGTAAGAAAGAACTTGCAGACAGAAGGTATGTGATGACTAAGGTCAAACAACCTGTGGCCAGAGAGGGTGATAAATAGATCAGTGTCAGGTGAGAGAAACCAGTGCACTTCCAGGGGAGAGTGGAGAAGGCCAGCGGCCTCACCACACCCATGGCACTCAACCTGGAGAGCCTTACATCCCTCACAGCTAGCATAAGATCAGAGCACAGTTTGGCAGCCACCCAGCTGCAGCTTCCACAGACACTGCCTGCTGCCCCATGCTAATACCAGTTTTCTTTGGGGACATTTCACAGTTAAATCTTTACTAAATTCTTGTCTGAAATAAATCTCTTAGGAACTGTGACCTAAGATTTTTTTTAAGAGTTCCTGTGATTCTTTATCTTTTTTATGCAGGAGGAGTAGATTGTAGAACAAAACTTGAGCCTCTCTTTCACTTCCAACAAATACTTCAAAACTCAGTATCATTTGCATCTTTTCACATCAGAATATCATCCATCTCATGGCTTAACATGATGAGATGATGCTGGAGGACATTATTATTTCATGTTTCTATTCTGAGAAAGATGCCTCTCTTCAACTTAACTACTAGCTGACAAAAATAATGTTGAACATCTGCAAGAGATAAAACAACTTGAATCCAATTTCCTTTCATATAGATTAAGAGCCCTATTCTCCTGTCACTTATGTAGTATATAACTCAATTTTTTGCAATATTTAAATGAGAGGCTAGTTTTTCAGGTCTGTCATGTGGATGGCATAAATTTTTTATTTTGTCCCTACCACTGATGTAGTGGATATATGAGACCCTGACAGAATGTGGCAGCTCAGAAAAGAAAAGAGAATCATACACTAAAGGACAGAAAGACCAATAAGAAGAAGAAGAAGAAGCTGGAAGAAAATCTGTTTTGAGAATACAAATAAGTCAGTATACCAAGGAGATAAGCCAACTGTTGGCCAACTCAGTTGGAAACTAAGTCACTGGTATGGATCAAGAGTAAGTGCCCTGCAATTTGTATCTAACTTGACAGTCAAAAATACCTGAACACTGAAGTAATGCATAGAATGGAAATGAAAATCAATGTTGTTGGTTCAAGTAACTGAAAAGTCCTAGGATAATCTGGCTACAGGTAAGAACTTTTCAAAGTCATCAGAGCCTGGTTTTTCTATTTTTTGGCTCCATTTCTTTTGTGTTGGTTTCATTCTTAGACTTTAACCAAACAGGAGAAAATTGGCTTCAACAGCTCCAGACTCGAATAACAAGTTTATAAGAGGAGTATGCTCTCTGGGCCATTTGCAAGGTTGAGTTAGGAAAACATTAAATACTTTCAAGTCTTTAAATCAATGGGAATTTAACTGAGGGAATTGGTTACATGGGTGATAGAAGAACTGAGAATCAAAAAGGAAAGAATGAAGAAACTAGTGTGGGATGCTAGAAGGACAAAGGGAAAAGGTAGTATTAGTGGAACCCAGGAGCATAGGTCCACAGCAGAACTAGCAGTGACAATCTGTCTAATGAAACTAGTCACAGAAGAGAAAGAGTCACTGAAATACAGCCCAAGGCAAGAGTGAAATTATCCTGGCTTCTTGTACCTGTTCTCCCATCTCTCCTCAGTGCCTCTCATGAACAAATCTAGCTGGAAGTCAGCAGCTGATGCAAACTGAGAGACATAGCTGTCTATAATATAAGGTTTTTAAAAAACCACGCAAAAATTAAGCATAAAATTTTTGTATTTCTCTGTCATAATTATCTATGACTCCAATCTGTTGCATCACCCTTCCTTGGCCAACAAAGGATCCCTTACATATATCTTGGGTAGATTCCCCCAAATTGTTGACCAGTTTCAGTTATCAAACTTCAGTTTCATGATGGGGCAGCATAAATTTTCATGCTGCTAGAAGTACCGAGTTACTCTTGACCAGGTAGTCACCAAGACCATAAGAAATTCTCAGCCAGCATGCATCAGGGGAGATAGGCAGCAGAAACCTCGGATCTTGGACACAGCACTTGAGCTGAAAGGAATTCCTCACCAGTATGCCACTAGGTTAGGAAAGAACTTTCAGTCATTCAGGGAAGTATGAACTGCGGGCTGGGCCAGTGGGGAACTCCAGACCAGTAAACAGCCAGCACCAGTAGAGTACCACTTGGCCTGAGTTCCCCGCTAGTGAGGCTGGAACAGGGAACTCTAATAGATGTGTGGTAGGGAATGGTGATTCTCAGCTGGTGTAGATGGGTGTGAGTTGGCTATACAAAGGTGAGGAAGTGGCATACAACAAACTGAGGAAATAAGTATATTCAGATAATAGGAGATACTAGTCTCAGTATTTTCAGTTATAGAAAAGAGTACAAGTATCTTATTATTCTTACTGTCAGAATATACAGTCAGAATATATTTTCATTTTATATAAAATGAAAATATATTCATTTTATATAAATGAATAAATGTATATACCTGCATCTGTTTCCCAGTTCTGTGTTGAGAAGGCCTAGAAGCAGCACCCTATTAGCAGAATGAACAACTGGCCCCAGCTCTTGGTTTTTAAATGCCATTTTCAACAAAAAAGGAGCTAAAAGCATTTGGGAAATTGTTAATTCAGGGACTGAGAAGAAAGTTGTAACTAAGCCTAGAACATCATGTTCTCAAATGTAAGCAAGTTCTCAGAGAATGATAGGGGTAAAAAAAATATAGGAGTCAAACTGATGGGGATCCCCACCTAAGGGAAAATTGAGCACTAAAATAATGACCTTTTTAGATTACAATGCATTGACTAAAATAGAACGCCATGCATTCATGCAAATATAAATACATATAAACACAAACAAATAAGGTACAGAAAAAGTCTACTTTACAGTAGATTGGCAACTAGTAAGTACAGAATGAATAATGGAGTTAGAAAACTGTTATTTGGTTATTTGGCAACCAGCATAGTAATAATTGAGTGAGGCAGGAAGTGGTAATGAATGCTTAAATTAGTGAGTGAAAATATGAAGAGGGACAGGATGTTTACATAGTCTCAAAGTACTTCACAAGACACTTATTTACAGCAGAGAGAGATCTAGCAGATAGCATCTTAACCAAGTGAAAAAAGCTCACATCAGCAGCAGTAGAACAAATCCACATCATGTACATCCTGTCATTCCATGATGTTCTTGGGGAAGAGATTTATTATATTAATCTAATCCTGAGGAAATATGAGACAAAACCAAATTTAGGAACATTCTACAAAGTAACAGGCTTGGATATTTGAAACATAACAAGACCTTGAAGGGCGAGGAAAGATGGAAGAAATGTCTTGAGTTGAAACAAGCTAAAAGAAACGACACCTAAGTGCAAGACAAGATTCTAGCTTGGATTATAAACCTGTAAAGAACATTATTGTCAAAATAGGTAAACTTTCAATGAGTTCTCTGAATTACGTGTTGGAATAAAAATCCGTGTTAATCTCTTCCTTTTTATAAAAATACACCGAAGTGGTCAAGGGTAATGTATCATTTGGCTGCTGTCTACTCTCAAGCTGTTGAATGGGGGAAGTGTGTGTGTGTGTGTGTGTGTGTGTAAAGAGAAAAAATGAATAAATAATAAAGCAAATGTGTATAATATTAATAAGTAGGGGATTTAGATGAAAGATGTGCAGAAATTCCCTGTATTAACTTTGCAACTATTCATCCCTCCCTATATTATACTTTTTAAAGGATTTTATAACACAAGCACCTAGTCCTGGTGTTACACATATTTTAATTTTATGCATATGTATCATTTTTTTTTCTGGGTACCTAAATATCATTAAAAGACTCTGTTTTGGTGACTTCATGTAGTAATCATATTTGTATGTAGAATCAGCTAACACAATTTAAGGAACACTTAAAGAAAATGAATATGAAATTTCAAATTCAAACTTAGATAAGAAAGAGAATATTTATTTAGAAGGGGCTCAAGCAACTGCTGGAAATGAAGCTCAAACTGTGGTGGTATTGTGGTAAGCCTGCATCTGTTGCAATGGGGAAGTGGATCCAATCTACCCCCTAGCATGGGCCGAGGAAATTAGACCAACTCAAACTGACTGGGTTAGGAAATGCCTACCAGATTAATGAAGCATGATTCTGGGTATGTCTGTGGGATGTTTCCAGAGATAATTATTCACCAACAAAGCAAAACCTACACTAGTTTGGGTTTCAACCTAGAAGACTGCTCAGCCTATCTCTGCTGTTCTCAAATACAAAAGCCAGCCTCCAGCCTTAGCAAACAGGCTATAGGACAAGGATAGCATTGATAATTTAAAGAGTGACTAGAAATAATGTGCAGTAAGAAGCAAGTAAGAGACTACTGTGAGACCCAGGCTAACTTCCAGAGACCATATCACATTTGGGAGAACATATTATAGCAACAAAGACCATGACTTTTGCCTATGTCTTTGAGACCTTGTGACATGGAAGCCACGGGGAACTTGGCTATTGTAGAACCAGCTCTTGGTATCTATCAGGTACAGGATATCCTATATATACCACTCCTCATGCTAGCCTGTGTTCCATGGAGAAAATGACTGTCCTTACCCCTCCCTCTCCAGCCCTGTCACATGACAATAACAAGTCAACAGAGGTCCTTGTTCTAACAGACTGTATTGTTTGTGCTGACTTGTGCATGAAGGAAAAGAGAATAGAGAAGCAGAAAAAAATGTTACTACAGAGTTAGAATGGAAATAGTGCTCCCTCAGCTGAGCATTTCACCAAGATGAAACTTACTTCACTTTTATAACACCACTGATCAAAGAACTGAGACAGCTCATACTATTATCCATCACTTTATGGTAGTGTCCTTGGATGCTACAAAAGAATACATGTGGGTAAATTGCCAATTTGTTATTTTTAGTTCTGGAAAAATTTGACTATAGGGAGAAATTTCAAGCAAATCACCCAGTCCCTAGCCTGTATATAGAATGTCGAGGGCACATCTCCAACTATCAGTGAGAAATACTAGTAACTTCCACAAGCATTTGGAAGTGACCAAAGGCTGTTTCCCAGCCTTCTTTGGTCACACAGGCTTGCACAAGAGCTTTTATAGGAGTGTGGAGCTGTGGGTGCCAGAAGAACACTTTCTCCCTTAGTCTCTGCCTTTGCTTCCCCCTGGGAAAAGCTTCAGTCCTTCTTATCTTCACAGAACAGGCTGCTTCTTGTACTCCAGAATAACTCAGGTTTTACCTCCACAGCAAAGTCTTTTATGTCACCATACCAGAACAAGCACTCTCTGATCTATAAAACACACCATGGCAATTTATTGTCTGTCTCCCCTATATCAGGGCAATGACTTTGTGCTGTTCATCACTGTATTTTAACCCAGCACGTGGTCACACTCATTGTAGATGGTCAATATATTGTTAATTCAACAGCCACAGTAAAAGACAAAGGAAGGGAAAGAAAAACTAGACTCAGCATCATCTGAATGAATGAATGACTGAATGAATGGACAGATACAGGCCACCATCTCTTGAAATAAGTTTCTCTCATGAAACATGCCAAAGTACAGAGCATCCCAAAGAAACTTTTGATTGGGAAATAAAGTAAAAAATAATTCTCAAAATAAGACATCACAGAAATCCTCAAGAACATAAAAATGTTTTGCCATGGAGCTTGAGAAAGTGGCTCGATAGTTGATAAGAATGCAGGATGAGCAATCTCTGGTAGAAAAACTGGGCTGGGGATTTAGCTCAATGGTTTAAGTGTTTGCCTGGCAAGCGTGAGATCATGAGTTCAATCCCCGGTACCGCAATAAAAAAAAAAAAAAAAACAGTTGGAAAAACTGAATAGAACCCATGATACAGAGCTTCTGTCCAAATCCAGATGCTTCCTCACCACACCCAGATGCTTCTACTCACCAGCCTGAGCTGTGATGCGAGTTCAGTAGGTCACTGAGCTTCATGTCAGTCCCTAGGAGACATACCAGAATCTGGGCTAGAGTCTTCAAATGGAATCCAATGTGGCCACTGAGAGTCTGACAGAACAGGAGGGTCACCAGAATTATTCTGATTATTCCAGATTGTTCAGCCACTCAGAAGTCCTGCTTATTTTACCATGGCCAGCTTGTACTTTTGGTAATAGCAATACAGTTCTCTGCAACTTACAGCTTACAATGAATGACCTTAGGTTCCTATGACTTCATCACAAGTTCAAAGTAGCATATTGAAAATCTTAACACCTGGCTTTGTGTACCTTAAACATCTCAGATTATGCTTGGGCAAAATCATCTAACACACCTTTTTTATAATAAAGTGTTGAATAGTTCACATAACTTACTGAATAACTATATCAAAAAAAAAACTACTGGGAACATAGTATTCTGTAGATTATAGTTGTTTCTTTTTTCCCCTCTGACCAGCATCCTACTGAATATCACTGATCAGGAAAAGATCAAAATTTGAAAGTTAAAGTAAGGTGTGCACAGAATGTGTCTCACTTTTACATTATTGTAAAACAAAATAATTGGAAGTTGAATCATCCAAGTTGGAGGCTATTTGTACTTATTAAGCATCTACTATGTGACAGGCACAGTGCTAAACAGGTCCTCCTTAACTCTGTTTTAGTTTCATTCTAGACTTTGCATAGGGATTGTTGGATTCAATGGATGTGGTACTAAGACTAGAATCTAAAGTGATAGAGTCCTGAAACAAGGGGCTAAAGTACATACTACAATAAATGCTTATTAAGCGAGTGTCTACTCACTCTGTGAAAGATAAGGAGTTAGCAAACAGGTTGCTTCAGTGTACAGGTGGATTATATACTTCAAATAGAAATGAGCAAGCCCAAGTAGGGGTCATTCTACGTGGATCTTTAGTGGGTATTGGCCTAAGCCAGGGCACATCAGAAAAACCACAGTTCCAGTGGAGGGAGAACTCTCTCAAGACAGAAGCCCCCTAAACTCAGACCAGATCTTCTGGGTAGATCAGGAGAACTGAAGTTCTAATGGAAGGAGCAGCTCCCTGATGGCAGGAAGCCTCTAAACTCAGAGCAGGGTACAGGTGTTAAAAATCCAGCTCCAAAATTTCTAAACCAACTGGTTGGCAAAGGATATGTTCAGATTCAGTTTCCATATCATCTTTGTGTTCAGAGTCTTATCTCCATTTTTTTTTCACTATGTAGTTGAGGCTGATCGTGAACTTACTTTGTAGCCCAGGTTGGTCTTAAAGTCACAGAAATCCTCCTGCATCAACCTCCCGAGTTCTGAGATTACAAATGTGTGCCACTAGCCCTCTTGCCTTCATTCTTAAAACCTCAATTTACATAGCATGTGGGTCTCTAATACTCAACATTTGAACAAAGTGTTATTTCAGAGGTTCTATCACTCTTTTTTCTTGGTTCTTCACATTACATTTACACACTCTAATCTATAAGGACCAAAAGAAAGTTGTCTTAGAACTTAGAGCCCCCAGCAGAAAATTTATATGATCAATTAGATGACCTGAGTATAGTCAAAACTTTATGTTTGTCTCCAAAAAGACAGCATCTATAGACAGTATCTATAATAGTCTAATTATATAATATGTCCCAAAGAGTGTTATATCTGACACTGAAATCTTCCAGTGTAGAGAATAGTGTGCCATTTATCCTCCATATGCTGGAGAAAGTGGCACAATAATGGAACAGTCATTGAGATCCATTTTAAAAGAAATGCCACCCACTCAGGTGAGGTTCATTAACCTGCACACTACCCTCCACAGGGGGTGGAGTGCTGCTAGTTACAGCTGAAAACAAATTCTGTGATCTGGTTACACCTTTTGTTTGTACTCCCTTGGTTGCGGGCCCTCCAGGTAAACAAGTTGAGGCATATGTTATTCTCTGGAAGAAAGTTTGAATACTGTGGGACCCACAAGGTGTGCTTGGGAAGGTCACATTTTTCTTTAATGCTACTGTTGTTGCCAAAATTTGGAACTTTTCATTAAAACACCCAGATGGGTGCATCATGGTCTTTACTATGTGCCTTTAGCAAAAAAACAATCACCACCATTTTGCAAAGTCTGTTTGTAAAAATTTCTGGATCAATAATGCTCTCAGGGGAAATCTCTAGCTTGGAACTGATCTGTGAAGATTTCAGGTACATACTAGATTTTATGTACATGTAATCGATAATTGTTAATTTCCATCTGAAACAACTACAAAATTTGTGGTATAAAAAAACTTTGTGTAGTGGCTATTTTCATAGTTTAAATTTGCTGATAACTCTCCACCTCATCCTCTCAATAACTGGACTCAAATATAGTCTAGATGCTTGATGTTCAAGTTAACTATGAGAAAAGTTAAACCATGTAGTTCAAAATATAAAATTTCCTAGCAACTTTTCGAATGTTTCTAAACAAATTCATCTTTCTTTTTCTGTTTCTTTCCCTTATGTAATATAAACTGTGGAGGGACTCAGTGGATAACATTGTCATTTGGTCTTTAGTCACAAAATAGATTGGTTTGTGACTATATTTGAAGAAGAAATGGACAGAGCTGAAAGAATATTTTCATCTTGCTAAGCAAAGCAGAGCATTATTACTATTGCTCTCCAATAGTTCAAATATGTGTCCCTGTAAAAGGCTATGTGGGGAACCACTCAGACGGCTTCAAAGCTCAGGAGTGTTGAAGGACACCTGAGGATATGACCCAGCTTGTCTAGTGCAGGTGCACTATGACTTAGCACAGCTAAACATGCATATACTGGCTACAGCACTATGTGACAATATCAATATGAGATAACAGCCTGTATAAGAATTATACAATAAAGACATGGGTGGCTCTTGTGCTCGCGTACTATTGTGCTCTGCTCCATGCTTTCTGCTATTGTTGTTGATGTCTTGCACATGTACATTCTTCAGCTTTGGGACCTCATCCTTAAAAATCTCACTTGGCCCCCTGGAGCAGACTGATAGGCTATGGATGGATTTGGGTGGCTAAAAGAACGGCTGTGACAAAACAATTAAGCTTTTTTATTATACACATTTAACATTACTGTTGTTGGTGTTATTATTTGAGTTTTACAGTCACATTTCTATAATGGGGCAGTGGCCTTGCAAGGCCACATTTCTCATTTGACTGAGCTCCAAGGAAGAACATTGCCATCTCCTGTGAGGAACCCTGGATAAACTCAAGGGTTTAAACCCATCAACTCAAGGCTATTGTGGAGGCAAAAGGTTACTTGTGGATAACAGGGGAATGACTTACCAAGTCTCAGACCATGCTTTTACACATTCTTGAGATTATTATAAAAATTTGCACTACTCCTGATCCTGCCTCTTTGACAACTACAGGTCCAGAAGTTAGCCAGTCTCATGAATAAGTGATCTTTCAGACCTCACCAAGCAGGCAAGACATCACTGACCTGCCCCTCCAAGAGGTATGGTTCACTAATGGAAGTAGCTTTGTCCAAAAAAGACATCAAAAGGCTGGTTGTGTGATACACAGCTCACAGTAGATCACTGAAGCCAAATATCTTCCCCCAGGATCTCTGCTCAAAAAGCAGAGCTAACAGCTCTTCCTTGAGCATTAATGTTAGGAAAAAGGCAAAAATATCTACACAGACTCCAAATATATCTTTCTGTGCTAGATGCTTACACAACAATCTGGAAAGAAAGGAACTTATTAACTAATAGTTATTTATAAGTCACAGCAAGAATTCCACAGTTCTTCTTCCCAAGCAGAATGCAGTGGTATGCTGTAAGGGACATCAAAGTGATATCTCTGAAGTCTACTTGAGAAATCAGAAGGCTGACAGAGAAACAAAAAGGGCAATCTTGTAGCCTCTTAAGACTCTAGCCTTATTCCAATTTCCTAAGGAACCACTACAACCAGTCTACTCTTCCCAGAAACATAGGTGGGCCTTAGGACTATGGGTAATTAAGACTCTAGTGGTATTTAGAAAAAAAACTGGTCCTTCCTCAAGGACACAGTAGAAGGCTATAAAAATTCTTCATGATATTTTCCATATAGGAAGAGATGCTACATTGGAAATGATCACTAGAGTTTTCATAGTACTAGTACTAGTGGCAACCATTCAACAGATCTGCAAAGACTTTAGTCTTATGGGAAGACTGAGAATTCCAACCAGACCTTAAAGTGAGCTCTTCAGAAACTTTGCCAAGAGATGTCTGAGTCTTGGGTTCAATTACTGCCAATAACTCTCACAAAGGTTTGAAACATGCCCAAAACTGGGCTAAATCTGGGCCCATTTGAGGTGTTATATAGGAGGTCATTTCTACTTTCTGATATGGTAGTGGACCCAGAGACCATGAGACTCTTACAGTATCTTCTTAATATAGGTCAAGTTCAACAGGCTATCCAAACGTATGGGAAAAGAGCTCCTGGTCCAGGGGGAAAACCTACTGTCCCCCTCTGGAGATCAAGTGCTCATAAAAACTTGGAAAGAAGAAACATTCACAGACCAATTTAAAAAAAATAGAAGAGCTTCTTTTCAGTGATCCTTGATGCATCCACTGCAGCAAAGGTGGAGGAGATAGATAACTGGCTTCGTCTTTCTAGAATAAAACCAGTTCCTTGAACTGAATAAAGAAAAAGCCCACTCAAAAGGAAAAAGCTACTCTTATGAGCATCTGAAAGACTTGAGATTTCTCTTCTAAGAGCAAGACTACAGTCCTGCCACAGATAAACAAACGGGATCTCGCTGAGGCCGTGGTTTTTAGGTTCTTGATAATTTACCTAATATGCCTCTCTGACATAGAAAGCATGGAAAATCTTACTTATTCCTCATATTTGGGCTAATAGTAATTTTTATTTCTCCCATCAAACAGGCAGTTCAGCAATCCTGTTCTTGTTGTCTCCTAATGCTTTTTTTGTTCAATCCAGCCAGTGAGCCACAACACTCAAGGTACTTAGAAAGCACATAATCCCCAGTAGGCAAGGTCTACAGTCCCTTCTCTCATGAATTCGCTATAAAAAACTGAGACTTTTACTCCCTTAACCCCCCACAAAAAGTTATGAGGAATGCGTATCTCTCAGTGGGCAATAAGATAGGAAGTTAGGGTGTAGCTACAATTGGTTGGGAAGGGAGGCATGCAATATTCCAGGACCTTGCATGTGGACTTCTCATGAGGACTTGAGCAACGTTTTGATCAGATGACCTGGGTGTGATGTAAGCATGGAAAGTATAGAGAGAGACAGTCACCATTAAGAGATCACTACCATGCCTCCTCACATTGGCCCACCCTATGCTTTAATGTGTTTTTTCTTTTTTCTTCCTATATTACTTGACCCAAACTCCCTCTCCACAACCCATTTTTCTGCTTTTGCTCTGCCTTTAATAAAAGTGAATCTTTGCCACTGTTTATGTTTGTTTTGTTCAATTCTTTGTTCAGAACAGAAAAGATCTGGAAGTCTCTGAGAGGAAGACTTCAGCAACCCAGAATCTGGTAACATTCTCACACTTCCAGCATCACCCAATTCACTCAGCTGCTGCCTCCCAGAGCCACCATCTAAAATCCAAACCCCAGCTCCATACCACCCCCTCCTCTGAGCCTCTGCAGCATCATCGGTAGCCAAGCAGCTTTACCTTCAAGGGCCTGATCTAAAGCAGCAGGTGATCAATGTCCCCCTGGTCAGAGAGAGGGGCAGTCCCAACTCTGTAGAGTCCTTTTTGAAGTGTTTGGATTCTGATAACTCTAATCATTTCTGTTCCTGAAGGTTTTTATCTCTGAATATACCAGTTCTCTCATCCATGTTTTTTTTCCTATCACACCTGCTAACCCATGTCTTATATATTTCTCTATAAAAATAGTAGTTTCCAAACTTTTGACTGCCCCTCAAGTGTAATGTGTATCTATACGGGTGATTTAAAAAGTGAAAGGGGGTAGGAATTTTTTTGTGAAATTGATTTAAGAAAAGTTTCTCTATACTAGGGCTTACCAGAGCCCATTCTTATGCTACTGTACGCTGCATTTCCAAATGAAGGACATTTCTCAAAGTCAGTTGAGCATGGGATCTGTTGATGTGAAGTGTGTCCTGAAATTAATGTTCCACAGAGCAAACTTTCAGAAATTCTGGGCTCAAACAATAAACCTTAGAACTCCCAGAAAACTTCTTTATTGTCAGCAGCAAACATATGATATCTTGTGTTATCCTGCCCACCTGAAGGTACGCACTTTAAAACAGAAAGGCAAATTTTGAAGACCCACTATAATGCTTTTGTTCCAAGCCAAGCACCCCCATAAACACAGCAAAAAGGAGAGGTAATGCTTTTTAGAAAAGAAAGTACCAACATTTTAGTGAATACTATAGATAAATACCCAGAAAATACTTAAAATGTATAGTGGTACATTCTGATATATAACACTTTAAATCAAGGATTGTCTTTGTATCTCTTTATATTAATGTGTTACTGCTAACTTATTAGAGTGCTATCAAGTCCTCTGATCCAGCTAACCATAGCATTAAACCTCCAATTTCCAACAATTGTGAGTCCCACAGGCTGAGAAAATGTTATCTCCATTTTACAAATCAAGTATACAAAGGTTGACATCAAAAACAACTTGAGGCACAAAAAATTATATAATAGCCATTTGTTGCTTATTATACAGCCTAGATTAAATAGATGGTGTAAGAAATTACCCAGTGAACATGTATATTCACCAACCTCTGTCCTTCTTGCATTCTTACCATGACTATCCTTCTACATTTATTCGAGTTCTCATTTTGCAGGCACAACTCAGTGGCACTTCCATCATGGAACCTTCTCTAACAGTTATGGTTCATTAATTTCTCTCTCTTTTTTTGAACTGTGCTGGTATATATTATCTGCATGCCTATTTTGGATAGATCATAGATGTCTTGACATTGTTTTTATTTATAAACATAAATGTTGTGTCTTAAGGTGAACTACAGACAGTTTGAAAGCAAGGACCATAGTATATATGTACATCATTTGAGCAGGAATTTGTTTCTGATTTCCAAATTTGCCCATATGAAAATAACATATGCTTAATGCAGACCATTCACCAAGGGGAAAGAAATGACATGGAATGTAAAGATCCAGAACCTCAGTGGGTTTTGAAGTCTATACGAACACCTGTGTATTTTAGAAGAATTTAGTGCCTTATCTGTAATAAGCACTCAACAGATGGTAGTTGTTGATGGTAATGATTATCTGCAGTCAGAATATTTGGGATTCCATTTAAGATCTCAAATGCCATAGACTAAAGGTGTACTTGTTAGAACCATATTTCAGTTCCAATTATAGAAAGTATAGGCAGAGTAAAGATGTGGAAAGAACTCTGATTTGGAGTCAGTCAGAACTTGGCTCTTCAAAACCCCTACTTACTGCGTGACCTTGGGCAAATATAGTTAATGTGCCATTTAATGACAGAGTCATATTTTTTGAGAGAGGGCTCATAAAGCAATTATGACACAGTGTGAACTCCATGGAGTGTACTAACCCAAGCCAAGGTGGCTATGACATCACTAAGTGATACGGTTTTATGGAAGTACCTTCACATAGGCAGTCCTATATTGGCCAAAATGTCATGTGGTTCATGCCTTTAATCGACCTGCCTCAGCATCAGTGTCCTTGTAAAAGATAATAACTTAAAGAAGCTAGCATGGTTATCACATAAAATCAAGTGTTAATTCATTATACATTCAACACATGGTAGGTGGTTGACAACTGGTAGTATAGGTTGCTGTTGGTATTATTCTTAGTATAAGTTATACCCAGGTAAGGACACTTGACAATCACCTACCTAGGTGAAGTGAAGATATTTGCCTGCCTGCTCCAGGGTATGAAGCCAAACCAGAATTCATTCCTATGGGTTTAATCACTCCTTATTAAAATACCCAAAACATGATTCTTCTACTGCTATTAGCTGCTTGTAGCTTTATCAGCTCTGTGAGTTAATATATATGTTGGTTCATTCTAATAGCAACCATGTGCTAATGGTATCAGATGATAGGATCTTCCAACTAGGAGATGGTAGAAATGAGTCTGAGTTAAATATCGCAAACACATAGAAAACTTTAGGGATGAATCAGGGCTTCAATTGAAGGGAGTCAGCAATGTTTGAGACAGGGACCAAGGTGCCCACAGAACAAAAAAAAGAAGCAGATTTTTATCGATTTGCTTGGGTGAACCAAAGTCTGGTAATCTTCATTGATCAGAGACATTGTTCCAAAAGATGTTTCTTGTTATGGTGGACTTGGACCAGCAGATGGTAATCATCAACTTGCCCTATGGGCTGATGAATTTTGGGGTACCTGGTGCCATCATCTTACACAAAACATCTTGACCTCGAGGGTCTTGGCCCAATGACAAGTCCAAGGGATTTCAAGTGGTTGGATTTTGTGGAATCTGAAGCACTAGGATAAGGGCAAAAACAGAGGCAGAGAGAAAGAAAAAGAAAACACACACCTACTTCATTAGGCAAGGGGTAAAATTGACCCTTTTCTTAGTTACTTTCTTCAAATACTTGATACTTTTAACTTAAATAAAGAAAAGTTTACTTTGACTCACAATTTCAGAAGTTTCAATTCATGGTCACTTGGCTGCACACAAAAATGGGCAGAGAAATGTTGCTTATGTCGTGATGCTGGAGAAGCAGAGAGAGAAGGGTGAGGCCAGGGAGACACACACATCCTTCCAGGTCACCTTCCCAGGGACCCACTCCTTCTTACCAGAACATGCCTCCTAAGAGCAAATCAATTATAGAGCTCCCATGATCCAATGACCCTCCAAACACATGAGGGTCTTAGATCTAAACCATAACCATCTTCTACTGTGGTTTTGAAGAAAACACTTTCCACTGTCAACATGTCTAGGTGTAGAACTGAGTAGAATCTGACTCAAGAGTTAAGACAGCAAAGAGAACAGACGCAACATGAAGACAGAGATGCTTGCTATTTTATCCCATTTTAGTCACCTATTAGACATTTGTAGGCCTAAGTAAAGAGTCTGTTTTTAACAAAAACAGTCTACAGGCCCTTGAGAAGTAACCTAGGCAACTGTTAACATAACCTACACATCAGAGGTGTTATCTGTAGCAGAGATAGTAGGAAAGTAAACGTTCTGCCCAGTGGTATGACCTCCAAAACTAGTAATTTTTAAGTTTTGGCAAAGTGCAAATGAAGTTAGATGGCTTATTTAGATTTTCCCTCCATAAAAGTTTTTCATGATATGCAAACATTCTGCTTTCATGGTTTTTATCAGAGTATCATGATGGGTTTGTTGAAAAAAGCACATGAATGGAGCAGTAACCTGCCACACTACAAAGGGTAATAGTGCATTGTACTTACAGACTTATTTTATCATCCTACCTTCCTCCCTCACCATGGTGACCCCTGCCTCCCTTAGGTATTACTATAGCCTAGATACTCTGCAGGCCAACACAGAAAGAGCAAAATGTCCACAAGCCTTTTCTCTCGATGCACTTGAGGTCTTATTATGTACTTACTTGAGAGAAAGTTGCTTGCTCATTTTCTGAGAGTGAAGATGGAGATATGTGGAGAGTCAACTAAAATACTGAAAGGAAGAGGTCAATGGATACCAGTGAGAACTTTGTCTACTCTGATGTATTGTGTTGTCTAGAAACTGCTCCATCCAATGTAGTAGGTAATAAAACAATAGGTTTGGTTTGGTTTTTTGTGATACTGGGGACTGAACCCCAGGCATCATGCATGGTAGGCAAGTACTCTACCACTGAGCTACATCCCAAGGTTTTCTTATTTTTATGACTTTAAACTTGAACTCCTGCCTCAGCCTCCTGAGTAGCTGATACTACAGGCATGTACCACCGTGTGTGGCATAAAGTAATTTTAAAGCAAATCAATATCAGCTTTCAGAACAATGAGTAGTTATGAATCCCTCCAAAAGCTATGCGTCCTCTGCGTGCTGCACACAGAACAGAACAGGTAGGTAATGGAGATACCGTAATGACTTCCTGACCTCTCTCATCCACATGAGCACATCAGAAACTGGAGGAATTGCTGCCTTCATACAGCTGAAATTTTCCCCTGAACAATACAAGACTTGTTAAGTAAATTAATTTTTAAAATGTAAGGAAAATTCTATTTTAAAGAACAAATTGTTTTATATACTATGCTAAATGATGCTAATCATTTGCATACAATGATTAGGCTAATTAGGAACATAGCAAAATTCAGCAAGCATGGATTGATGCGTATTTGGCTTCACTTTCCTTCCCATATGTTTTGCAATTCTCTGAACTCAAAAAGCAAACGGATATCTTTTAAAATAGTCTATGATTAATATTTTCACTGTTTTATATTGATAATTAACCTTCAATTTATCTGCATTAATAAAGCTTAACTGTAGTTTCTCAAAGGCTTTAGGTCTGATTTAAGCACACCCACATAACTTTCTCCTGAACTATCTGAATTCTCCCTCATGTCCATCATATACATGTAGACTTTTCACTCCCAGCTTCACTTTGGCTGCACCTTCACATTAAGAAATGTGGGAGCACTGCTCCTACCCAAACCCATTTCCTCCTGTTACCCAGAAAATAATCAAGTAACAATTTCAAATTAGAGTTAATCATCTGATACATTTTACTGGAGTGTTGCATCTAATGTGAGATGATCAAGTTTTACAATTTATGTCTGCGTTTTCAGTTTGTTGACATAGAGTTTGGGTATTTAGCTTCTAAAAATGGATTTAATATGGTCAGATTAGATGGTCCTTTCTATGAAGGCCATCCCAAGTCACTACTCAATAGTTACAGAGTCCCTCCTAATCCCTTAAATATCCCCTTAATATTAAGGTTGACTCGAGGCTGCATGTGTGCTCCTTCAGAATAATAATAGCAACAATTCCTCATATTTGTATAATGCTTAATATTTTTCAAGGCACTGTTGTTAAATGTCATACCCTCCCAAACCGGGTGCAGTGATAGGAAACTGAGAAGAATCTCATTTTCCTCATTAAAATAAAGTAAAAAATGTTAATACCAGAGGAAATGGAGCTGCCAGTTCCCTGGTTCCACATTCATTAGCTGAATCCCACTAAAAATTGTTGAGCTTCACGTTGTGTCAAGAGGTTGCAGGCAGCACAATCAGTTTTATTACTGCTCCTCTGTTTCTCCAGAAAGCCATACTGCTCTTGTAGTTTACTCTCCTCCTTCAGTACAGGATCATCTGTCTGGAGCAGGTGACGAAAAGTAACGTGGGGCTGCTTCTCCTCCAGCAGCTCCTGCCAGCTGTGATCAGTGTCACCGTCACCCAGCAAAGTCCTCTCAACTACCTCCAAATCGGAATCCTCCTTTGGGTTTTACTTGTGCTCAGTGTCATCAGAGCAGAGATGTGATACTCTCGAAGCTGGCACACATGAAGTCATGATTCTTCTTCACCTGCTAAGTGGCTCTGGGACTTTCCTCAGTGTTCAAGAGCCAGTAAAACTCTTCTTGCAATCACAGCTTTGCTGAGGTCCCTGCCACCAGCAGAAATCAGAACAGGCTGGGTTGGCAGGAGCAGAGCCCACAGGATGTTAGCGAGCCTGGTGGAGAGAGCAGGAAGAAGGCCAGCCCTAGAAAGGCTCCAACAGTGGCCTTCTGGTTCTTCCACTTACTCCATTCTGGACCTTACACTGCATGTGTAATCATAGCCTAACTCCAGGGACAGAAAGCAAAGCACATAACTATGTGCTCTGGGTCCTTGGCCCAAGTGTTGTCAGACTATGACACTTCTTTAAAAATCTAAGTACTGTTTCCAGATACTGACCTTCTTGCAGTAACCTTGAAAAACTTTTAACCCTATTCTGTCTTCCCTCAACGCCATTAGTGCATTTAGAAAGTCTCTGGTACCTCAACAATAACACAAATGACTTTCCAGTCTTCTATTTCTGGGAGGAGATGTGGTGATCACATGGTGATGGCAGAAAAATTCTTCAAACTTTCTGCCTTTCAGGACCATGGTAGGAAATACTCCTCTGCTCTTCTTTGAAGTTGAGCGCAGTGTAAGACTTACTGTGCCCATGAAGAGACAGTAGAAATGACGTCCACTACTTCCAAAGGAAGCTGTCACAGGCAAAGCAACCTGCAGCTGCAATGATGCTGGACACAGTTGTCGTAACAAAGCCTCCATCAGCCTGGCCTGTGCTGACGGTGATGAGCAGAGCCACCCTATTTCCTGTTTCCCAAATAGAAAATAAAGATGCAAAGTGTTTTCTCTACCAAGAGCTTTGAGTTGCTTATTACTGCAGCACGCAACGGCCTCCTTGACTTGTCCCCGAGTGGAGGGAAAAACCAGCACCTGGAGAGCCAGTCAAGTAATTCAGCAATGCAGGCCTGTACCTGACTTCAGTGGCAGACAGGACACAAGTCAGCTCAGCAGCCCCAACCTGACCCGACAAGCAGCAGACAGTCACCGCTGCCACTACTGCCACATGCGGAAACGGTATATAAAATATGTGGCTTGTTGTCAAGAAAATTCCACTTCCTGAAAGTCTCATTTTGGAGAGGCACATTACACATTTTCTTCACTACATTTTCAGAAACAAAGGAAGAGGGAAAAAGGATCCTGCCAAGCGCATTTATATTTAGCATGCACCATATGCACATGTGCGGTGCAGAGTACAAAGACGTGGCAGGCCCGCCAGATTGAAATCAGCGGGACAGAGCACAGGAGATAGAATATGTAAGTGCGAGACTCTCAGTAGTATAAATGTAGGCATTTCTGAGAACAGAATGGCTCTTTGTGTCTTGCCTTTACAAGATTCTTCAGTAGCCACTTCAGAATATTCTAGGGGAGCATAATCTTCAGATGCAAGGCCATGTGTGAAGGGAGGGCTCGGTGGGCAAATGGTCTTTGAAGTGCAGTGCAGTTACTTAGCGCCCCTGTAGGTTTCGTTAATCCACTTTACTGCATCTTCCACTCTCGAGCCCCATTCTGAGTGGAAGGCTTTCTCCTCAGGGTCACCAAGGGAGAGCATACTCTGAGGTAAAGACGGAGTCTACACTGATGACAGCTGAGCACTCTGTGATTATGAGGGGAACATGGGGGTGAAGTACTCAGGCCCTGAAGAGGCAGCTGGATCTTGGACATTGCAGATGAGGTAGGAAACACAAGCATGTGAATACTCAGCCAGCTGCAGAATAATGTAATAACCACCCGGTCCACTTGAAACAGGTAGTTGGCTACCAGACGGAAAAGTCAGGGCCCATTCCAGGCTCCATAAGAAGGGGTATCTCTAAATGTATGTCTAGCTATTTATGGCCCTGGCCTCATATTAATCTTACACTACAGAGGGAAAGTGATTTATGGGGATGATACAAGTGAAAGGAAAATCGTGCCTGCTTAGTTCAATAGTGCCATTCCTCTTACTGGCCTGTTCCAACCCCGTGCTGTGGTAATTAGGTGGGAAAGTCTGCCTCTCACTTTGGTCTACTGGACAGAAAGTCACACCCTCCTGTCCACCTTCTATCAGGAGTGAAAATAACATTTCAGTTCTCCTTCCATCTCTCTTATTCTTCAAATTACTGTTATTTTTTTCCTATCATTTATTTTACAATTATTCATAACCATTGGTGAGCAACAGTTTAGACTATATAGATTTATCCACCACTGCAGAGAAAGAGAGAGAGAGAAAGAATAATTAAAGTGGTTTATTTCTTTTTTAGGCCCAGTTCTGGTGTTTTCTTTTAATATTTATTAGTACATGTTTGCAGCACATAATAATTACTTTCTCTGTGGAGACTTGGTATGTGTACATAACACATCTTAATTTTTTTTACAACCCCTTTCCTTCCCCTCTCTCTCTCTTTCTCTTCATCTAGAGTATATAATATTAGACCTCCCCAAGTAAGTACCTAATAAAAAATGGGCAACAGAAATGAATAGACAATCCTCAGAAGAAAAAGCACAAATGGCCAATAAATACATGAGAAAATGTTCAACATTACTGGCCACTAGAGAAATGTAAATTAAGACAATACTGAGATTCCATCTTATTCCAAAAAGAACAGCTATCATCAAGAATTCACATAATAACAAATGCTGGTGAGCCGCAATGAAAAAGGAACACGTGTAAGTTGTTGGTGGGAATGTAAACTAGTACAACCATTATGCAAGTCAGCATGCAGAATTCTCAAAAACTAAAACTAGAAATTCTATTTGGCCCATCTATTCCCCTTCTAGGTATCTTCCCCAAAGAGTTAAAAGCCCAAATTATGGTAATACATGCATACCCATGTTTATAGCCACACAATTCACAATAGCTAAATTTTAGAAGTTCCATATATGTCCATGAACAGGTGAATAGATAAAAGAAAATATGTTATTTATACACAATGGAGTACCACTGTGCCATAAAGAAGGATAAACTTGAGTCAACTACAGAAAAATGGATGCACTGTGAGACCATAATATTAAGTGAAATAAATCAGACACACAAGCTTACACATCTCATGGTTTCTGTTATATGAGAAACCCAGTGCATAAGAACAAAATAAAAGATAGGTAATAGAAAATGAAGAAATATCCCTTCTCTTTTGCAAAAGAGAAGGGAGCCAAGGGATGGAATTAAGATACACTATGTACAGGTACTAACTAACTCCCCACAAATAATATAATCATTATGTGCTGTACTAATAAAAAATAAGATTAAAAAAATGAATTGTTACTCAAATGAGTATGCATGTATCACTGTAATATGATGTCTTTAACTCTTTTGGGAAGATATCTAGAAGAGTTAAATGAAATTTCTATATTTTGAGGCAAGAAATAAACTAGTCAGAGATTAAGTCTAATTGAATGGATGCTGTGTTCTTGCTGTGGCCTGAATGTTTGTAATGCCCTCCCCACAAAATTCATATGTCAAGATTTTAACCTTTGGTATGGTGTTAAGAAGTGGGGTTTTTAAAAGGTGATGAGGTCATGAAGGCAGAACTGTCATGAATGAAAGTAGTGACTTTAAAAGGGTGGCTTCAGGGAGCTGGTTAGCCCCTTCTGTTATGTGAGAATGCAGCAAGAATGCACCCTTTATGAAACTAAACAAGTCCTCAGCAGACACCAAATCTGCTAACGCCTTGATTTTGAACTTTGTAGGCTGTAGAACTTTGAGCAATAAATTTCTGCTCTTTATATATTTTCCAGTCTAAGTATTTTTGTTATAGCTGCTCAGATGGAGATATTTCTGAAGCAGAAGTATCTATTTTTAACCTTTCAATGATTGCTCAAAAGTTTTAAATATAACACAGGTACCCATTTATATATCCTGAATTATAGTTTCTAGTGAGCCGCCAGTGAAAAATGGACTTGGTTCTAGCCTACTATTGTAGGTTAGTGTTAGACGTAGACATTTTTGTGTTGGTTCAATAGACACCAAGAAGGACAGACTTCCTGGTAGAATATACCACAAAAGAAGAGACATCAGAACCAGCAACAAATTTGGGCTGACAGTGATAAGGATCCTTCCAGAAAGAACATTAGTTAGTACTAGAACTTGCCTACACATAACCTACCTATAGGCTTATACCCACATGGGACGAAAAGACTGTGTGAACAGGTCGAAACAATTAAAGTAATCTCTGTAGTCTGTGGGGGCTCAGGAAAATTTGGTGTGGAATATAGCTAAGCACAGCACATAGTACTATAGAAGCAATCATCTTCTCAGTTTGCAAATATAACAGGAAGAATTTCCAGACTTGATACAGAGTAGGTATGAACCATTTTCATGGACACAGAGATTTCATCTCTGGTCATGTCCGGGTGGCAACAATGGCACCACCCACAAAGATGAGACAGGAGTACGTTAAGCCTTAGAGAAGGACTCTGTGGAATTGTACCTGCTCAAGCTAGAGTTGCAGCCCACCGAGTCTGCATCTGTGATAACCATTTCTGTGGGAATATAGGGGCTTCTCTGGCAAGTCCTGGAAGTCTCTAGAGAGAACAGCACATACTGCACAGGTCCCTGTATTCTTTTTTTTTTTTTTTTTTTTTTTTTGGTACCAGGGATTGAACTTACAACCTTGCACTTGCCAGACAGGTGCTTATGCTGCTGAGCTAAATCTCCAGACCTGAGGTCCCCGTATTCTTAAGAACTGTTCTAGTGAAACAATCTCAGTCTTTTAGTAAATAACTCTTTATAGGAAACTAATCAGTGTCTATTTAAACACAGTCCAATGACTCTTTCAACACTGAGATTTTTCTCCTTCATAGTTTTATTTGTACTACTGACCACCTTACTCTGTAATGTAGAAATCATAGCCACAATGCATCACTCCTTTCTTACCCCCTAGTGCTCTTTCTCTAACCTCTTGTAGATAGGCCCCAAGCTCGGTGATGAAACACAGGCATTCAATAATGAGAGTTCAGAGTACACAGTCCTTCTCAGTCATGCCGTTCTAGAGGCCAGCCTTAAGAGGTGATAGACTAACCTCTCTCCCATAGGATGAGAATTAGAGAACTGGTAAAATTGCCAATCACAATGCTTCCTATTCTTTTGTCAGTGCCTAAATTCTACAGTGAGAGATTCATTCAATTTGACCTTAAGTTTAATCGCCTTTGTAGAATGCAGAGAAGAAGATACATGTGACAGGACAGCCGATTGCCTAACCAATATCCATTTTTTCCTACCGTCATACTAACTGAGCCCAATTTTATTCTGGATGGCAATCTGCCTAGGAAAAAAAGAGTAAAAGAGCAACCTCCCTTACAGCCAGTGGATAATCATGGGCCACATTTGTGACCCATGTAGCAGGTGATGTTAGGAAGGACATCTGGAAAAGCTGTTTAAGATGAGTAACTTAACTGATTGTGTGCCTTTCCAACCACACTGCTTCCTCCTGTATGGGAGCATGAACAGAGAGTAGGAGCAGGAGCAGACGTGTTAGGACCATAACGGAAATGTCACAATAATGACAGATACTTTGGGTTACTTTGTCAAAGCCATGCACTACCAGCATCAAGATCTCTCCTTGTATGGGAAAAATAAACCCTTAGATTTTGAAACCACCTTATTTTTTGTTTATTAGGAACTGAATGCAACTTACATAATGCATCCATACAATATTGTCAGAAACAAATATTGTCACTTGATGAGATAATTTTCACATCTTTTCTTGTTTATTGATTCCTATAAGAAATAAAAGAGTGGTGATACAATGAACCACAAAGTAAGAAGAGAACGTACAAAATCAAAGTTGGAAGAAGAGAATCCTGGCAACAAATGCAATGAGAAAGCTCTGCTCACTTCATCTTCTTGCCAAATATTCAAATGAAAGATGAGTATAAAATTAGAAAATATAGGGCCAGGGATATAGCTCAGTGGCACAGTGGCTTCCTGGCAATCATGAGGTTGTGAGTTTGATCCCTGGTAGCAAAAAAATAAAATAAAATAAGGTAAAATAACAAAATATGAACTCTTCCTCAAGGAAGCCAAAAGTAGCTATGTATACATACATTAAAAGAAATTAAGAGGCCAGTAAGCATGCTGGTTAGAATGATATTAATTCCTTGATCTCTTCTAGACTGCTTCTGCTAGCCCTTTTTCAAAAAGAAAGATCTAGATCTCCAAGGAAGCCCTGTTAGTAACAGAGGCTTTCTATATTCTATTTATTCTTTTTAACATTTTATCCTTACTTTTTTTTTTTTTTAGTTTGACTGTTCTTATAATCAAATCATTAACAAACAGAGAACCTCCCCTTATTTGGCCAGAGTTCTCAAACCCTTGATGAACTCTTTTTCGCTTAACCTGTCACATGACCATTTAATGCCATCATTGCAACACACTAAGAAACTTTTAAACCTCCTTTGGTCAAGTTCATTTCCTCTGACCACCTTGTCTTTACACTTACTTTTGATGCTGATTTGAATTAGGCTCCAGATATTAGACCTATAGTAAAAAACTTCAGGCATAAACCAACCCAGGACATAGTCATGCTTTTTACACTCACTCTAAGCCAAAAACATGACTACAGTGGAACTTGGACTTTGTAGCTGAAAAGTAAGTCTATTCCAGAGAGGACCTTTGTGTATGAGGAATAACATCTATGTTAACATTACAATAGATAAAGATTTTTGTTAGATCCATGAATTCTCTGTTTAATGGGGAAAAGATCCCAAATTTTCAATTAATTAATTTAGTGTTAAATACTTTGCTGTGCATATGTACCTATTTTTGTTGAGTTTATTCCATGTGTGAAATGTCTGGTCTACGAGATATCCATGTATTTGTCTTTATTATGGATTTTCAAGTACCATTGCTCATAGTCATATCGGTTTATATTCCTGCCATAAATGTGTAAAAGTTTTAATTGCTCAATAGCCTTGCCAATAATTACAAATGCCACAGAGTTGTTAGTTTGGGTTGATTTTGCCTGTTTGAACACTTTGTCTTAGCAGCTAAAGTGAATGTGTGCTGGTCACATAGTGGTAATTTTTAACAATGTTAAATACCTTTGTAGTTTGTAATGATGTGAAGCATCATATTCTCATTAGCTATTCAGAGATCTCCTTTAAGAAATGCCTTGCCCTACTCAAGTCTTCTCCCATTTTCCTGCTGGGATATATATATGGATAGAGAGAGACAGACAGACAGACAGACAGACAGAGACAGAGAGAAATAGACAATGCACACACATATGTACACATAAGGCATAATATGTGTGTGCATGTGTGTACATACGTGTGTGTGTAAGTGTGATCCTGGGGATCAACTCAGGCCTTTGTGCCTGCTAGGCAAGTCTTCTACCTTTGAGGCAATTTTTTCATGTTCCTTTTCTTTTCATAACACTTTTTGATGAATGATTCTTAATTTTAGTGAAGCATAATTTATCAATGTTTCTTTCTTGATTTCAGCATTTTGTCTGAAGAAACCCTTGGCTACTCCCTAAGACCATGAGGATATTCTAAGCTTTCTTTTAAAAGTTTGTTTCACAAAAAAATAAATAAATAAAAAATAAAAGTTTTTTTCAGATTTTGCTTTCAAATCTATAATCTGTCTTAAGTTAATTTTGATGCATGCACAAAGTAGAGTTGGAGTCAATTTTTACTTTCCCCATATGAGTGTACAGTTTCTCAGGGTTCTCTGTTGCAAAGACACTTTTTGCTCCCACTGAGTTGCAGTGGTGCCTTTGTTTTCATCAACTGGAAATACGTGCATGGATCTATTTCTCACTCTATTATCTCCTTTTGGTCTGTATCTATTGTGCTGTCACCACAATGTCTTAATTACCTCTGTTTGCTAACACTTCTTGAAATCTGGGAGCATTTATCCTTCAGCTTTGTTCTTGGTTAAGTGTCTTTGCTAGTTTTGACCATTTGAATGTTTCCATAAAGTTTAGAACTAAGCCAGGCATCGTGGTGAGCACCTGCAATCCCAACACTAAGGAGGCTGAGGCAGGAGGATCATTATGAGTTTGAGATCAACCTGGGCTACATAGTGAGCACAAGGCCAGCCTGAGCTGCATAGTGAGACAGTGTCTCAAAATGATCCTCCCCCCTAAAAAAAAGTTTACAATTAGCCTGCCAACTTCCTGAAGCTAAACCTTTTAGTATTTTGATGGAGGTCTACATCATTATGGTAAAAACTGGCATCATAACAGTATGAGTTCTGGTTTGTATCTAGATGTGATGTCACGACAAAGTCTCATGAGGCCATAAGTGAGGCTAATGGGATGTGCCTGGATCATGGTGTGATATGGGATTAGTCCACTGATGGGTTTATAGCTGGGTGTGATGTCGAGAGGGGAAGTCTGGTGGGAAGAGGGGGGTCCCTGTGGGGTGCCCTGGAATGGTCTATCTCCCTCCTTCTCCCTTGATCTTTGCTCTGCTTCCTGCCTGGGGTGCTATAGCCTCTTTCTCCTCTGTCATGCTATCCACCCTGCCCTGTTGCCAGCCCACAATAGACTGAATCCTCTACAAACTGTGAGCCAAAATAAACATTTCCTCTCTTAATTTGTGGGGTCAGGTATTTTGTACCAGTAATGAGAAAGTAACCGAATTACAAAACCCACAAACATGTTATATTTCTAAATTTATTTACACCTTACTTATTACAGTACACTTTGTAGATTTGGTGTTTAGCAATACCATATATCTTTTATATGACTAATTTGTAATGATTTGATGCTTTTGTTTTATTATAAGTTGAATAATTTTTTAATTAAGAATCATTGTCACTATATATACAAATAACTTGTATAAACTTGCCTTATTAAATTTACTTATTACTTAAATAGTAAATTCACTTATTAGTTTGTATTTTATACAGATTTTTAGTCTATAAATAATGACAATTTTATGTTTTCCTCTCTAATCTTCCTATCTTTTATGTCTTTCACTAGGCACTGGCATTGACTAGAATCTCTAGTAAAATGTTGAAAGGAAGTAAAATTATCATACATTGTTATCTCATCCTTAATCTCAGAAGAAAGCTTCCACTAATTTACCTTTAAATATTATGTTTACTATAGATTTTTTGTACATACCTTAATATCAGATTAAGAAATTATGTAGGTGATTTCACAGATGTATCCAGCACATCAACATTCATAAGAACCTAAACCTGGAAACAAAGCATTTCTCAGTAGAACAGATGAGTAAATGCGGTATATCCATGCAATGAAATACTGTAGAGCAATCTAAAGGGATGAGTTACTCTTATACCCAGCAAGGTGTTGATTATTACTGACATAATATTCAGGGAAAGGGAATATGTATGCATAAGGGAATATCACATTTGGAGAGATTTTCATTGCAGCATGGCAGCCATCTGCAAGCTTTTGCTAATGAGTTGATTAGGATACTAGATATCAGTGTAACTGTTCCTATGAGAAAATATTTCTTTATTACCTTATCACTCAGTCTCAGCCATATACCATTGTCATTATGTATTTCATCCATTAAATTAATGGTTGCTGTAGTAGATACCCCTTCAGTGACCATCAGTGTGTCATACTGTTATATTATCCCCTCTCCTTGAGGGCAAGCAGAACCCATGACTTTCTGTTAGCAAATAGAATATGGCAAAGGCTGTGGGATAGTCACTGCTCGACCAAGTTATATTGCATAAGACTGCATCTTACCAGTCAAAGAGAGAGATTCTCCTGCACTTACTGAAAAAATAAGCTGTTGTGTTCTAAGAAAGCCACATGAACTGCTGGTGACCTCTAGAAGCAAAGAGTAATATTGAGTGGCAGAAAGAAAACAGGACCTCAGCTCAACAACTACAATGAAGTCATGTCTACCAACAACCACCCGAGCTCCTAACAACTACAGGTTCCCTAATTCTAGAACCCAGACGTGGTTATAGCCTTGGGAAACACTGAGCAGAAAATTCAGCTAAGTTGTACCTGGACACCCAACTGTGGAAAACATAAGACAATAGATGCATGTAGTTTTAAAGCATGTATTTGTGGCAGCAGTTTATAGCACAATACATTACTAATTGTTTCTCACTATACACGTCTTTTCACTTGGGGGAAATATGGTTATGGACACAGAACATCAGTAACATTTTTTTGAATCTGCTGTGTGGACTAGTGTCCTCCTAACCTGAGTGCAACTGTCACTGTGGTGTCCTCCTGGGTCCTTCTCATCCCTTTACCTTCTTATTCTCTTTTTCTATGTATTTCTCTTTCTTGGTTTAGTTTCCTTTTACTGTCACACCTTCCTCAATCTTGTCCATAGAAAATAACCATGGGGATGATATTGTTGAGACCTTACAGATTTGAAAGATATTTTATTCTACATTTCTATGTGATTGGCAATTGGCTTGGATATAGAATTCTAGACTGGAAATAATCTTGAAGGAATTATTCCACAAAAGTTGCTATTGAAGCATCAGAAGAAATTCTGATTGCTTGTGCTCTGTATATGACCTGTTCCTTTTCCTCCTCTATAAAGATATTTAAGATTCTCTCTTTGTCCAAGTGTTCTGAATTTCCTAGCAATATGTCTTGATGAAAATCTACTTTCATCTGTATGCTGGGCACTCTGTGAGCCTATGCAATCTGGAAATGCAAGTTCTTCAATCCAAGGAAATTATCTGAGTCAGCTTCCCCAACTTTTTCTCAGTTCTGTCTTTTCAGAATTCTTATTGTCTGGGAACTGGACTATTTACCTGATATGTCAATGTTCCTCACAATCTGAAAGAATCTACCTAGCACACCCTACAATTGGTAATGTAGAACAAATAGCCTAAATTCAGACTTCAGTTTATATTCTTACCATGGTCTAAAAGCAGTTAACAAACATATTGTGTCCTTATTTCATTGCATTTTGTTCCACTTGGTCTTGTTTCTTCTGATGATGCCCTGCTTGTAGTGATTTCTAACCCTGTTTTAGTCAGTGTTTACAAGGGAACAGATTTAACACAGGACACACAATTTATAGGATTATTTTATAATATTCACCCAAAGAGTCAAATGCAAAAGAGCACAAGAGATATGTCCACACTAGAGACACAAAGAATCCAGCTGAGGACCTAAATCCCATCGCAATGTTCTCCATGAATCCACCAAGAGGCCTAGAACCCACGACAATGTTTCATGCAGGTCTGTATCAAAGATCTGCTCTGGGAAGGCCCAAAGGCCAGTGGTAGAAGCTAGAAAGTCTGCACCAGTGGGATGAAGAATCTGTGCCAGCAGGCTGAGAGATTGTCACTGGAGCTAGAAAGCAACAATCAAGGCAGATTACCAGAGCTTTACCTTGCAGTGAACCAGCTCTTGAGTTAGCTTAAGCAAAACAAACAAAAGGAAAAAACAAAGCCATGATGGAGGAACTTACTGGAAAGACACAATCAACCCATAGCAAATGCAGATGCTGTCAGGCTTCAGAAACTAATCTGGGCTTGGACATTGTCTAAGCTGCATCGCCATCTCCTGTCTCTGCTTTTCTCTGGTGTCTTTATTCTTATCTCTTAATGTTTCATCCATATGACAAAAACATTACTACTAAAAGCTTGAAAGTTTTACAACATGCTGCTTCAATCAGGTGATAAGCTGACTCAGCTTGCTGAGTCCCAAATTCCCATATCCTGGAAAATGGCTTTGACTAGCCAAGCTCAACTTGGATTTGAACCTGGATTTGTAACTACAGACACAGAATCAGACTCACAGTGCAATAATGCTAGTTGCACAAATGGAAGAAAAGGACAGCTCAAAGATTATAGATACCAGTGCCCAGAAGCAATCCATAAATTTTCCTTATAGTAAGCTTTCTTTTCAAGACGTAGGTGTTGAAATGGTGCTTAACAAGTAGCCTTTGCACTTGTCTGAGTCCCTGTATGTAGCCAGATCCCTCAACTGACATTTCCAGCATTCAAATCCTATTGGCATAAAGTACAAACAAGAATATGACAACCAAGACAAGAACTGGGTTGAATCATTAAAAATCTGTTTTTCAAATTCGTAGTGTATCATCTGGTAAAACTTCAGTATATTTCTGAAGTAATAACTTTTAAATAAAGAGTAGATTTATACAGAGATACCCTAAAATACTTGCTTAGTAATTAGTCTGTACCCCATTTAACAGATAATTTCCAAACTTCTGTTTCACTGGATGTATAGACTTCAAAAAGTTGAACAGAAAAGAATGTCCATTCCTAAGTGAATGCTAAGCTTCCTGAATACATTATAATTTGATGCAGGATAAAGGAGACCTTCAAAAACTTTAACTCCAATGTTAATAAAAGCAGTAGGAATACGATTTTGTGTCAGCCTTCTTTTTACTCATTGTAATTGGAATGCTGGGTTCTTAGGTCTTTCTGAATTCTTTTTGGTTTCTCATGAGTCATTTAGTATTTCACTCACCTTTTGCTTTGTTCTTGATTCTTCTTTTAGCTATTGCTTTCTCTTTCTATTGTTGGCTCTCTTCAACTTTTTGTTGAGATGATTATCTGAAAAAAAAACAGAATTTCTTCTAAAGAAAGCAAAACTCTAACTTGCAGTTGTGAAAAGTATTTTACACTATTTTTGTATAATTACTTTCATTTTCTATAGTGGAGCAGCTGAGAAAAATTGCTCTAATTGTGTAATTTTCTGCAACTACTCTGGGACAAAATCTGGGTAATTGGATTTTTTTTAACTAACGAGTTGTCACAATTGGATAGTTCTTAAACTATTTGTGCTTATGCTTCAGAAATTTTCAGTGGATCTACAGTATATTTTAAATGTTTTGCATCAGCTTGTGGTCTCAAATTTGATTTATTTTAACTTGGAATTTTAAAATAGATTGACAACTCTGATTATACATTGTCTTCAGTAAACGGACCTTTGCTAAGTTTCCTAGCGTGCTCATCCCCACCCCACACTCTGCTGTTGCCATGGGAGCCAAAAATCCTGGCATGTGTAACTCCAGCTCCCCAGTGGCTCTATTTCCCAGAGTGCTTTGCTGTTACTATGGAAATGACTGCCCATTAATCTTGCTGTCCTTTTACTACCAAAGCACCTTTAACTGTCTCAAGCAATCAAGTGATGTTACCTACAACAGAGAAAGAAATGAGAAGACTGCTTCACATTCTACAACTGCAGCACTGATTTTAATCAAGATTTAATCAAGGAACAGAAGGAACTAAAGCTACTCCAAAAAGCTCCTTTTAAAAATGTACAAAGCAGGATCCTTCTGATATAGAGATATGCCCTTGTTCATGCCCTTGTTGGAGACCTTTAAAATGGCATACTACCTATTTTTAAAGCCACATTTGTGTTTCATATCCATTACAAAATAGCATAGTGGAATTAGGCTGGCGAGTGGCCACTTACTGCTACTAATGAGAAGAATGCAATGCCTGAAGAAATTGTTTTTGGAAACAGTCATAAGAACAACCTAAATAATTGGCCTGCTAACTTGAACAAATCTTATTATCCTATGGAAGTTGGAGGGTGGTAAACATGACTCAAAAGAAAATTAGCAAACAAATCAGAGATAATTTAATGAACTTTGCATCTTCCTTCTATTATAAGTTAGGCATCTGAAATTTTAAATTTGGCTGCATGGTCATTTGTACAAAATGAAAACATGACTTACTGGTAATTCTGGAAGAATTTTCCAGGTCATTAGGAGAGAAAAAATATTTGAAAACAAGTGAATATTTACTTGACACTGCTGGATCTGAGCTTAGAACTGTGGGAAGATTAGGCAGGTTCTGGCAGATATAACGTGCCCAAAAGATGTTTTCGAGAAATAGGAAATTTTAAGTGGTGTACATATATGGGGGGATCTAGCTGATAACTGGAACACAAAAGGCTGCTTTGTCTCTGAAAAACAATCAAGTTATATTAATGTTGGGTGAGGAAGAAAAGGGAAGAATCATAGTAAAGAAATAAGAGTGAAAAACTAGACACATCCCCTCCTTTCCAAGGATTCAGAGGGAAAGGGGTGGTTGTGAATCTGAATGATCTAAACAAAGTTGCTTCTTGCTCTGTCATTCTGCTCGGAAGCAAAAAGATGAAAGTGAACAGATGAAATAAAGGTGACACAAAACTAAGCAGATTTGCTCAAATATCAGGTAGGAAAAAGTGCATGTCCATAAATTATCACTTCTACGATGGCTAGGAAATTCTTCCTACAAAAAGCAGATCCTGGAGATAATTTAGAATGAGAGGGGAAAAAATCAGTTTGGTAGGATTTTATCAAAATGTAGAAAAAAATATAAAGTGACTGATTTTCAGTATTTGAATATGATCCTTATCTTCCAGTAACCTGACTGGCTAAGTAGGAAGCTGTGCTGTCCATGGAGTTTTTTCATCTCTGTCTCCTTCAGTATCTTAGGGCTTCTGTCTCAAAGTGCCACAATGTCTTTGTCTAACAAGAAGAGAAATTTATTGTTTTGCAATTTGGGAATCTGGAAGTCTGAAATCAAGGCACAAGCAGGGTCACGCTCCCTCTGATACCTGGGAGAGAGAACCCTTCCGTGTTTCTGTAGGTCTGGACATGCCAGCGAGCCTTAGCACCTACACAATCCCTGTTATCATGTGACCCGTTATCTCTTTACATTATCCACCCCCCCATGCTTTTCCTGTAATCAAATTTCACTCTACAGAGCCAAACATAGTGGTGCATGCCTGTAATTCCAGCACTTGGAGGCGAGGCAGGCAGACCTCTAGGAGATCAAGGCTGGCCTGGGCTACATATCTAGATTCTGTTTCAACCACCCTCCCCCCATTTTTTTGCTCTACTAATAAAGCCATCAATCATCTTGAATCACACACACACACACAGAAACATTCAGCATGTCATCATATCTATTAATTATATCTACAACACACCTATTTCTAAATAAAATTACATTCAAAGGTAAAAATGGTTACAGCATTACCATATCTTTCCAGGGACACAATTCAACCCATAATGCCTTTTTCAGAAATAATATAAAAACAATATACAGGAAATTAGAGAATAATTATAAAAGTCAATTATTGGATGTCATTATTCCTTTACGCCATCCAACCTCCTTTAGTTTGCTACATACATGTTTATGGAGTTATGTTTATTAAGGCTCAATTTATTCTCATGCCCATGAAGCTACACATGAGATAAAGATTGATGGTGATAAGGATGATGATAGTAATGGTAATCGCAGTGATTGTGATGGCAGCCAACACTTACTGAAATCTTATTATGAATCAAGTGGTATTCTAAATGATTAACAACTATTAATGCATTCATTTAGAATCACTGCACAAGAAAAGTTCCTGCTATTGTCCCCACTTTGTAGATGATAAAACTGAGGCCCGCAGAAGTTAAATAATTGGTTTGAGATAAGTTAGCCAGAAGAAGTAAGCACAGCCTCACTTTCTGCTCAAAAGACCTCACCAAAGCTGCAAAACCTGCTACTTCCTGACTTAAAGAATGATTTCCACCCAATCAATTCTCCAAAAATGAATGCAGGAAGGAACTACCTCAATAGTTTCATATATCTTGACTTGAGTTCTAGTTTCCCTGCTCATAAGTAAGGAAATATGTATGGACATTCCCAGGCCAGTATCACTGTGAAGCAACTCAAGGGCTTCTCAATTCACACTGGTCAAATCCCAAATGCCATGTTACCTCAGCCTTACTTTTATTACTTTTATATGCATGGAATGAATTAACTTCATGTCAAGTGGTTTTTTCTAATAGAAAAAAAATGAATTCTGGGTCACCAGAGTAGGAGTAACTCAATTACAATGCATGTTAGCTGAGCATAATGGTGCACGCCTATATTCCCAGCACTCAGAAGACAGGAAGGGAGGTCTGACACAAGTTCAAGGCCAACCTGGGCTACATAGTACATTCAAGATCAATCTGGAATATATATGCAGATCTTGTCTAAAAAGAAAAAAACTTTAAAGTGTGTATTATTTGTAGATTATTAGTTAACTATATCTAGAAGTGTCAGAATGATTTATAGCGATTAAGATATAAATAGAGACAGATCTTACTCTCACGAGATTTCTTGGTGAATTACAGGAACATCCTGGTTTGACTTGTGTGTCTGTCCATGTGTTTAATTAGTTCCACAAGGCAATGACAAAGCAAATTATTTGTGGTAAGCTCATCAGATCCTCAGTGTCCTAAAATGACTTCATGTTGAAGCTGCCATCCTCAAAATATGAAATTACATACATGCACTTGTCTCATCAAGGGAACCTGAGTGCTTGGGGACAGAAAGCCATTGTGTAATATAAACATTTTTCCATAAAATGTAAAGTTTACCATATCACAGGCATTTAATAGCTATGAAACAACAAAGTTGGTCAACTAGGCAAAAAGCAACCAAATTGCAATGTCCAGAATGCTCATAGAGTGAGGAAGGCCAAACCTCATTTTGTTTTTCATCCTGAAATTTGCCCTTTTAGGGGAAAGATTTCATTGACTGATGCTAATCTATACCATAACTTGACTTATCTCTGTCCTTGGCATCTTGTAACTTATGGTAGCAGTAAATAAATATCCAAAAATTCCTCTTTACAAAGAATAAATTGTAGATCTATTCACATACAGAAGTATATTTTCAGATAACAACAAGAAGAAATGATGTTTTCTGAATTTAACATGGAAATAATGACTATGATTACAATTTCAGATAAACTTAAAATCTAAAAAATTGGGAACTGAACATAACTCATCAGGGCCACTTCTCTCAGATCAGGCCTGAGGCATATACTTTGCAAAATTATGCTTGTTCTCCTTAAGATGAATCCCTATCTTCTCTCACTGCTTCTGGATCAATAACTGATCATATAACCCCAATAGAAAATTCAGTCTCTGCACTGGAAAAAAAGAGCTTATTCAGCAAGAGGATTGTAGAAACCAGGGAACTGTGTATGAGAGAAAATTCTAAGATTGTTAGGAAGAGGGTGAAGAAAAGGAGAGATGTTAGCATGCCTCTGAATCGGTTCCCTGAAGATTTGATATGGTATGGCCACCAAGTAAATGGAGAGGACAAAGGTGCCTTTTCACAATACTGAGGAAGGTATCTACAGAAAAGGGTGAAGAGGTTAGGATAAATGTATTAGTTGCAACCAGACTATATTTTCCAAGAAGGTCCAGAAGGTACACCTATCACTAGGTCAATAAGGAGAATGCTACTACGACTGACATCAATTGGCATAATAAGCATCGTGCTTTTAAAGGCCCATGAAAAGGTTTTCATCATTTTTAAATGATACAGAAAAACTGACTTTATTTTTAAAATATAATTTTTAATAGTTTTGCATATAGGAAGGAACCCCAAAAGGCGTGAATGCCTAGGTCCCACCAAAGTCCAACAGCAGCCCTGCTAGTAAGAGGACATTGGCATCTCTGAGACCCTCGGTGGCAGTTGTTCTGTGGACAGTGGAGATATCGAAGGATGCTTCCCTGAAGCTAGACTCCATGGTTGACAGGGTTTTGGAATATCAGTGATTGGGTGCAAACAAATAATGGCCAGAGACAAAGTAGATATGCTAGCTTTAATAGGCAGTACAGTCACAGTGGGAATCAAGACACCTTGATCCAAGGAAACCTAAGGCCATGACTAATAAACCACACTTTCCTAGAGGCAAAATAGATGGATGATGCTGGGTAAGGTGATGCTTCACTTATGTAACTAGAAAAAGAAAAAGAAAATCAGACAAACAGAACATTTTCTTTGCTGTTACCATGCAAAATGACAGTTCCTTACCCAGATAACAATTATGAACCATTTCTAAGACCCAGTCCATCAGTTGAAGATTAGGCAAGGTCCTCTGGAGGAAATACCCCAAACTATGACAAGCATATACACTGAATACCTCTCAGGTGTACCCCCCAAAGGGACCTACCTACGAGCATTTATCAGATACTTGTGTGCTAGGAAGTGAGATATTGAAAGCTTGCATTTGAGCTGTGATGCATGCAGGGCTCATGAAGAAAGGTTCTAACCAATGCCAGAGGGCATTCAGGTGAGCACACTTAGAGGCCCAGCAGCTTAATACAATTTGGATGTGTTCTCCAAAAGGCCAGATGTTAAATGCTTGGTCCTCTTAGTGGAGCTAGTGAAATGCACAGGACACTTGTATAACTAGAGGGATGGGGCTTACCAAAAGAAACTTAGGTCATTATAGGCCTGATCTCTAAGGAGACTGTGGGATTCTTGTCTCTTCCTCTTTCTGGTTCTTCGTTTTTTCTTCCTACTTATGAGATAACTGGGTTTGTTCCACCAAGCACTCCAGTCATAGCTTGCCATCCTTGACTGGGGTTTAAAGCTACAGCACCACCTGATCTTGCACTGGAACATCCAAAACCATGAACCAAAATAAACATTTTCTCTTTGTAAGTTAATCATCCCAGGTATTTCAAAACACAAAGTTGACTAACACAGGTAGTAAACAGAATCCTGTTCTAAGGCAGTTTTACAGTTGGTCCCATAGATGAGTGTACTTCCGGGCAACTTCCTTGGACTCTGAGTGCATAATTAGCAGGTGACAGCCTCTCACATCAGCTTCACAGTGTGTGAAATAAGAATAATTAAGATACAAAAAGACAGGAGGAAGCCTCCAAAATTACCCCAAGATAGTAAATTCAAGTAACCCCACAACTTAGGTAGAATGATATAGATTAGTGTTATTCTCAACATCTAGTGTCAGTATCAGGAGTATCCATTTCTGATAATAGTGAATGTGCAATTACAGCAATCAAGCCTAAAATATACAGTGTAACCAGAGAGTCAGACCCATAAAGATAAAGTCTGGGTTATTCCATTAAGCAGCAAAAGTCCTGGCCAAGACTAGAAAAAATCTAGGTGATAGTGGAGGAGAGAAAAGATGGTAAATATCAATTACAGCCTGGAGACTAGCTTGGTGTTGTATGTACAGTAGCTTTTTCTGCTAATTTTCTGATATTATTTAAGTGAAATTTGTGGCTGACTGTGAGACATGGCAGAATGGGCTTAATAAAGGGCTCAAGCAGAACCGAGTGGGGCTTGAACCCAACAATCATCAGTCTCAAATTTCTTTCAAGCATTACCCTGAACAACTAGTAATTCACAGAACAGTCTTTGGAGATTGTTGTTTTTTGTTTACATATTACATGATTTTGTTTTATCTATGTAAAATGTATATCCTGATGATCCAACTGTAACACTATTTACAGACAGACACTTTGCTTTCTACTATCTGAATTTTCAAAAATAAGAAGAAAGAGAAAAGAGGTGAATTTTGAAGGTAGCAAAAATTCACTTCCAAAATTATTGCCCCACCGTGGGTACTCAGCAAACTGAATAACTGCTTCTGTGTATCCAGAAGCCACACAGCCTGAAGAATATTGGTGTCCATGTTTTGAAAACGAGCTCTCTTTGGTCTAGTAGAGTATTATCATTTATAACCTAGTGTTTTCTTAGAATATATTATTATATTTTTACTCATTACAGGGATTACTGTAAAGTGATGCGGTCACTTAGCTGAAAAGCCACTAGAACTCCAGTGAATTCTAACATTTGAAGAGATTAGCATGACCTTAAAGGATTACAATGATGCCTGTCTTTCATTTTAAGAGTTCTGCGTCTAAGAATAATTTATTTTATGAATACAAGCTTGCTTGATAAGGGTAGACTTCAAAAGATATGTAGACTTATTAATGTGTAGAACCAAATTTTTCTAAAAAGAGGGGAAAAAGAAAAGAATAACACTCAACCTTTAAATCTCTTGTGTGCACTTCATGTAAACCCATAGCAACCATATATGTATGACTGTCACTAATCTTCATATTTCTCTGGCTCATACCTTAGTGATCTTGGTAATTGTGAGTTGCTTTCAGAACATTACTTCTTCATTTGGCTTTCCTGGCATCAAACTGTACGACATATATCCATAAATATATTAATCTACCTATGTCACTTTTTAGTTTTTCTCTCTTCCTGGATATTAACTCCCTAATTTTTTTCCAATTCCTTCCTCATAATAAATTCCAGAGCGAGGCAATATATTACATCTTTCATACAAGTTAGAATTCACTGTTTCACATCTATCATTTGAAGATAATCAGAATTCTTTCACTACAAAGTGACTAAATGTGTCCTAGAAGGAATAAATCATAAACTCCTTCTGAAAATGCAAAGAGAAAAGTACTGAAAACACGGCATCCAATACAGTGCATAAAAAGTAACAGTAATGAAATCTTCTCATAAAAATAACATCAGGCACATCCTACCTAATTTGGTCTAAATTCAGTAATTCTCTTAGAACCACTATTACGCTAACTAGTTGCATTTTACTAAGTTGCATTTTACTAAGTCAAATGCAATAGCTAGAGTTTGCATGTGTACCTATTTTCAACCCTCCCCACCCCACCTTGGCCTAAGTTTGGACCACAGAAGTAGTTTCCTAATTAGTTTATCTGTTTTCATTCTTAGATCTTTCCAATTCATTCTCCACACAATAGCTGGAGTAATCTTTCCCAAAATATTTTAGATGACATCACTACCCAGCCGAAACACTTCCCACCACGCTAAAGAACCCATTCCAAGATCTTTACAGTAACTTCCAAAGCCATATCTGCCCACTTATGGGATCCAATGATCCACCCATTCCCCAAACACATCAAGCCAATTCCAGCCTCAGGGACTTGGCTCTGGCTATTTCCTCTTCCCTAACTTTCAGACCCTAAGTGTCACCTCCTCAAAGTGGAATCCTTCGTAATGCAGGCTAAACCAGTGACACAATTCCTTTATATTACACCATTTCTGTTTGAATTCTCTACTTCCTTATCACCTTCCGATGCTCTCCTTTTTCTGTTTGCTTATTATCTGACTTCTTTTCCTGGAATATTCACTTCCTTAAAATAAAACCTTTTTTATTTAAACTTGTTTATACTATTTGCCACTAAACAGTATCTAGTATTCAATTAGCCCCTCCATAAATGTGCACCACATGAATTAAGGAATGTATGAAGATCTTTCTGAGCTAAAAACATTATTCTAAAAGGTGAAAAACATTGCATTTAAATGTGAGGAAACCAAGCCTTAGAAAGTCTAGGCAGGCTGCCAAAGCACAAAGCTTTTGTGTTTAAAACCAGAATCTAACTCTCACGTTTGGGTAGGGACATGGACAGAAGCAGGTGGGAGGGGAAAGACAGGTAAGCAAGCCATTAACCTCTACTGCAAAATGAAGAGGAAAGATGACTTACACCCACTAGATATCTCTTTGGCAAAGACAATTTTGCCAGTTCCAGAAACGGTAATGATACACGAGGGAAACTAAAGCATTCGCATAGGGGGATATTCAGTGGTTTTTCGCCTGGTGACAATATTGAAAAGGATCTCTCTGACCCACTTTAAGGAAAGCTCTGGAACAACAATTCTTATTCTTTCAAGAGTCAGGAAAAGTTTGAGAACCTAATAAAAAAGTAAGCATTCTTTTTCTAGGAAAAATAAAAAGGCAACTTATAGACAATTTCAGATCTGAAACTCCAAAAGTAGCTCCAAAATGGAAAGAAATGGTGCAGCATTAGAAGCAGAATTTTTGGCTCTCTCCTGTAGGTAGGATAGACAGACATCCTCCCTCCCTGGAGCAGTGATTGATCAATGATGACATACTGAAGGCTGAGCCAGAAAGGAAGAGGAAACCATCTCAGAGGCTCTGATAATCTGGGCCAAGTTTTCAAGGACCATCCAGGTCATCTTTGCCTTCAACAAACCTTGTGAGCACCATATGTGTGTGATAGGCATTTTACTGGACTCAGAGAAGAGAGAGCTAGGTGTGATTCTCGCCTTTGTGGACATCACAGACCAGAGCCCATGGACATACTCTTCCTACTCCCATTGCAATCATGTGCATGAGCACCATTTAATCTGTGGGAAAGAAACAGAAATTCTGGTCATCAGTCTTGTTTTAGCCTAAGGGTTTCTAGGTAGATCCATAAAATGTATTTTTAAATATACCGCTTAAGTTTTCTGTGTGGTGTAAATGATTTACTCAAAGTACACAGACCATCGGGGATGGTATTGTGGCTGGACCCAGAAACTGAGTTCTGATGGGATGGGAATCAGGCTGACTGAAACCACCAGGAATTTTTAGATCTTACTTATTTTTTAGCTTCAGGAGTTATATTTTTCTCAAAACTGAGAGGTATCTGGGGATTTGGGGCAAGAAGATGCTCCTATTTAGCTAAAAAGTAATTTCATACTAAATGTTTATGTTAGAAATGTATAAACAATTTACACTGTTTGGCTATATTCCCATTGTTTAGCTTCCATAAATGTGAAAGGGGTAACATTCACTAAGGAATAAAATGTTGTGAAGACACAGATGAGAGGCCCTAAAGCCCAGGTTTGAGGAACCAGAGAAGCTGACCTGAGGGAAATCCTGGCATTAGCCGGATATTTGAGCAGGAAGCCTTAGTGACATAGGTTGCATCCAAGCAAAAAGAAGCATCTGTACAAAGTTATGGAATCTACTAAATCCTGTATGCCATCTTACTATTAGTGCAATGGCCTTTCATTTGGGCAACAATACCAACTGAACTTCTAAATATCCAAAAAGCACCTCCAACATATAACAGGTATATCTTTTTCTTCCTTTAACCTGTAATATAAGCAAATGCTATACATTTTGATTACAGTATAACCTCCCAATGTCTTCTTATTTTAAGGCTGAATTTGAAAAATAAAACCTTATTTTATTAAAAGATTTTTAAAAGACACTTTGAGGAGTTGTGCCTGGTGGCCCACATCTGTAATCTCAATATTCAGGAGTCTGAAGCAGGAGGATCCCTGTGAATTTGAGATGAGCCTGGGCTACATAGTGAGTTCAGGCCAGCCTAAACTATATGCTGAGACCCTGTCTCAAAACACAAAACACAAGCAACACAAAAAAATCAAAAATTAGGTCTGAGGATTTAGCTCAGCGGCATAAATGTCTGCCTGGCAAGTGCTAGGTCATGAGTTCGATCCCTACTATAAAAAAAAAATCAAAAAATATTTTGAGGACAATGGAGCTTCCTTGATCATCTAGCACAATGATGGTGAACCTTTTAGAGACCAAGTGCCTACGATGCAGCCCAAAATCCACTTATTTATTGCAAAGTGCCAACACTGTAATTAAACCTGAATACTAAGGTTTTAGTTTAAGAAAACCTCATACATTAACACCTTTTGTTTGAAAGAAAAGCAAACAGCATGTGTGCCAACAGGTTCACCACCAATATCTAATATATGATTCCAGGGTGTTTATGTTAAAGTCCTCGTGCAATGCTTACTTAGTAAGAGCCTACTGCCATTCCTGTGTTGACACTGGCTCCAGTGAGATTGGCAATACATTCAAATTCCCATCCTTTCCAGACATATCTAATTCTTAATTAATCTATTAATAAGCTGTTATTCTGTCTACAACAGTAGTTGCAGCAATTTGCTATGTACATTTCTTATACAGAAGAAAATTATATTAGATATTTATTTCATTTAATCCTCATTATAACACCATGCAGTAAGGTCCATGTAGCTTTTAATGGCAAGGTCACACAGCTAGACAGTGGCAGAATCTGATCTTTATTTCATTAATCACCATCCACAAAATTTCTAGTAATGTATCTATGCTATTCCTTACAGTGACTTTTATGAATCATCTAAAAATATTTTATTATAATATATTAATACTATTAATAATATTATTGGTCACATTTTATTATTGCAATAATATAATAATATAATTGGTCTATGTCTTGTACTGAGTAACTACTTTGATGATATACTGATACACAGTGTAATAAGTACTGCTATTCTCTTATTATTGGGTTATGAAAATTTGTCTTATTCTTTTTTTTCCATTTTAAAAAAAATTATTTAAAGAGAGGGGAAAAATAAAGCAAAACAGAAAAAAGGGTAGAAACAATACAGAATTTCAAAAAAAATGAACAGTAAGAAATCACTGGTTGATATATTACATATTGTCTTCCTGGATGTAGTTGTTCAAGTTACAAAATCAAAGCATACAAAGTGGACATTCAAACAGTGAGGCTCCAAACAGCTCCTTTCTCTGATGCAACAAAAACTTAGCAACATAATTATCATTCCTACGCCCTTAAATATACACGCAGTTATATCTTTAGAGCACCTGCTTTTCCTCCTTTTGCTTTTTAAGTCCATTATCTGTTTAGTTATATCATGTTTCAGGTTGCTCAGTACCTTGCTGATCTGTTTTGTTGTTGTTATTTATTTTTTCTAAAATTTTTTATTTATTATTATTTTTTATTTTATTTATTTATTTTATTTTGAGGGTAGTAAATACAGCAGAACAGGACAGGACATAGCCAACTGAGGCAGTGCAGTGAAATTGGCACAGAACCTCATAGCAGGCCACCGGGACAACAGCAGTAGGCACAATAGTACATCTGGTTTTCTTCACAATAGTTGTTCCTTCAATCAGGCAGAGCAATATCTAAGGAAATACTGAAATTACATGAACAGAATATTGAATAGAGCAATACCATTGACCAAAACAGAGATAAAAATATTTGCCCTCAAAGAGATGGCAGAAGAAAATCTCCCTTATTTGCTATATCACATATAGTCAAACTCGCAAGAGATGCTCAGATCTCTGGCTCTCACTTGCTAGCCAGGGGTGGTGGTGGTGGTAGTGGTGGTGGTGGTGGTGTTTGATTCTTAGCCCGTGCCCCGGTAGGCTCACAGCCGCCCACCAGAGGGGTGAACTGGCTGCCCGTTTTCCCAGGGCCCCAAGGTCCAACATGGCGCGTTGCAGATCTCTGGAAACGCTGATATGGTTCTCACCCTGGGGCGGCCGCGGCTTCCCAAGCCACAGCCACTTACCAGAGCGGCATGCTGGTGGCTCGAAAATTTATCTTTTTCTTGATAAAATAAAACAAAGAATCTGGAAAAAAAAAAACAGATATCATTCATATACGAAAAATGATCCCAGTTATATGTAGAATTTTAAAAACAGAAACTTACAGAAAGCGAGAATAGAATGAGGGCTACAGGAGGCTGAAGTTGGGGTTTGAGGATAAGGGGATGTTAGTCAAATAGCACAAAACTTCAGACAAGACGAATAAGTTTCAATAAAGTGATTGCACAGCAGCATGACCAAGTTAATGATAATGTATTATCTACTTGAATTTTAAGTTCTGGAAATAGAAATCAAATACTTAAAAGTTCTAAGAGTAGGCTTTAAAATAAGTATATAAGCTAAAACATATGCTTCTTAGCTTGCTTTAGCCAACTCCAATGTGTGCATAGTTCAAAATATGTTGTACATCATAAACATATAAAATGTCTTTTTCAATTAAAAACAATTTTTTCTCAAACTAAATATGTAAGGAAAAATAATTTTGGAGACAAAAAGAAGAGAAATGAATTTCAATAAGTTCTGAAATATTCTGCAAGAAAATAATGCTTGTTCCTTTTAAGAAACAGGACCATGTTACACAGACTCACTTATTAAAATCACTGACACTGGGGGTCAGAAAGGAACCTTACTCATTTGTAATCAGAATGAATGGCATGAAAGGAGAGATGGCCACTGACCACCATTTCCATCTGCATTTCCTTCCATCTCCACCTTCCCTAGGCTCCCTTCAATCTCTTGGACCCAGACTCTGTCCTGGTGCTGGGCAGGGAGGTATTGCTGAGATGCTTTTTACCTAACTCGCTGCTCCTTCCAAACCTCTTCCCCTCTGAAATGATCCAGTTCAAAAATCACCTCTCCATTGAAATGCTCTTTATGGCCCAGCTCTGTTTTCTGAGACATGTCCTAATTTTTCAGTAAGTACTCCTGGATTCAAATTGAGCATTTACATGCTTCTACCCTTTCCTCATATTAGAATAAGGTCTTTAAGGCTAGGTCTGGGTCTTCCTTACATTACGGTCAACGGGTATCCAACCAAAATTGGGACACTAATTTACAATGTCAATTCAACATGCAGTCAGCTTCCTAACAAAAGGATTTCCACTGTATATACAAATCATTCCCTTTTTATTAAAAAATAACAGCAATAATAATTTATACACACATTAAAAAATGAATGAAAGGAATTATTTCAACATATGAATAATAGTTCTTGGGCAGCAGAATAATGTTTTCTTATTTTGTTCATTTTCCCATAGTTTTATATTTTCCCATAGTTTTTAAATTTTTCTACATGTCCAGGTACTAATCAAATAATTGAAATAAATTATGTTACATTTGACATCACCAACTAGTAGATATCAAAACTTTAAAACCATTCCATTCCCCTCCAGATGTCACTGCCCTTTCTTTGGGGGAGTTCAACTTCACAGGACTTTTCATTCAATTTGACTACTAATGACACACAACAATTTTCTCTTGAGTACTTTGCACATCCCTTTATTGTCCTTTCTCCTTAGCAGATAGTGCCCAGCACCTCTTGAATTCCTTCAAATTTTACCATGCTAGAAAAAGGAAAGTCAAGTGAATCAAATGTGTCACTTTCAAATTGGACAATTTTGCAAATAGATTACTGAAGCAGAGCTGAATATATCAAACATATCGAATGACACTTTTGTCCAAGGCTACAGGCTTTCCAAGTTGATGAATGCAGCAACTAAGGTTGACACTAAAATGAGTTGTATAATTTTAAAAGCAAAACAAAGATTAAAATAAGAGAAGTGGGCATCCAGAAAACATCAAGAACAAATAAGTTTGCCGTGTTTGTGATTGTCATGGTAAGTTTGCTACAGTTATTGTTGTGGCTACTATTTATCATTAACAATGATGAATAATGTTATTTAACTTCTCTTGCAAAGTGCTTTTCTATCTCTTTTGCTAAGAGTAATTTCTATTACTAGAGGAGAACATTCAGGGCTTAATGTAAACCTACAGAGGCTGTGAAGTACTCTGTGGACATTCATTTATCTGTAACTCAAATGTCCTGCTTCACCAACTAAGTTACAATATAAGGTCATACGTCTTTTCATATCCTAACAATATTGGATTTTGGCTCCTAGATGCACAATGAAAGGAGGTCAAAGTTTTCTATAGGTTTTCCCAGCTCAGTTTCTGGAACTATTTGGACACTCATGTTTTACAAATCAGTCCCATTGTTTACTTGTTTCTTTCACCACTCTGTCCTCCATCCCTGGGATGTCAGAATGATCATGCCTTATTGCCCCATCTCCAAGCCTGTTCCACTAGGCTTCTCTCATGGTGCAGATCTAATCTAAATGTGGACTTTATTCTCTTTCTGGTTGCTTGTAAAGCACAGTAAAGACCAGTCGGTGGTGATGGCCAAAGGTAGAGTGAAATTTTGGCATTTATCTAATTCAGTAATAAAATGTGCTATTCTTCTATTGCTTCGGTCACTCTTGGCAGTCACAAACCTAATGACAACTTTAGAGTCCCTGCCTTGTTCTCAAGTGACTCCCATGTAAAGACAGGATCAATTCATCTTGTTTTCTGCTTTATACCACCTTGGATGAGAACATCTAGGCCTTCTACCCATGATCATGAGGTCCTTATCCTCTGGCCCAGAGAGTGAAAATGACGGTTTTCTTCCTTTCTTCTCCAGGCTGAGAAAACCTACAGAAAACTTCAATCTCCTTTCATTGTGTAATCAGGACCCACCTTCCCTCCCCAAGCATGACTGGGGAAAGTAGGCACAGCCAGGATCCTCAGCACAATCCTCATAGCCATGCAACACTAACTACATGAGTAAAAATGCAACATTTAAGAAGCTTTTACCATACAGATAGTGAGTGTATCTCTCAAAGTTTGAGTTTTGGTTCTCAATTAACTATATGGCAGACAAAATTTCTCTTTTCCTGTTTATGTGTGACAGTCTAGATCTAAAATGTCCTCCAAAGGCTCATGTGTTGAAGGCGTGGCCCCCAAATCAACAACATTGAGAGGTGGAGCTTTGGGAATGTGATCAGATCATGAGGATGCCAACTTCATAAATAGATTAACTCTTTGATGAGTTCACAACTGAATAGGTACTAAGAAGCAGGGCCTACCTGAAAGGAGGAAGTAATGGAATTATGGCCCAGGTAACAATATCTTATCTCTTTCTCTCCTTCTCTGGCTCTTTTCCTCTCTCTGCTTCTACCCACTATGAAATGAACAGCTTTGCTCCACCACACACTTCCCCATCATGGTTAGCCTCATCACAAACCCAGAAACTGCAGAGCCAAACGGCTATGAACTGAAGCCTCTAAAACCAAGAGCCAAATAAATCTCTCCACCTTCAAGTTTTTATCTCAGGTATTTTATCACAGCAACAAAAAGCTAACTACTAATACAACACACAAGAAGATAACATTTTCAAGATTCACTTGCTGTCAGGTTGGAACCATATATCTATCTAGTTTTGACCCTTGGGCTGTGTGGGGTCATCTTGGCTGACTCAACGAAAAGTTCTTGTACAACCCTCCGGCTCTTTTCTCCTGCTACAGTGATCATAGAAATTACATCTTCCAAATATAAATGTCCCGGATGCTCAAGTCATTTTTTGTAAGAATAGCACCTTAGAGAGTTAAAGTAACCTTGGAGATGTGTCAAAGGCTGAAACATAAAAATTTACTGAGTCCTACCATTTAATAATCATTATACTAGGTTTCAAGACATAGTGCGAGATGATAGGTATGTTTTCTGCCCTCCTGGCATTAAGAATTTTATTTCCTACTCAAGAATTTAGAACTTATCTTGAAAGCAACCATGAGAGCTTGAAAGGTTTTAAGCAAGGATGTTGTATTAATCAGTGTTATCCAGTGAGAACTTGTATTGTAGCTTCAAGGTCTAAAAGCCTGAGACCTGGTGGTGTAGATTCAGTTTAGATCAAGAGTACCAAGGTCAGGGGATCAATGTTGAGTACGAGCAGTCAGGCAGAGAACCTGAAGCCTTCCTTCCTTTTCATTCTATTCAGGTTCTCAAAAAATTGGATGAGCTCATTTGCATTGAGGAGGACAATCTGTCCCTTCAGTCTAATGATTCAAATGTTGGCCTCTTCCAGAAACTCCTCAGATACAAGAGAAAGTATGATTCTTGACTGTGATCCAGTAAAGTTGGCATAAAATTAACTCCCACAGATGTGCTATGATCTGATCAATATTCTTCCTAGGAAGGCCTCTGTAAAAGATATGGGAGAAATATGAGGGGTGGATGGTCCAAGCAGGAGCTGGTGATGGCCTGGTCTTGTGGGGGTGAGAAAAACAAGTGGAGACTAGAGACACGGTGGACACAGATAGAGGGTATGCTAGACGCTGCCCCTCTACTCTTGAAAGTTTAAATTCCTGTCAATTTTTTTTTTCAGAATACTGCTTCATAGAAACTTGAATTTTTTTTACAATTAACAACAAATGTGTCAATAACCAAAAAATAAATGCCGGCTCAGTTCCACCCAGCTCTAGGCAGCATGAGGTCTCCAGGAAGGAGTGTGTGGTGTGTTAGATGCTCCTTCCTCACAAGTTAGGGAAACCCCTGCCTCTGATAACAATGAACATAAGAACTCAAAATGGTGCAAAGAACCACATGCAGAGTATCAAGAATTGCATGATCTTAAGATAAAAGCAGAAAAAACTATTTAAAACTCCTTATTTGCCTCCTTTTTTATTGAATAAAAGTTCTTTATCTTGTCAGATCAACCAACCACAGCTCTCTCCCTGAGACCCCTATCGTTCTCCAAATCATCCACATAGTAAGCTTCCTTCAGTCTCTAGATAAATGTTAGACAGTCATCAATATGTATGATTCAGAAGAGTTTCACAATTCATTTCTCCTCCCTTGTATTTGTCCCTACCCTGGCCATCATCTTCTCAGGACAACTGAGTCTCCCTGTTTGAATTTTCTAACCCCATTGGCAAACTATGACCTTCCCCATTACATGGAAACTATATATAAACATGTTTTTCTAATTAATTCCTTTTTTGGAAAGTTTTTGCTTTGTTTTATTTCAAAGTAGACTCATTGAAGGCAAAATGTACAGCTACATTTTAGAGAGTCTTTTGTAAACTTTCTATTACTTATTCTTTATTTATATATTGGAAATGGAAATCAACTATAGATGACTTGTAAGGAATTGATTAGTACACTTTCAGAAAAGCAACAGAGCCAGTTATTAGTAGATCGTACAATATCTTCATTGCCTCATATTTAGAGAGAATGCCATTCAGCCAGAGTTGAGGAAAAACCTTAGGAATCATTGTTTTTCTTCACTGGTTACAAAGCAGACACCTTTGATACTCAGAGCTGGCTCCTGGCTCCATTTTCAATTTCAGACACTGCTTTGGTGAATCATTTTTATAAGAATCTAGATTTACCTCACTCTGGCAGTATCCACCTCATCTTGCTCTCTTCCCTCTTTCCTCTTCAGGGTCTTCTCTCATGCTGCAGATGCCTGTCAGCCTTGCTGCCACGTAAGCATGATGTTAACATCTCCGGAGCAGATCTTCAACCAGGCGGAGACCGGAGGTGGTAGATGCATATCCCAACTGCAATGGACAGTTTGAGAGGCTCCTCAGTGACCCCAGGGTCTCACATGTAAAAGACTCATATGCTGGCACTTCATTTTTCCCTCTCTCACTCTCCTCCTCTCCTGTTGCTTTTTCTGGCAACTATCCTTTCTCTCAAATCCTTCTTTGGTGTTCTGTTATTCTCAGGAAACCCAAATTAAGTTGGCTAATTTTCAAGAATTAAGAATAGTAAGAGGAGAAACAGTGATTTTAGGAGGTATAATTAACAAGATTTACCAAGTGATTCACCTGGAAGGAAGAAAGGTATGGGAAAGGAAAAACAAAATGTAGGGGCCCCCTCATTAATAGCGATTACCATCCTTCAGTGTAAGCAGTTCCCGAACACTGAAACTCAGCGTATCTGCCTTCTTTAACAAACAGGTGGGCTCCAAGGGAGCTAAGAAGCAGGAGACCACCACTTCCTTTCTGGGTGCTGCGGGAATTTTTTCTATCTCCTTCCAGTCCTTCCCAGTGATCATTATGAAACATCTAAGGGCTCTTTTGAAAGTTCTATATCCAGCTTCGTGGCCTCTGCAAAGTTCTAGTGCTACTGAGAGATGAGAGAAGTGGGGGAAAGGAATGAGCAAAGAAGGGGAATGAAATGCCAGGAGAGCTCTTACGTCTCTCTGAACTTCAGATCCTAAGGCATTCTCAGTGTTTCTCTCACCAGCTTCTTCTCCACTGAAAATCACGTTTCAGAAATTTCCTTCTCTGTGAAGACAGGGAATTGACAAGGGTAACTATGCTGCTTTTTATTCCAGTTCAGATTTTCACTTGCATCTACATGCTAGTCAGTGCCACTATGACTCAGTAGACTAGAACCCACATTGATCTTCTAAAGGAGGTAGGAAGAGACTGAAAATAATATATAATATACTCAAAACTGGTGCCATTGGAAAGGAAAAAAAACATTTAGAAATATTATGATGACCTTTGTTAAATATGCCATGAAAATGTAAAATATTCCCAAGACAAGAATGCCAGGGGTTATGATTTTGATATGAAAAAAGATCAAGGTCATGATAACTATATATATTTTTTTCATATGTATATTCCTCATAAATATTCATATGTATAGACATAAAAAATCATTGTTGGCTTTAAAAGTTGGGCAAGTATTCTTAGAAAAATTAGTGAAGAAGCTCTTCCGGGAACACTAAACTAGAAGTAAAGTGCCTTTAATTCAGGGGCAAGGTGCCAGCCTTGTGCAGTTGATAATGATCAAATGAAGAAGAGAGGCCACTTACATCCACAAAGAGCCAGAGGCTCTCTGCTGCAGTATCTGTGGGGACCATCCTGAAAGTTTTGCATAGATAGGCCAAAATTACCTGACAAGAGTTGAGAACACTTGCCTGGGAAGTTTCACAGAGGAGCTGCATGGAGAGGAAGAGAGTTAGTCAGGAAAAATCACCCAGAGGCCTAGTCTCTGAGTCTCTCCACTGTGTGGAACAAAAAAGCAGATGTCTTGGTTACTTTCCTCATTGCTGAGACAAAATATCTGACACCCAAAGTTAAAGGAAAAAAGGTTATTTTAGCTCACAGTTTGTGGGGGTTTCAGTTCATAGTTGGCTGGCTCCAAGGCAGGATATCATGACAAGGGCATCACAGAAGAGAAACAGTTCACAGCAGGCAGAAAGCAGCAAGGCATCAAGGCACCACAGTAGAGAAGCAACAGTGGCAGCTATATACCTTTTATATCTCCCAGGTAACCTGCCCTTTAGATGGTGCTACTCACACCCAAGGTGGCCTTCCCACCATCCAGGCCCAGAATCGTGCCAGGTCAGTCAGTGATCACACACCTTCATCCCAGCATCACACATTCTAGATCCACCTCTGAGAAGCCCTACCTGTGATCACCTGAAACTTCAGGGGACATCTAGACCTAACTAACAGCAGATTAAGTTATCACCTCTCCTTTTGCTGCACAGTGCTGGCCTTTTGCAATCTGTGTGACCTTTCAAGGGAGGGTGTTCCATGCTCCTACTATAGCCTGATTTATGTGGATTTGGTAAGTGCTGGCAGGGCCTCCAGTGGAGACAGGGCTAGAGCACACCTGGCTCATGGCACACAGCCTTCCTCTAGTCATTGGAGATCTTTGGTTTTTCATATGTAGCTGAACCAACAAAAATGGTGTTTTTATTGAATGAGTAAGACCCTCTTCTACTAGGTACACAGTGCGGGAAGATTATGGGGTAGATTTAAACCTTCACTAACTCCCTCAGTCTAGGGCCTTTATGCAGAGCATGAACATGGAGGCCGTGGACAGCTGGGTGATCTAGCTGCAGCAGCTTCCCCACTCTTCAAACACTGACAGAGCGAGAAAGGATCAGCAGACACAGGGAGGACCAGCCTTGCCCTTCTGCCTGCCTCTGGGCCCTGACTGATGCTGCAAACAGTACTCAAGGGATAGGTACGGGCTTCATCTCCCTTTTCAGAGAAATAGGTACAAGGCAGAGGCACCACTGGTTCAAGTGCCAGCTGGGGGAGAGGACACCAGGAGGCCCTGAGGAAGGTGGTGAGAACAGGCCGCACGGAGAGGGAGGAGCAGTGGGAGGACACGGAAGCAGGAAACATGGAAACAGACAGCCGGCCTGGCCAAGGGTGGGAGGCTGGTGCGGCAGGACCCACCCCTCTCTCCTGCCCCTGCTAAGCTTGTGCTTCCCCTAAATCCTGTTCTCTGGGAAACATAGTTGCCGAGGCTACTGTGGGAAAGAAGCTCCATCCCGACAAGTTTCAGTTCATACATAATAAAATACAACAACAGAGTGACAAACTTGTTCCACATTTTTTAAGTAACAACAACAGCAACTCTAATATTTATTGCAACACTATCCATCATCGCCAAGACATGGAATCAAACTAAATGAACATTACCTGATGAAAAGAAAGTATGCTACGTGTACGTGACAGAATACTATCCAGCCATAAAAAGGAATGGAATCCTGTCATACATGGCCACATGGATGAACCCAGAGGACATTAAATTAAATGAAATAAGCCAGGCCCACAAAGACAAATACCACAGCTTCTCATTGATTTGTAGAATCTAAAATATCTGCTCTTATAAGTAGAGAGAGAAACAGTAGCGACCAGAGACTGTAGGGTAGAGGGAGAGGGGAAAGTGGAGAGGTTAGGGGATGATTACTAACATACAGTTGTACAGGTGGAATAAATTCTGTGTTCTCTTGCACAGCGGAATGACTATACTTAATATTACTCTCTACATGCTCTTCCCTCAAAGAAATGTTAAATATGTGAGGTAATGGAGATGTTCAATGCCCTGACTTGATCATTACATAATGTATACTTGTATCAAAATATCACACTGTGCCCTATAAGCATGTACAATTATTACGTGTCAAAATCTAAACTTTAAAAACAATTTTTTTTTCTTTTAGTTGGGACAGTTCAGGCTGGCCTCAAACTTGCAATCTTCCTGACTCAGCTTCTCGAGTGCTGGAAGTACAGACTGCACCGCTGCACCAGCCAAAACCTATCTTAATTGTTAAGGAGATTCCCAAGAGGTGGGACCAGAAAGGAAAAGGCTTCCTTGGGCTTCAAGATGCTGATGCCACCCCCAAGGAGAGTGGGACACGCAGAGCCCGGGGCTGTAGGCCACCTCATTGTACCTACTCCCCTTTGCTACACATGTGCTGGGCTTAAATGGAATTTCAAGGATCAGCCTGGAAACAACTACTATTCCAAATAGTCTTTTCATTATTTAAAAAAAAAAAAAAAAGCATCACTAGCCCCAAAGTTGGCTCATACTGAAGTGATAAGAATTTAGAGACTGAGCTAAATGTGTGCGCACACATACTGTGACCTAAGCTGGAAAAAAGTCAGTTTTATGATAGCTCATCTACTTGTCATTTTTCTCTCATCCATTAAAGTAAACATAAGCCCAAAAAGGAAAAGAATGGTATCCCTGTAGGCACTGACTGAAATACAGCTGAAACATATTTACAAAATTTACCTTTATGAATAGTTTCTTAAGGAGAAAGTACAAAATCCAAATATGCCTGGGTATAGCTCATCCGGAGAAAGACTGACTGCTTTAAAAGATGGTGCAGAAGGAAGGCAGCATCTGACTTCTTTGTTCAGATGGAAGAGAATTTTCACAACTGACTTTCTCATTCCTTTTTTGGGCAGATCTAGGCTAAAATGTGGAGAGGCTCAGCCAGTGAGTTTGGATTCCCTGACAATGAGCACTTCTCTCTATGGTGTTCATTGAACAAGTGATCTGTGTAGCAAATTGGTGCCTCTGTGAAAGATACCAGAGACTGTAAAATGAATAAGAAATACCCCCAAAGAGCTACTGTTTTATCTAGGAGTTAGTTTTCATTTTCAGTAATGGTGGTAGGAGTTTGAGACAGGATCTCACTATAGAGCTGAGACTGGCCTTGAGCTCACAATGTAGCCCAAGCTGGAGTCAACTCACAGTGATTCTCTTGCTTCAGCCTCTTGAGTGCCAGGATTACAGGCATGTGCCGCCATGCCTGGCAATGCTAAAAACAATATAGAACCCTCTAGTAAGATCACTTATAAAGATACAAAGTAGGACACAGTTGCATCAGTTGTAGTGCTTGGGGTTATAGATACGAGAAATTCCTGGTGAAGAAAGCCTTATAAAGTGAAAAATGATCTTACTAAAATAAGTCCAGAGGTAGAGAGACTTCAGGGTAGGTTAATCCATGACTAAACAACACACAAAAACCTAGATTATTTCTATCTTTCTACTAGGCCATGTTGATTATTGTCTTCATCATCACTATCACAAGTTGCCTCTACAATTTCAGACACTACATTCTTACACAGTAGCAGAAAAAAACAGAACAAAACAAAAAATCAGTTTCTCTCATATATATTTCTTTTCATAATAGAGGACAATTGCTTCAGAAATCCCCCAGCTTGAGTGCTGCTCAACTCTCACTGACCAGAATTGTATCTCAAACTCATACCTGAAATAATCACTCAGAGGAAAGATTCTGATTCTCTCTGCTTCACTTAAACCCATAATAATTCACTTCTTGGAGCTAAGATTAAATCAATTCAGGCATGTGGCTAGAGATTTTCCTATCAGGAAAGGAGCAGAAAAGAAAAGGGAGGAAGAAGAAGAGGAAGCAGAAATTAAAATGGCTGCCTGGGATACCTTCACCAAGGCACATGCCACAGTGGCCTGGAGAGGACAGAATGGTCATTTCTGCCTGGAGTTACCAAAAAGTCCTCCCAGAGTAATGAATGTGAGAACTAAAGAATAAGCAATCATCAAACACAGGCACAACACTATGTCTCCACGCAACAGAACCATCCGACTAAATCTAGACCCTCTTTTCCTTCACTGCTCTGCTCACGACTGCATCTACATCTTTTGGCTCGATGAGGCAGCTAGCACTGTCAGCCATTGACTGATTCACCACCAGCTGAGGCCTGTACTTTCAAAGCCTCAGTTTTGGCCCCATCTCAAATTTTTCCACTGCAGAAGAGTATAAATTTATTTTCTTATACACATACAAGGAGCTAATAATGAACTTTAAGATTTCTTTAACCTTGAGCACAACTCAAAAGCCTCTAGTTGCTGACAAATGGCAAGAGGGAGGAATAAAAGACGAAAGAAAAAGACTTCACATTGATCTCTTAGTGGACATTGGGTAACACCGTCCTTGACCTCTCTTTAGAGAAATGTGGGCACCGACACAAGCCAGATAACCCTGGGCTCTCTGAGTCCAGCAAGTGCTGAGGAAAAGCCCATTAGAAAAAAAAGAAGAAAGAAAGAAAGAAAGAAAGAAAGAAAGAAAGAAAGAAAGAAAGAAAGAAAGAAAGAAAAAAGAAAATCCACACAAAGTCCTCATGCTGTTCCACTTGAATAGAAAATGGTACAAAGATGAAACTAGAGAAGGTAAACAGCAAAGCCTAGTAACCTACAACCCTGCTAAACAGAAAAAGTGGAGACTTACCACCAGGCAACTCCATAAAACCACTCTGGATGCCATTTTGCTAATTGTGTTTGCTATGACACCAAGCGCCGCTTAGCTGGGCTCCCAGAGTGTCTCCATAATGGCAATCACTTGCCAGGAGCGAGAGTGATTTTTATTTGATATCCATACAAAGCAGAAGCAAATGAATTACCATAATGAGAAGCAACATAATGATGTGGAGATGTACAAACTGCCATTGTGTTTAATAACAACAAAGCCTTCCCTTTTGAATTAAATTTGCAGGAAGATTCTTATTGAAGCATCATTGTACTGAAACCAAGTTGTTTGGAAAACACACACACACACACTCCAAAGTATTTCAAGCCCATAATTACTGGAAAGGTTGTTAGGAGAATTTTTTTTCTTCCATTTGTATTCTCAGTAAAATCAACTTGGTTGTAGCACTCCACAGCTGCGATTTATGAAGTAAATGGCAAAGCTAAATGTGCCGAAACCCAACACGTTCCCTGAGCAACAAAGGGATGGAAGGCAAATGTTACAGTATTATTGACAACACTGGTAATGCTTATATAAGCATCTGCTTCATAAAGGGGAAAACCTGCGTAATAAACAAAAAGAGCTTCCAAACAAGACCCGCCACCTCGAGTTCTGGACTGATTTGAATTTTTCACATCAGCTAGAGCAAATATTTTCTCTTTTTTTACTTTTTCCCTCCAAAATAAAGTTCTCTTGATTTGCATCCTGGTAATCACATGACTGACTCCTCCGTGTTTTTATTTTCTTTTTCTAAACAGCATTTCCTATATTTTCTGGTATTTGTCCCACCACTTGATTTCCATCATGGGATGAAGATAGCATTGACTAGGTGTGACATTAATTTAAACCTGTCTTCACAATCATCAGGAGGGGACGATCCTCTCTTCAGACTGAGAATCCATTATGCAGACAGCACTCATTTCACCCACACTGGCCCATGCTGGTCCTTTAGTGCTGTCATTTACATCTATTCACAATAAAACATCCTGGTTCCACTAATGGATAAGCCCAGAGGCAGACCAGGGACCAGATTTAGGGAAATCTGAAGAGGAATGCTATGGGACTAGAAGTCAGGTGCTTTCCTGGGCCCCGTCCACCACATGTGATGGAGGTAAGCCAACTTCTTGGTCGATGTCTTAGTTTTCTCAGCTATAAAACAGGCATATCTGCTTCAACTACAGAGGCATCTTAAGAATCAAATCATATCAAAATGTTTGTAAAACCATTATTACTATGTTCATGAGAGACAACGTGAGGTCTTTTACTAAGCCCAAGTCATCCAGAAAATCAGATAATTCATAATGGTTTATATTCTTTTCATTTATCATGTAATAAATATTCATCAAGTTTTTTTTGATCCAAGGTACCGTAACAAGATGTGTATCATACTGCCTGAAGGAGGTCATAAACCAAATGAGAGAGAAAGTGCACCCATAGGCACCAGTAATTAGAAATAGAGTCCACATTTAAATGGAAGCAAAAGAAATTAGAGATTAAAACTTCAGCATCGTAGCTTCTGGGTCGAATCCTGCCTGTTATTGATTTGCCATGTGACCTTGGACAGGTTTCCTACCCTCTGTATGCCTCAGTTTCCTCCTCTGTGAAATTAGAATACTCATAATAGTAACAATCCTAATAATAATAAGTAATAAACCTTAGGAGCTTATTGTGAGGGATGAATTTGTTAATACCTCAGTAGTTCTTAGGACAGTACCTGTACATGCGGTATCAGGGTGCTGACTTTGAGTTTGAAGCTGGGAAGGCAGGACTGTACCCTGGAACTCTAGTTGGGAGACAAGCCAGCCTCTGCTGAGCTCACTGTGCGCACAAGCTGGAGAGAGGAAAGGGGCCACGCTTCAAAGCTGCCCACAGATTTTCCCTCTCTCTGAGGTTTGAGCTTCCCTTTGAGATTGTAATGCCTTTTTTTTAGGAAAATAAAGCACTTTAATGAGCTTGTTACTCTTATAGAGATAAATCAAACTGTACTATTATTAGAACTGTAAAGTTCTTAACAGTATAGCTCTGAGGTCATCTCATGGACTTTGCATGAAATTCAAAGGACTCTGCCTAGACACCTCAAGAGAGAGCGATGGAGAGAGCAGGGTGGGGGCTGTGGGGAGGTGGGGGGAAAGCAGAGGCACTCCTGCCTCTAGAGTGAATAGGAACAGAGATCTTGCCACTTTCACCGTAATCCTCAAGTCTCTGGGCCTTATCCAATGGATGGAATTCTGAAGTGAAAATAAACCTAAATCCCAGGGCAGCTACTTTCCTCAGTGTTCTGCTAAGGAAAAGGTGATCCATTTCAAGCCAGAAGGGCCAGTGGGCTCCACGGGCCATACTGGGAAGGGTGTTTCCATCTCAGTGCAGCTCTCCCTGAAGAGAGCTTCCAAGGTTCACTTCTTGCACAGATTTTGGGAAGGAAATGACAGAGCCAAGCAACTATGGACTGAAAGTTCTGAAACAAGGATCCAAAAACAAAACTTTTTTTCCTTTTAGGTTGACTTATCTCTGGTATTTTGTCACAGTCTTGGAAAGCTGACTAACACAGAAGACATTCTTGCAAACACATGTTAAATGGAAATTACTGCACATTTTTCCTTAGCACAATAGCAAGAGTTCCCCCATCAGAGGAGGTAGGACTATACCTTGAAAAAAGGATATCCCTATAATTTTCTCTGAGAAATTATTCTCTTACCTTCCCAGATAATCTCATATTCTCATGGCTTTCATGTCCATCTACAAGATGGCAACAACTCTCTAGCCCTAAGCCTCTCTCCTGAGTTGTAGAACTGAAGACCTATTGCTTCTTTGGTCTCTTGACTTAAAAGTTTCATACACATTGATTCTGCAGCCTCAATAGCTCTCATAGCCACCAGCTGCTGTCACATTAACACAACGCCCTCTACTGGCCAGGTACAAAATCTCTCTGCAGGGTTCCGGCCACCAGTTTTACTTGCCCTCCATGTCATTCTCCAAACAGCCAAAGGTACTGTTTTTAAACTAGAAACCTGACCAGGTCACCATCCCACTTCCTAGAGGGACAAGCCCAAACTTCTTTAAAGGGCCTGTATGAACCTTTAGACCCGGTCTCTGCATATATCTCTGGTCTCAGGCCTTGCTATTCTGTTCATCCTCCCCATCTCCTGCTGGCTCCTCAACACACACAGGCTCTTCATTCCTGTAGCCTCAAGCTTGTTTTCCATCTTCTCTCCCTCCAGATCTCTGTGCATCCTGTCTCCTCATCCTGGAAGATGCTGGGAACCTTTACACCTGCCCAGTTCTCCTTCACATTCCTCAGCTCCCACCAGAACGCCTTTCAGGACCAGAGCCTGCCTTGGCACCCCACAGTACAGCTGTGAACTCCCCTCAGCACATTGGCTTCTTGGTTTTGCAACTGTCATTTTATTCATGGGAAGGAAAAACTGGAATGTGTGACAAGAAACTACAGATGAGACTTGACTGACAGGATTGAGGAGAAAACCATAGAACTCAGTGCCTCCCTTTCCACACTCACACCATCTCAGGGAAGTCTACTATTGTTCCCTAACTCATACTTCACTAGTCAACAAAAGGATTAGGGCTACTTTACAAGCATGAGTCCTACTGTGCCAGGCAATTAGCAAGAAGTTCCACAGAATGCAATCTCCACTGGCTCTTTATTGTAAAACCGCACATTCCTAGAGACCCTGTCATAAAGTGAATCACTGAAAAGTGAATTACATTCTCCTATAGGAACAATGTCATAATTAGAGCTTGTATCCCAACAAAGGACTTGGCTACATGTAAATAATAGACAGGAACAAAAATATTTCACAAAAGCCAAGATTTGAGTAATTATAAATCCTTACGATTGTTTAAAATAATAAAACTCTCTCCAAGTATTATAACTCAGGATTAGGAGGTTGGTGAGAAAACCCAATGTGCCATAAAGTACACATTAAAATATAACAAATGTGTCTTAATTAGAATACCTGACACTAACCTTTAATATAGTCACTACATACTTGGTTAGCAGTGGGGAGGAAGTCAAGTGCATGGTTAAAGTGCAAGGGGAGAACCAGCCTGCAGCCTGCACCCTGACCAGTGAGGTCTGGGAGAGCAGACACTGGACACCCAAGGCCAGGATGACACTCACACAGAGCCTGGCTAAGAATTGTTCTTACAACCAAGAGCCCCTTTCTCTGAGTTTGTATCTCTTCTTTCACACAAAACAAAAGAGCTGATCTATACAATCTCTAGGGTCTCATACAGCCCTGAAATTTCTTTTTTTCTTTTTTTCTTTTTTATTTTTATTTTTTGTAACAGGGATCAAACTCACAACCTAGTGCTTGCCAGGTGGGCACTGTGCCACTGAGCTAAATCCCTGGCCCCTAGCCCTGAATTTTCAAGATTGTCACTATGCTCTTAGAATTCAGAAGAGTTCCTGGATATAATCGACTGTCACTTTTGTGGACCTCAGTGAATAAAACCACCAGTGTTCACATCCTCATGTAGTTAGTCCTCACTTATATTCCGGGCTTGGCCGTGTGAATGGCTTTAGCCACTAGGACTGTCTATCTACCAAGCAACGAATGAGCAGAGGCTTTGTGCATGCATACACCCTGGGGATCAAGGTGCCATGGTGTGAGGAGCCTAAGCCCTATAGTAGGGGCACCTGGAGGAGAGTGAGGGATTCTGACAGGTAACACCTACTGAACCCTCAGCCTCCGCCCTGTCCATCTGTGGGTCATGTAGAGGAAGGATCTTAGACACTGCTGCCCATGGAGCCGCCACATGACAGCAGCGACAGCCAACACCACATGGAACAGGAGCTGTCAGTTGAGCCTAACCAACGCAGAGTCATGAAAGATAATTTTTCTGAGTCATTTTGAGGTGATTCAATACATAGCAATAGCTAAAGGAAACAATAGGATACAAATGACTTTGAGATTTTGTGAAAGTAAATTGTCCAAGGCAGACAGCCAATTACTACCCTGTATAATGTTTACTATGTAGATAGAGGTTCATATACCAAGAACTATTCTAAATATTGTCTTCAAATGGATTCAAAATACTGTAGTGGTGTTCAATAAATATTTGTAGTAGAAAAAGATGTTTCCTCTTCCCCAAAAATATTTTTTCCTCTTTACCTTATCTTGAAAAAGCAGAATTGTTGAAATGCACAATCAATTAAAGGTCGCAAGGAAATGAGATGTGCTACTCAGTCATTCTACTTGACACTTTGTTGACAGCTCTCAGAACATTCCCTCAGTACTGATAATCCATGACAACCATTATCAATCAAAGCAAAGACTTTGAAGTAAGAATGTAGCAGGGTCTTTAGTAAGGCACAACATTTACTTTTTCCTGATAAACAAACTGCTAACATTCCAAGCTAAAGGGAAGTGAGCAAGTTTGTATGAGACCAGGGCTTTCCTACAGGAGAGGGATGAACCTTAGTCCTTTTGGCATGAACTGAGTGACTTATAAATTTATTTCTCACAGTTTTGGAGGATGGAAATTTGCAGACCAAGGGACCAGCAGATGGAGAGTCTGTTTAGGGTACTGTTCATAGAAAGTACTTTCTTCCTATGTCCTCACATGATGGAGAGGTAACATGGCTCATTAAGGTCTCTTTTAGTCGCATAAGAACACTGCTATGGTTTGGCTATGGCTTGATTTTGTCCCCAAAACTGACGTATTGGAAGCTTGGTCTACAGTATGGTGATGCTGGAAGATGGTGGAATCTTGTAGTCTAATGGGAGGTAATTAGTTCACTCAGAGCAGCTCCCCTTGGAGGAGACTAATTTAGTTCTCACATAGTGTGTTAGTTCTCAAGAAAGCACATCATCATAAAGGAGCAAGAACTGTCCCTCCCTGCTCTCTAGCTTCCTTCTTACCATGTGATTTCTCCCCTCTCATACACATTCCCACCATGATACTATATTTCATAAGATATCCCCAGAGCTGGCACCTATTTGAATTTTTATCCTCTAAAACAGTGAGCTAAATGGACTTCTTTTTTCTGCGTTACCTAGTCTCTGGGGCTTCGCTACAGCCACTGAAAATGGGTCAGTAACGGGCACTAATCCTTTCTTGAACATTCCACCTCATAACCTAAATATCTCCCCAAACCCTCCACCTCCTAATACCATTCAAGGGGGATTAGAAACTCAACATATGAATTTGGGGGAGGGGGACACAGACATTCAGACCTCAGCAGAATGAGACCTTCAATTTCTTTCCGGGAAATTCAAAGTTTTTAGAACCTGTCATGGTGTCCTTGGTCAAGGTTCAGTGACAGAGACAGTCACACTACTGGAATAAAATCGGCATGAGAAATAGAGAGAAGCCACTTTCTTCAGACACCGTTACACTGAATCCAGGGAATGATGAGGCAAGGGACCAAGCAACTTTTGACTGCTCAGGTTCTGCATCTTGATGCTTTAACCCAGGGAAGTTGTCAGCAGGTGCTGTAACAAGTTGTTATCCACAGGGGGTACCCCTGAGTTCTGATTCTACAAACCACAGGAGGGCAGGAGCAGGAGATTCTGTAGGATAAAAGGACTCTAGCCATTTAATTGGGATCCTAAAAAGAGATGTGCTTTTGTTTCAGATCTTTAAGTCAGTAATATGGGTTGGGCTTCTTTTAGAGTCTTCAAAATGTCTCTCCGAATAAGAAGAGTATAAAACTTAGGTAATATTTAGTGAATGCTTTTATATGCCAGGACCTGTTCTAGATTTAAAGTATATTTTTCATTTAAGTCTCACCTGTAATTATGTAATAGGTATTCACAGATTAAAACGCTGAGAAGCAAGGAGTTGATACAGTTTTTTCAAGCACGCAACCAGTAGGTGGTGAAGACAGAATTCAGATCCTGTCATGGGCTGAACTTCTAAGCACAGTTCTTCCCTCCCTGACATTCCAAAGGTTCCTGCTTTGCCGCATTGAATTTCAGAGGGCATATCACCGAGGAAACCTACAGCAGACACAGGGAAGGGAAAACCACCTACTTATGGTCTGCAGGAACCTGCTTTCACTACCTTCCATTGCAATGCAATTAATGAATAAAATAATGTAACCATGTGACGATAAAACTTATTTTTAGTACATAAGTGAACCTTGGAGTCTCACTAGAACTTGTCACACACAGTACCGCACTGGAAACAAAATTGGTGCTTTTGCTGTGTAGTTCTGATGCTTAGCGGAGGCTCAGAAATCCAGCTCTCATTTCTCCCGGCCTGGTTTATTTTGCCTAGCACCTTAAAACTCAGCTCCCTACATGCCTTGCACTCAGTATGTATATTGTTATTATCAATTAGCTGCAGTATTTACTATTGATATAGCACTTCATATTTGTAAGGCCTTTCCTTTGGGTGTTCGTGCATGGCTGGTCTTTACAGCCACAGATATGTTTGCACTGACATCACCTTCCAAGGATTATTCCTATGGGTTAAATGATTTGCTTATGGCAATTGCAGAGGAACGTGTTATAGAATACAAGATGAGCAATAAAGGAAAAGGAGAGCAAAGACACTGCAGGCTCCCTGCCTAGGGAAGGCCAGTGAGAGGCTCGGCTAGCCAAGCAACTTGACTTGCTTCTATTTACTATCATAAAAGTGTTATTATTAATGATGCTGTTTTACATTTTATAGTTCCTGTTCAGTTGGAGTGATCCCAAAGGGTTTGCAAACTATGTGAATGGCTATACTGTTTTCACGTAGACATTGCTCTTTCTTCCACTTTAAGGAACCTCTTATTCATAGCAGCAGAAGCTATAGTAATAGCCAACAGATACAGATAAAGCATAGGTGCTGTAATGGCCCCCAACTCTGCCTAGTGTTAAAAAGGGGCTAATCTTTGCCCCCAGGATTCATTCTATTTTCTAGAAAGAAAAGAGGGTGGCTGTTCAGCATCTACCGGCAAAGGCTGACTGCGTGCCTATTTGCACCACTGGGGACAATTAGAGCAAAATGAAACTCCAAACATCAATAGGGAAAAGGCTGAAAAGAGTTCCAGCTAGAAATCTTAAGATTGCTCCTATTTCTTACGGTGAAATATAGAGCTTAATACCCTATAGACACTAAAACCTGAGAATGCGAAACACAACAAAAGCACAGGGAAAGGTCTAAAGTATGAAATTTGGGGGAGATGAGTAGAAGGCTGAAATAGAAACACATGGACAGGAGTTGTGTGAAAGCAGAAGTCTCAAGGCTAATAGCCACATTAACAACTCTGAGCGGACATCGAATTCCAGATCCCTGGGCCCCGAGCCCATGAAGCCCATGTACCTTGCTGAGAGCACGCTGCCTTTGGGGCCTGCTTTCATTCATTATTAAGCCCAGCTCTCCGTGGACCCAGAGGCTATTTCTTGAAAATTGTGATCATCTGCTTGAATTAGGAGAAGTTTTCACTTACCTGAAAATTCTAAAGGTTGTATTTAGTACCCAAGAATAAAAATTCAAGAAATATGGGTTTCCTAACTCTTTCCTCCCCTTTGAAAAAAAGAAAAAAAGACCAGAAAATTGGATTCTACACAACTTGGCTGTGCTGAAGTTCATCCCAAATTATTTTAATTATTTAACAACTACTTTTATAGCATTTCCTCTGTGCCATACACTGTTCTAAATACTTGATGATTCCTAAGAGAAGTACTACTCTTGTACAAATCAGAAAATTTGTATAGAGAGAAACTGAGGCTCAGGGCCATTCAGAAATGTGCTTAAGGTCACATATCTAATGAGAGATAAATCAAAATTCAAATTCAGGGGGTCTAGGTCAAGTCTGCATTTTCATCTCTCTGCTATGATGCCTTTCTTGTAATAAATTACCCTCACAGACTTTGAAAGGCCATGTTTTGGGGAACACTCAGAAAATAATACCAGAACAAAGGGTAACAAAAACTTATAATTCGAGTAAAGACTAGAATGATACTTACCAGAGGTTGAAGGTAGAGGAATGGGGGGGGGGATACTGGTCAAGGGGTCATATGATCAAACTCCATTTACACAGGACAACTAAATTGTTGGGGTTTTTTCCCCCTTGTACTCTATTGTACTATGTGGTGAACAGAGTTAACAGTATGGTGTATATTTCAAAATCACAAAGGGAGTAAATTTTGAGCAGTTTCACCACAAAAAAAGTATTCAAAGAAATGGATATGCTAATTAACTTTAATTCTTCCAGATTTTTTCATAAATTGTAACATCACTCTGTACTCCAGAAGTAGATACAATTATAATTTGACAATTTATAGTAAATAAAGTTGTCATTTAGGAAAATGATGTCTGAATATAGTATTATAGATAGTTTCCATCAAAATTTTAAATCATTATCTTATTGACCTTAAAATCTAGGTGATTTTTTTCTCCCTAAGGCAGGAGTTCTGCATCCATCAGTGCTACTTCATTTTCATCTTCACAAACTGCTTTCTGACTTCAATGTATTAGGAATAGGTGACATAGCAAGATTTTGGCTCAAACAGTACAGAGCAAAGCAACAAATCTTGTTTGGTTCAAATCCTGGCTTTGTCCCTTTCTATTTACATGACTACGAGCAGAGTTCTTAATCTTTCTGTGCCTCATTTTCTGGATCTGTAAAATGGGAGGGACAATAACACTACCTCCAAGGGTGCCATGAGAATTGAGATAATGCATGTGACTGGCATGCATTAGGCTGGCATGTCATGGGCATTCCATGAAAGCAGACTGTCCTACTGAGAAATCAGGCAAGATTAGGAAGACCCACAGCTGATGCCAGAAGGGCTCTTGCAATGAGGACACTAGCAGGGCAACATAGTTTTGTGCTCGGACCTGCACTGTGATGTCTGAAATTTTGCCAATGCCTCCAACTCCAAAGGGCCAAACTCGGCTAAGCCTGGGCTCTGCCTGGCTCCCTGTGCCCTGCGGTAGAATCACCAGAGCCAGGACAGCCACTGAGGCTGCCAGGCTGGCCATCCTGAGGACTGCCTGGCTTGGTCTGCAAAAGTGGAAGGGTTGTGGCAAATAGGACCCAGGTATTGGGAGGAGTGGCACAGATGACTGCCTCTCCCTCCACCCCATTGTGTGTCCCAAGAGCAGTGGGGAGAGGCCAGCCCAATACTGAGACCATTTTTATTTTTGGTTTTCTGTTCTTTCCTCTTGGTTTTTAATTATTTAGCAGACTGTTGTTTTTTTAAAAAAACAAACTGTGGAACAACGCAGAAATAACCATGAAAGAAACACGTTTCTTACCCCTCTTTATCATATCCCCAAAAAAACCCAGGTAGCAATTTGGGAAATTTTACCATTTCAGATGTTTGTGTATCTACATATAAACATACATACAGACACACACAAGTATGCACGCACATGCACATACATGCACACACAAGAATATTCTCCTTATACAAAAGGTGGAGGGCTGCACCATACTATTTACATTTGTTATCTCTTATTTTTACTTAAACTCCATCGTGATCCCTTTCCCAGATGGAACACATAAATCGTCTTTATAAACTGCCTATTATACATTGCATAGAGTTCCATATCATATTAATCCATCAGGGGTCATTTTTGTTTTTTGTTGTTGTTTAGTTTTATCTTCACTGTACTTGAAAATTCTCACACAACTATTTCTGCAAAAATAATTTCTAAACATGCAACTGCTATGTCATAACATATATGTGAGTTTTGTTAAAACTGTAATAAACACTCCAAACCGGGAAGAACCATCTCCCATCTCAATTGTAAGTCTTGGTTAAGGTTACTATCTGAAAGAAAAGTGACTGTTAATCGGGGATATAGCTCAGGAGCACAAGTGCCTTCCTGGTAAGCACAAGGTCCTGAGTTTGACTCCCAGAACCAAAAAAAAAGTGACTGTTAAAAAACATTTTGCATCTCAAAGAAAGGGCATTAATGACTATTTTTCAAATGATCATTTTAAATAAGCATTTTTTAAATTCATGCTTTGGAAAATATTAAGTTGCACTGTGAAGCAAGCCACATTTTATAAATTAAAGCTCAGGAGATGAAAGAAAGACAAAATGAACCAGTTTCAAACTATGTTGTTAAACTTTGATATCAAATCTCAGCATTATAAACCTCATATTTCTCTGTAATGATACTTGGAGTTATTAGAAAAGGGCATTTAAGTTTCAGACCAAACTGAATCAAAATCTCTGGGGGTGTGGCTTCAGTTAAGTTTAAAATGTTCCCAGATAACTCTCAAGTACACTGAGGTTGAGAACCACAGTTACATCACTTGATAATTTTTTAATTTCTAAAATTTTATCAAACAATGAAATTGTACAGCAGCATTGCATAACAAAAGTAGTAAACTATAACAGTTGTAGCATTTTCTGGAATTTGACAGAGCTTATTTTAAAATACAACTTCAAATATTTTTCATTTTCTTGAATTAATCATCACACGAAAGAATGGATATGCACAACTTGAACAACAGTATTTACAACAGACAGGTATATGGTTTTGGAGAAACCAAACAAAAGAATAAGCTGGAATACTGAAGATAAGAAGACAGATCAATCCAGGCAGGGTGAGTGTACATAGTGTGAATCTAACTGAGCCTCTTGAAACCCAAATTCATGGAAAAATTCTTAAGAATGCGAGAGCTCCCCTAGGTTCAATTTTTCAGAATACATGGGCACTGACCAATAGGAGGCAGATAAGCCTCAGTAAATGGTTTATAATGATAGTGAAACCGTATCAGAAGTGATGAAAATAATAAGAAATGAGATTATCAGCGTAGGCACATATCAGGAAAGCTTACAGCAAGCCAGCTTATGTCAAGCCAGCAACAATTCATAAAGGCATAAAAGGTGCTGTGGAACGCAGACTTGGGAAGGACACTTACAGAATCAAGACCCACAGCCTTTGGATTTTGATATAAGGTATACATGGCATAGATGTCCTTTAACCTGCCTGTCCCACAAGACTCTGTGTCAGTGAAGACTCTGTGTTAAATCCACAAAGACATCTTTTTTTAAGAGAAAAAAAAACCAGAAAAATCAAGAAGCAAACAAACAAAAAACAACTAAAGCAAAATGAAAACAACAACAAAACACAATAGCAATATAAGATTTCAAACCAAGAATGGTTGTTATATTGCATGGTGTTATCTTCAAAATAGTTGCTCGGGTTACACGCATGCGGAATTGATCAAACAATATAATTTTCCTTTGAGCAGTTTCTTTCTCTTTTACTGTATCTATTGTAACTTTTGGATCTTATCAAGAAGGCATCTTCATGCAGGGTGAGCAAGTATACTGCACAGAAATCAGTATGTCTGATCACAGATGTATCAGATCATATAATATCATGTTTTATAATAGTTAATGCACGTTCTATATTTCAAGAGTTTTACAGTAGCTGATATTCTGTATCTCGCAATTCCTAAGTGACTAAATACTGAGACTTCTGCTCTCTAATCTTCTTATATGTTCATACTTCTATCCATTTTATTAAGACTAGGGTATGGTCATGAGACTTTGAAAACTAATTCAACAAAAATCCAACAATGGAATCAGCCACATCTGAAGACTAGAACAGCACCTGGAATCTTAAAACTATAAAACCATGAACAAGACAAGGATTAAGCAATAACCCTGTGGGCTGTCACTGTGTGAGAGCCAAGCTCCAGAGCTTACAAGAAGGAATGAATGAGGAGCTAATCACACCATTCAGTCTAATTTGAAGAATTAGGCAGAGAGTGACAAAGGACTTTGTGTGACAGAAAGCAAGCAACATAAAACAGCAACATGCATCTGTGACTTCCCAAGACCATCAAGGTGGCAGAAATCCCTTACTAAGAAATAAAGCACTGCTGCTCACATCTCCTTCAAGCATGCAGTTCCTGTGCCAGCCTGGCACCAGAGCATTTAAATCATAATTTCAATAGTGAAAACACACATATTGGTTTCTCCAGGATGGTTTTTAAAAATATATGGACTGTTATATGCAATTTAAAGCAAAATTGAAATTTGTTACAGTTTTATATGACCTCAGAAGCAAGAATGAAGATAGTGCCCCATAAAAATGTTGAGAATTCCTGTATTAGGAAAAGCAAGCTAGAATATCAGAGGGCACCGAGATTTGTGGAGAAAGTTGCTAGGAAGGATATGTAGAGAAGGAAACACAGAAAATAAGAGTTCCCCTGTAACTTGCTACACAGAAAAAGAAATAAGATGACATGTAAGAGAACAAAACATTACACAAGATGAGAGCTTTGAAGGTAATACAAAGATGTCTCTTATGTATACAAAAGAAAGGAGCCCATAGCACATATGTGGGAAAAACCTGTTATAACATTTACTGGGGAACAGAGGAAAAAAACAGGCTGGGGAATGGCACATCAGTGTACATTCTTGATAATTTTTCTTTTTTCTTTTAGTCCTAACTTTTAGTTTTTAATTAATAGGTCTTGATAAAATCTCAAGAGAAATTAAACTAATTATTTTAATTTTGACATAACAAAATACCTGTAGCTGAGAAATGTATAAAGAGAAGAGGTTCATCTTGGTTTGTGATTCTGGGGGCCAGAAAGTTCTAAGATTATAGTACCAATGTCTTGCAAGGGCCCCTGGCTGCATCACAACATAAGGGATGGTGGGAATACGTGGGAGAGGCAGCAAGCAAGAGGGCAGTCAGGGCTGAGCTCACTCTTCTACAACTCACTCCCTTGGGGTCTAATCACCTCTCATGAATCCCTTCCTGAGCAGGCTTGACCCAGTCTCCTCCCACTAGGCTTAGAGGTCTCAGCCCCTGCAATACTCACGTTGAGGATCAGGCTTGCAGGATAAACCACATCTAAACAAACCATAGCATACCTGCAAACACTGACTGTTTTTGCTCCCTAACCAGTTTCCACTCCATAACCTAACCCTTGACTGGCTATTGCTGAGGCCTCGGTGGTCCCAGAGTTGTTTGCAACAAGTTGCAAGCCTATGGCCCTATGTGGACAACTGACCTTGATTAGTTGGGGAGGGGATTTTTCCTCAAACTCAGATAACCACAGGCTGACTTGTATGTTTACAAACCTTATCTGGATTGTATTTCCAATCTTCATCATCATTCATTCTTTCAGCATTTCCATATACCCATGTATTTTGCGCATCTATGGGTTAAAGTCTGTGTGTTAAATACAAACTTTTTCAGCCCAGCTGCTCATTTGGATTTCGCAGATTCGAAATGGTAATTAGAATATGCATTGGGGGAAAAATTGGGAAGAAGTGACAGGATGTTCCAGGATCAAACATTATCCATCTCCCTTTAGTGTCAAATACTGTGAATTCACAACTGTTTTTTGTCCATCTAGATGGGGAGGTGGAGAACAGCTACATACCATCAACCTGCACCAACTGAGGGAAGAAGAGAAGCGAATTGTGTGGATGGATTAGAACAGGTAGGCGAAGCGTACGGCTTGCCTGTGACGACTTCCTCTCTCCTGTTGTGCTTACTGCCTTTCCAGAGTTCTTTTGTTCCAGGAATGGGGCTCCATTTAGTGATCTCTTACTGGGTTGCTAGCCCAACCAGCCAGCTTTTTAATGGGGAAAGACACGAGAGAGACTAACAACTATTTCTCTCTCTCTCTCTCTCTCTCTCTCTCTCTCTCTCTCTCTCTCTGCATTATCATGCTATGGTACTTTAAACTTCTCCCATCATTAAGCCTTCTGAGTGAAATATTGAACTGATTAATGTGGCATTTTCCACTAAACTGTTTCAGGAAATGTTGTACCTTACCAGTGGGATGCTTCTGAATAATGTAATCTCCTTAGTATAATTAAAACTAAGTTCTGAAGTTAGTACCTTTTCTCCCTGGAGGCACTCATCAAAATGTCAAGTGTTCCTTCTAGTAGAACTGCAATCCCACAGTACAAACAAATATATTGCCCACTGCTCCTCACTAGCAAGAGGCCCTTGTTGCATTTCTTTGTCACTGCATTTTGAACCTGAGCAAGCAGCATAAGAAATGTGGGCACCAAAAGCCACTGGACCCCATACCCTGAGCGGTGTTCTGTACTGGCTTGCATGTGCTAATATTGCTTTTGACTGTTGGTCTTCAACAAATGAATTTTTGTTGTTATTGCATTGTTATCAATGCATAGAAGACAGTATAAAAATAAAAAGTCATTTGTTCTCCTAGGGCTTTTGGTTAGTTTAAAAAGAAAAAAGAAATTCAGGGATGCAACACCCTCTTCTGGCTGAGAAGGGTTTAGAGGTCTGTGCAGATCTGAGAGATTTTTTTTCAACTAGATTTTTGAAGACTGCATTAATAATCAGAATTACTGTCGAAGTTTGTGGCAGTATCCTTCCCAATGACAGGGTAAGATGTGACCTTAGAAGGCTGATCAGCTCTCAAGGGCTCTGGAGAAGTTGGTTGGATAGACTATGCCCCAAGTGAGCAGGAAGTAAATTTAAGAAAAAATATCAGAAGTCTGTCCTTTGTTGAGCATGGTGGATCATGCCTGTAATCTTGACACTCAGGAGACTGAGGCAGGAAAGTCACAAATTTGAGGCCAGCCTAGACTACATGATAAGATTCTTTTCTGTCTGGAAGAGAGGAAGGAAAAAAAGAAGAGAAGAGAGAAGGGGAAAGGAGGGGAGGGAAGGGAAGGGGAGGGAAGAAGAGAAGAGGAGAGGAGAGGAGAAAGGGGAGGGGAGGGGAGGGGAGGGGAGGGAAGAAGTAGAATTTAGCCCTTGAAACTGCACAAAGGTATATGCCTATAATTTCAACTACTCGATAGGCTGAGTCAAGAGGAACTTCAGACTTTAGGATGTGTACACTTGGGGAGAAGTACACCCAAGGATGTATGCAGCTGAAGATATACAAGGCCGAGGGTGTACACATGTAGGCACATGTAGATGTGCACATGTAGGAGACAAGTTCAAGGCCAGCCTGAGTAACTTAACAAGACCCTTTCTCTAAAAATAAAAAAGGGCTATAAAAGTAGCTAAGCAGCAAACTTGTCTGACACACACAAGGCCCTGGATTCCATCCTGAGTATCATGAAAAAAGAAGAAAGAAAGAAGAAAGAAAAAGAGAGAGAGAGAGAGAGAGAGAGAAAAAAGAAGAGGGGGAGGGCAGGTGAGGGGAGGGAAAGAAAAGGAAAGGGAGGGAAAGGAATGGAAGGCAAGAGAAGAGAAAAATCAAAGAAAAGATAAGACAAAATGCTTGTCCTACTCTGAAACAAATAGTAAATCTACAACAAGGATAAATTTGTTCCATGGGCTGAGGAGACTTCTTTTTAAGTGGATATCAGAGAGAATCTGGTTTCTTTCACTAATTACATTTGGCTTTCTCTAGAAAAATCTCAAATGGTGTCAAAGATTGCCAAACACCAGCCAGTAACTTTCTTGTGATTGTAACCATTCTAACAGTCTGCTTCCCGTAGGTCCTATTAGAGTCTGCCTTAGAACTGCACGTGTCTTTGAGGAGCCCCATCCCCAAATAAGGTGGCCCTGCCAGTTTCCATCTGGGAGGGAGGCGCAAGGAAGTGACAAAGGAAAGTACAGACACTTGGAGACAGAAGGAGCCCAGCAGGACTTTGAAAGAGAAGTATTCAGTGCTGGAACACGTTTCTTACCAAATAATGTTTTTATTCTCTAAAAAACATGCTTCTCTCCAATCTGAAGGCCAGGCTGGCTGCCACTTCTCTTCTCTTTTGCTGCCAACTCATCATTAGCAAACAATGAATGACAGCATGGCAGCACAGGAGAAGGCAAACAGGCTTGCAGAGACACAAGGTGATGGCATGATGGCGTCAGGAGGGTCAAGCTGTGCGCTGCTCTCTCAGGAAGCCTCCAGCTGAAGAACGACCCGAGGCCAGGAGGCAGAGCAGTGTAGTCTCTTGGCCACACAGCTGAGCGGGGGGGAGGACACGACACCTAGAGATGTGTGTAAGTAGGGATGTGTGCGGGATTATTTCCTATACCCAGCCTATGATTCAAATGCTTGGAACAAATAACTCAAAAAGCTGTTTCCAGAACATCTACATTAAAGCTAAAGCTCTTTGGATGAGAAACTCTTTAACATAACTTCACAAAGCCAAGAATATATCAGAAAGAATCCGGAAGATTCTCATGCAATCCAAGGGCGGGAATTACTATGGGGGTTGGGCTGCTGTGTATCTGGAGCCCAAACTGAAACGTGGTTTAAAACTTCAGGCCACTGCTCTTGCTGTCTGTCTAGCTCACGGCTTCTCAGCTGCTTGCTTTGTCCCTTGTTTCTTCAGTCTCTGTTTAATGTTTACATGGTAACCATGGTGGCCACATCCTCAGAGTTTAACTGTCCTCAGTTCAAATGGCCCACACAGCTGAGTGATCTATCATTCCCTATTCCTGTGAGTGTCGACCTAGGCAGATGCTCTTGTCTTCTGAGCAGCATGACAAGAAAGTAAGTCATGTGTTGTAAGGATGAAGAAAGTCATGTGCTATTAGGCCGTCAGGATTCACCTGTAGGCACAGGGAAGAGGCACAGGTGAGAAGAAGGTAACAATGAACACGCCTCCCTGTTGATTCTCAATGATCTTGAAGCACAATTGAAGCAGTTTTGTGAAATGGCAAAATACTGAGCAATTCTGAGGAAAAAGAGGTATTGGAACTTTCCCTATTTCGGAGGGAGGAAGAAAGGAAGAAAAGGTACCAAATTGTGCTCTACCAAACAGTGAGAAGATAATTAATTTAGGAGACAGATGATTTGAAGATTGCTCTTTGTTCCACCAAATTCAGGCTTTTTAACATGTTATAGAACCTCTTAATGTATGTCTTCTCACCTATTAAGTAAAAAAATTGTAATAGTTATCCTATTTATGTCAAATGGCTACATAAAAGGGGTGTATTACTAAAACATGGGGGATAGTAGGTATTAAGCACAGTTTTGGTGCTTTGTGGTAATAGGTACAGGTCATTTAGAGATAGGGCCTGTATTACTCTAAATATAAGAGAGCAGATAAGGAAAAATGATATAAAACCAGTAAGTTACCTAAGAAGACAATTATTTGTCAAAGTTTGTCATTACCTTTGTTAGAAATATCTAGTTGGTCTGGAAGTCTGAAGCAGGTGAGGAAACAATCATTTTCCCTCTGCTTTTCTGGGTTTCTTTGCTGGAGAAGGATGGAGGAAGGAGAGGCGAAAAGGAAAAAGGTAAAATTGATAGGAGTAAAACAAGTGTACTAACCAGAAATGCGTATGGCATATGTCACTTGGAGTAGTACCCAAAACAAGGAAGATAAAGAGGTGAGTTAGAGCTTCCGCTTTACACACATCTTCAACAAAGTGCAGCACATTTTTAGACAAGTAGCAAGACAAAGAAAAAGGACCTGGAGTCTGCCCTACCCTTAATTCAGGCTCTGTCTTATGAAAGGCCTTTGTCGTATGTGAGGGGCAATGCATTTTTCATTTCCTCACCTTTCCTCTAGGAAAGGTTCTTTCCTTTATTTGTTTGCTCTCTGCCTTGCCATTCTGCCTGTTAACCTTCTACTTGATGAGAAGGCAAGTTTAGGATTTCATGTGAGAAACCTCTAGACTGGTGGCTGAAGGGATCTGACCCATCCCCACTTTGCCTCCTAGTTGCCCCTGTCGGAGCTGCCAGAATGTTCCAGAAAACCCCACTGCAGTATATGAGCAACAGCCCCAAGGTGCTGAGAATGAAAAGAACATCAGACAAGCATCTAGGAATGCACAAGTCCAGTTGATTGAGGGACTTACGGACAGAAGGGTGGTGCTGGACAGCAGCAAGACCACATGGGTCCTTGTACTTCGGGTAAGAAATTTTATTAGGACAAAAGGGCCTTCATCCTGCCTGGAAGGAACCTATCTCAAGGTAGGTACCTATCTAGTGTGGAAGAGTCAGGCACACTCCTGGTACAAGAGTGCAACTGTAAAGCTCCATATGCCCCTCAAGTGGCTTGGTCTACTTGTAGTGTGTGAGGAAACTGTGGAAGAGCCAGACAAGGATTGTTAGTGTAGTTATGGTGATGCAATTCAAGATGGCTGCAGTCACATCAAGCTGCAGCCAGGCATGGGGCCTCTACCTGTTTTTCATTTCAAGCAGCCATGCAACTTGTTTCCTCGTACAGCTCGCTGATGCTCCATTTCTTTACCTATCAAGTGGGTATAATAGTAAAGGCTATTTCTGATGTTTGTCTAGGTTTCAGTGAAGAGTTGGCTGACTCTAATGTAAGGTGGCACAGCAGAGGGATGTCACCGAGGGGAAACAGCTCATGGCAAGAAGCAGTCAGTAATGGACATTTTAGACTTCATGTCGGAGAAACTCTTATAAACAGGAAAGATAGAAAATAGAAAAACAATTTTAAGAATTAGCTTTTAACCTAATTATTATTCTTTTTAATCATTATTTATCTATTAATCAGATTAATAGATTATTAATCTGTTATTAATCAGATATCTAATTTATTATTTAGAGCTATTATTCTTTTCAATCTAGGTCTTCAAATATTAGGATTATTCCTCTTTGTCTCTATATGGCTTCTAAGAACGCTCCTCCCACAGGAGGAGTGGACGTGTGATGACCGAGGAGCTAGAAGACCTAAGGTTGAGTCCTGGTTCCATCTAGCTGTGTGACCCTAGGAAGTCACAAAATGACCTCAGGCATATGAAATATGGAGGTGATCCTTGCTACTTCAAAGAGAGATGTGTATGTTACAGAGTATAAAATATGCAGAGGCCCACACAGGTAATAAACCAACTTTAGAGGTCATAGAATTATGAAGGGAAGAGTTTAGCACCATCCTAACATAAGGTTTTCAGGTCCCCCAGGACCAAGGACCTTGTCTTACTTCTACTTCAGGCTGTGCTAGCAAAGCACCATGGGATGCATGTTTTATAAAGTTCAGAAATCTATTTCTCATGGTTCTGGAGGCCAGAGCTCAGCAATCAGGATGCTAGCACAGTTTGGATCTGCCACGGGCCTTCTTCTGGGTTACTCTCTATCATCTTCTTATGAATCCTTACATGCCAGACAGACACATCAAGAAAGCTCTTGAGGTCCCTTTCATAAAGGTACTAATCCAATTTATAAGGGCACCGTTTCTTATAACATTTATATCTCTCAAAGGTGCAGCTCACAATATCATCATACATGAGGTCAAGATTTCAGCATATGAATTTGGAGGGAATATAAACACTCAGTCCATAACAAATCTTTTCTTCAAATAAAGTCATACATAACAAATAAAAACCAGAGTTTTTCTGTTAATACAAGGAAGAAAGAGGCCCAAGACCAAAGTGATACGCACTAGAACAGTTCTCAGCCTCATGGCTCCATCTCCACCACTGGGACAAGTGAGGGCATAAACTCAGGTGTTGCTCAGTACATAGATTTACAAACTCGCTAAACTATTCCAATCTCTTTAACATACAGTTCAGAAATTTGAGGTCACAAAGAGGATTCCAACCAGTTCTGCTATAAAAGATGTTTCTAAAACACCAGTTAACATATACACAATTAGTATTTAGGGAAATTACATCAGTAAAATATGTAAGTCATGTTAGCTGATACATTACTTTTCTTAGACAGAGCAGTACTATGAAAAAGAAATAAAAGGAAAAGCCCCCAAGCCAGGCTGTTATGCAGGCAGGTAACCTTTTTTAGTTCTGTGAAAAATAATGTTATGATTTGCATCTGGGTATCCCCCAAAGTTTCATAGGGTCATAGGGTTTTTCCAGAGATGGCTAATTCTAGAATGTGTGATGCTAGGATTAAGAGTGTGTGATCAGTCCAATGATTGATTTGGCACTCTCCTGATCCCAGCATCCTATACAGAGTATTAAAGGGGCAGAAAGACACTGTTAAGGTCAGTTGTTGATTTTGTGGTCTCCTGCCCTGTTCTTTGCCACCCTGTCCTGGAACCAGTGATTATGGACTGAAAGGTGATTATGGACTGAAATCTCTACAAACTGTGAGCTAAATAAACCTTTCCTCCTTAATTTTTGGCATTGGGTATTCTGTCACTGTAACAAAAAATGTAACTAAGACAATTAAGACAGTTCACAAACTGGATTCTTTCAATGACTCTGGTGGCAAATCAATCTGAAAGAGAACCTAATATAATTTCTTCATAAGGTCAACATTGAACCTAATGATTGAATATGATTCAGTTCTTGTTCAGCTCAGTTTGCAAGCAGAATCATGGACAGCATCAAGCTCATGAACCAAGGTATCACTGTATTCTCTGGCTCTCAGCTTATGGCAGGCTGCATTTCTTCCCTCAGCCACCTTTCTAGAAGTGCCTCTAGCTCATCAGAGTAAATTATCTCAGTGCTACAAAGTCCACATTTCTACTCAGTTGTTTCTGTGCTTTTTTAATATCCCCTGATGCAACCTTTGGATATGCTGAATGCCTTTTTCTAAGAATCTTCAAAGATACTGTATTAGTCTGCTCAGGCTGCCATAACAAATTGCATACCATGGGCTGAATGATTTAATTAATAGAAATTTATTTTCTTATAATTCTAAAAGCTAGAAGTTCAAGGTCAGGATCCATGTCTGGTGAGGTCACTCTTTCTGGCTTGCAGACAGTTGCCTTCTTACTGTCTTCACATGACCGTTCCTTGATGTCCATGTAGAAAGAGCAAACCAGTGCCTCTCCTCCTTATGAAGACACCAGTCCTGTTGTATTAAGGTCCCTGGGCCCTGCTCTCATGACTTATTTAAGCTTAATTAGCTCCAAAAAGGCCCTGTCTCCAAACAGTAACAGATAGGGTGAGTTAGGGCTTAAATATATGAATTTGGAGGAGGAGAAACAAAATTAAATTCCAAACAGGTACGAATTATATTTTTGTTAGTGTCTTGTTACTAAGGCTTCAGTTTTGAGTGTTCTGTTCATCTTATTTTTCCCATGGGTCGAAAAGATTCTTAAGTGTGTAATACTAGTCAGTATGTAGGGAAATGGTCACTCTCTTACACATCTGGTGAAAAAATAAAATAAAATCGGTACAAAGTTTACAGGCAAAAATGTAACAATACTTATCATAAGCCTAAGTATTCTGCATATTCCTTAATTTAAATATTCCATTTCTAGTCATTTTTTCAAATGAAAAACCATGCTGATAACATAACATTAAAGTTTAGAAAAATGAAATTTACTAAATTTTGGGTTAGTGCATCACATGATAAAATTTTATAATGGTATTAATATCAATGTAGAACATGGAATGTGGAAATATGTATTTAATACAATCAGCAAATAAAACTGAGTAAAATTATGTTAACACAAACTCACATAAGTCCATTTTTACTAAAGCATTACATTGTAAGTTGTAGAGAGAAGGTATATTTAAAAATTATTTCTGGATGGTAAGATTAAGGCTAATATTTAGTTTCTTCTTTCTGTTTATTTTTATTTTCTACAGTGAACAAGCAATGAGCATATATAATATACAATATTAATACATAATATATATTTGGCTTTAAACTTCAGGAAAAATAGAAGCTATAAGGTAAGTTAGACACTCTCTCTAAGATGGTCATATATCTCCATCACTTATTTATTAGAATCCTCTGCATGTTATAAGTTCCATGAAGAATGTTCTTCCTTTAGACAAAGAAGCAAAAAGGGATTATAACAATAATAATATAATCTGCTTTAGACAAGGAATCTTTGTTAAATAATCAGTCCCTCCTTTCTTCCCTTATTCTCCATCACTCCAAAAAATCGAGGAAAGGCAAAACAGCAACACAGCTTAGCAGTAGCACTTTCCTAATAAAACATTCTCCTTTGTTTCCCACAAATTCAGCAGTTTGAGAGACCAAAGAAATGTAGATGAGTTTGAAAATAGGATTGTTATCAACAAGCAAAGACAGTCTTTCCTTGGGAGACCTGAATGGTTCCTTCAGAGTGATTCAGGTCTCAGAAGCAAATATGTATCTAGGCTCTGTGATAGAGAGTATTTGCCAATGAGAATATCAATGCCCAGGTACACATGCAGTATGTGTTTTGCCGCAAATGTTTTCCCAGTAAACAAAATGGAGCCATCAAAAGAAAAGAACGCTAATTTTAAATCAATTAAATTCAAACAAATTCTTCCTTTGGGTATAGTTGCATTTTGGTAAGCACGCTAATTTTTTAGACTTGCATTATTTACTCACAAACTGTTTTTGAAATGTCTGTAGCATCGAGACATTAAAGTCAAACTGGTCTCTCCATAACTCCTTCCCAGGCCACACATTCTTGAAAGTGGGGTATAATGGCACCATCATTGTTCATGACCTGCATTAGTCAGTACACATGCAGACTCCATCACTATCGCACACCAGGATTCCTATGTGATGTTCATTGGTGGGTAAGGGAATGCCCAGGAAACCAGGGAGTATATATTTCTGTGTGTCTCTCTTCCAGTTCACATTAGGATTGCTAGACAGAAGATCAACTGCTGGTCATGACATGAATCCAAGCAGAAGAATGGGTTCTGCATTGTGGGTGCTGTCCAAAATGAGGGACACTTGGTCTAACCTCATCAAAACTGCCTCTAACTCTGAGTGGCCTCAGTCCCAGGGGTCTCAGGGAGAGGGAGGGGTAGCAGAGACTGAATCTTTGCTAATCCAGTCAAATCAAAAGGAAGATTCATCTCTAATCTACAAAGGAACAAAATGTTACTCACTCCCCTGAACAGGAAAGTTTCCCAGAGATGACAGCAGCACAGCAGTGGTGTCAGGATACCTGCAGTGTTGCTCACCTGCCAATTCATGAGTCACTTAATATCCAGTACAGTATTTTGGTTTAGGTTTTCTGTTATTGTTTTTGTTGTTGAATGAAAAGCAATTTCTGTATTATCTCCCTCTGCAGGGTTCTGCAGCCAAAAATGAGACTGATAAAAAGCAGGAGTTTAGAGCAAGTAATTCTGACATAGCTTTTTTCAGAGAAAAACAAATGATAAGGTTGTTTCTTGGGAAAACATCAAGCCACAAGAGTGATTTCATTGTCTCTGGTGAGGAAGTGTAGGCACAAACATTCTGTTAGTTCATGACATTGGGAATGACTGATGATAGGATGCTACAGGGGCTTGTTTCTTCATAAAGATTTTTCAACATTTCCAGAAGCTGTTTCAGTACAGTCCAGGAGGCATTAAAGCAACTTAGAAGTAGTCCTTGGCACTGGTGTGGTGCTTTAAGTTTTACCAAATGCTTTGATATGTGTTATCACAATTGATCCTCAGACTCACGATCTAGATAGATGGGGAAAGCACTCCCAAGTACTCCTATTTCACTAAAGAAGACCTAAGCTTCAGAGGGGTAATGGCTTGCCTTAGCTAACACAGCGAGGAATGTTACTTTCAGCACATCACCAAACCCACGCATAGAGCAGAGGGAAGGCAAATGGAGGTCCATTATTTGTTATAAGGAATGGAGGACTAAAGCCTGGCAACATTTCTTAAGCCTTCCAGTATGAATTAGAGGCTGCAAACAATGCTTTCACTTGTTCTATAAAGTCCCATGATAATGCAACAAGAATAGCAACTACCAACTGAAAGATGAGCACACACACACACACACAGAAAGAGAGAGAGAGAGAGAGAGAGAGAGAGAGAGAGAGAGAGAGAGTCAATTTTCAGCCACAGTCTTTATTTAAGGAGCTTCAACTTTAAAGAAGAAAACCTCACCTTAATCCTGGGCTTATTATAGTTGTTTTTGTAAAAATTATTTACAAACAGTACAAGCACACTGTTGTGGATCACCTTTGCAACAGCCAAGTGCTGTTATTTACATGATTTAAACTGTTTTTTGTCTTACCCTTGAAGGTAGGCAGAGATGAACATTCTCACCATCCTCTACTGGAACCCCATTGGGGAGCCTCAAAGAGATCAGTAGTGGCACCAGGAGCACACATTATGCTCTGAGTTGGAAGCCAGAACTACAATCACAACCTACTGCTTGCTGGTGTAAAGGCCTTAGAGGAAGTTTCTGAATTTCCCTGGACCTGCAGGGGAAATTGAGTGACCTTGCACTAGGGATAGGTTACTTACTGTCTTTTAGTCCTGTATCCACCTTTCTCATTCTGCCATGCAAAGCTGGTGCTGGAAACTGATGACCCACATTTCCCAGGATCCTTAGCTTCTGACTTCCTATTAGTGTGAGATCAGAGGGTGAGATCTGGGAATATTCCTTTCTGTCTTGTCGTTGCATCTCTGCAGTTGGTTGCCTCCCTCCTGTGAGTCCACCTCCTGCAATGGGCTTTTCTCCACAGTTCTAGTCCAGCAGCAAGAAGTGTTTTTGGACTCCAGTAATTTGACTTCCTCCCTTTTGCTCCCCATACCAGGAGTCTGATTCCTGAAGTAACTTATTTCTGCTGTGACCTACTTTTAGTTGCTCTCACGGCAACAAATCTTCCTATTTGCTCTTACAGCCCATCCCAAACATATATGATGTGTTCCTTGTATTGAACTTCTCTTTGAACTCTCTGGAATGGGCTTGATTTCTCTAAATGCACCCTGACTGATACACAGAAGAACTTAGTACAGCTGCCACATAATTAGTGTGCAAACATCAGAACCATTAAAAATGAAAAAGACCTGACAGTGTTGTATGTTGAGAACCAAAAGTAAAATTCACTCTCCCATTGCTCTACCGTGAGCAGTTTGTATTAGGTGAGAAAGCTGTATGAAAACTGTCTCCAATCACAAAATGTTTCCAAATATCAAGAAATTAAAGTTTGTTAATGATGCATGCACCAATTTAATGTAATTTCTGAAACAGGGATGATAAAAAATACTGACCTGCCTCATAGAGTTGGTTAGAACAACTAATTAGCTCTCATAAAAATGCTTCAACCTCCTAAAGTACCTCATAAAAGTTTATTATGAGTAGTAATACTAATAGTTAAACATATAATGATGGGCATCAAATGTGGGCACGCTCTACAAGCTGATGGCGTTTTAAATTCTCTTTACGATTTCACTGTTGTTTAGTAGTTCATGTGTTGAAAGCTCTTCACAGCTGTAAATTAGTTAATCCCCATGACAGTCACTCCTAAGAGATAGGTCAGTATTATTTTCTATTACTATGGCAACAAATCCTATGTAAATACTCAATGATAGAAGTTGGAGAGGAGAAACAAAAAGGTTAAGTGACTTATTCAAGACCACACATCAAGTAGGTGGTAGGGTCAACTTTGAAATGCAGAAGAGCTGACCCCACAGTACACTAGAGGCTACCTGGTCAACACTAAGGGGATTATTAACATTCATTTGCTTAGAAATTCAGTGAAACAGAAAATATCAATATGGTCTACATCTGCTTTCAAAATTTGAACAATTATAATTTGCAAGCATATAATTAGATGACCATATTTTGTTAGTCCATGCATGACAGGCAGTAGCAGGCAAGGTAGCACAAGTCTGAAGATATACTGTTCAGATTCATACCCCAACCAGCCTCTGCCATTGCATCAGTCAGGGTTTTACTAGAAAATCAGATATAACACAAAATATATGAATGTATAAGAAATTACAAGTTTGGCTTATGATTGTCAGCTATAGATTTGGATGAAGAAGCAGGCAGAGGGTGTCTGCATGCTGGAAACCAAAGAATTCAGTCCAATGTTTGGAGCTTATGGCAGTGTCCCAGGAAAGTCCACATCAAGAGGCCAGTAGATCTTTGATGGAAGACTGAAAGATCTCCACTAGATTGCTGAAGGATCAGAGCCAGAAGGCTAAGAGTTTATACTGGAAGATAGAAGGATCCAAGGCAGAATCCAGAGTCTGCACTAGAAGCTGCGGATGAAGACTGGAGCTTCCCCAAAGAAGAAAAGCCCATTGGTCCTTCCTCATTTCCCTTTTATATCACCCAGGTGATGACCCACCTTAGACCAGGTCCTCTACAACCTATGGTGTAGAAGGGTTGACTTAGGCTTCTAAACTTCTCCAGTTGACACAATCAATCAGATGATTCTAAGATGCATCTAGGGTTGAGAGCTATTTGGATAGGTCATAAGAATTGGTTGAATGGAGTGGCACACAGGGGGCTGGGCTAGACCCAGGCCCCTCCTGCGACTCCTGCCATCTCCACAGATAACCTCATGGGACCTGGGAACTCCAGCCAGTGGTGCACATGGGGCTGGGCCAGAACACAGCCCCTCCCATGTCCTACAGTCCTGGCCACCCACCTCAGAACTCAGGAACTCCAAGCCGTGATGTGCACCCCTACAGTCCCACCATTGACATTGGGGTGACCCCCCCACCTCTTGGACCTAGTAGATCAACCTGTTGTTGATCTTCAGCTCCCACACCTCCCCCCAGAACCTTGGGCTGCAGTGGATTAACCATGCAGTATGGAGGGGAGACTCACTAAGAAGAACTCAGCAGGCTTCCATCAGTGAGGTAAGTTTTCCCCAAAAATAATAATAGAGTTTACCACCTTCAATGGGTAAACAAGAACAATGAAGAAGCCCCTGCTAGAAGTAGGTCATAGGCGAGTTTGGCAAGTGGGTGAGTGAGTCCTTCCTCCACACAGAGAATATCAGGTAGGTTGAGCAGGTTACCAACAAGGCCTCCCCCAAGCTGGAGAAAACTAAGGGGGCTTGTGGGACACCCAGATACCCTGTAGGGTCCCAGCCAAGATAAACACTATAAAAAGGGAGATCTGGTGACTCTGAACAACCTGAAGACATAATAACAGCAGGAACTAGAGATTGACTTCCATCAGTACTCCTAGGCTTGAAAGCCTAGGAAGAACACAGGACTCACCCAACAGGTCCTGCAGAGGGAATTCATGTGACTGGCCCACCTCTTGATTGCAGGACCCAGCAATTGGACAAGTATCAACCTTACATTGGGACCCCAAGATACACACTACCAACAGTTGATATTAGTGGGATTGAAGGACCAAATATTAACCCAAAAGGGAAAAATGGCAAAATGAAAAAGCAAAATGCAATTTTAAACATCTAGTCCACCAGGAGCAAGTACAGGAGACATTGAAATAGAGGACTTCAAAAGTAACACACCAGAAATATCTGAAAAGATAGTGAATGAAAAAAAAAAAAACTCCATGAGGCTATAGAAGAAATCAAATTAGAAGTAATCTCTCATTTAAAAACAGAAATAACAACCCTAGTTAAGGAGTTGCTCAGCACAGCTAGAAAAGAAATAGATTTAAAAAAAAAAAGTACAGGAGCATGGAAAATTGATTGAAACCATGAATGAACAATACAAAAAACAAGCAGAATTCATGAAACAAACTCAAAGAGACATCCAAGAAACAAAAAATTCTATCGAAAGCTGGCAAAACCATTTAAATTAAGCTAAGGATAGAATTTTGGACCGGGAGGACAAGATCACAATTAGTGATCATGAAAGGATAGAACTTTTAGAAAGCAACATGAAATGACAATCCAGCAGCTTCAAGATGATGCCAAGAGAAGCAATATAAGACTGATAGGCATCAGTGAAGATGCAGGAGTCAATGCTATGACGTAACTAAAATATTCACAGAAGTAATAGTAGATAATTTCCCAAACATGGGGAAAATATCTGAAATGCAGATAAGTGAGGCATATAGACCACCAAATAATCACAACCAACATAAATCTATACCCAGACATATAATAATTAAGATCCCAGACATGCAGCATAAAAACAGAATACTAAAAGCTGTTAGAGAAAAGACACAACTCACCTATCAAGGAAAGCCCATCAGAATCACTACAGACTTTTCAGCACAAACCCTCACACCAAGACAAGCTTGGAGTGAGGTATTTCAAGTCCTAAAAGAAAACAACTTTCAACCCAGACTGATGTACCCAGCAAAACTTTCATTCAAATTTAATGAAGAAACAAGATACTTCCATGACAAAGAACAACTGAAGAAATTCATGTCCACCAAACCAACCCTAGAAAGAGTGTTAAAAGGCATACTAGATAGAGATAAAAATGACTGCAATCCCCAGAACAACAACAAAAAGAAACCACCAGGTAGGACAAGCAATTAAACAAAGGGGAAAAGCAGAAAGCAAGCAACTGGAACATAACATGATAAAGTCGAGCCAGTACATATCCATAAATATGTTATATCCATAATGTTATATCCATAAATGTAAATAGCCTCAATTCACCTATCAAAAGAAATAAGTTGACAGAATGGATCAAGAAACATGATCTCACAATATGCTGTATACAAGAAACACATCTGACCCAAAATGAAACTCATAGATTAAAAGTCAAAGATGGAAAACAGTATTTCATGTAACAGGAACCCAGAAAAACGCAGGGGTAGCTATTCTATGTGCAGCCAAAGTGAACTTCAAACCTAAAATGATTAAAAGAGATAAAGAAGGTTACTACATACTTGTCAGTGGAAAAATTCAAGAGGAAGAACTAACAATTATAAATATACATGCCTCAAATACAGAAGCAACCAACTATATAAGACAAATACTAATGGACATGAAAAACCAAATACAAAAGAACACAGTTATAACAGGGGAACTTAATACCCCATTCTCACAAAGAGATAGATCAACTAGACAAAAAGTCAGCAAAGAAATAATAGAATTGAATCATACCTGTAAGCAATTGGACTTTGTAGATGTTTAACAGAGTGTTCCACCCAACCAAATCAGGATACACATTCTTCTCAGCTGCACATGGGACATTCTCCAAAATAGACCATATATTATCCCATACAACATTCTTAAGTAAATGCAAAGGTATTGAAATTATCCCATGCATAATATCTGACAGCACACTGAAATTGGAAATTAATGACAAAAGAAATTGCAAAACCTGCATAAATACATGAAACTTAAATAACAACCTTTTGAACAACCAGTGGGTTACAGATGAAATTAAAGAAGAAATAAAGCAATACCTACAATTCAGTGAAAATACAGAAACAACATACTGCAATCTGTGGGATACAATGAAAGCAGTCCTAAGAGGGAAATACATAGCAATAAACTGTCATATCAAGAAAACAGAATGAGCACAAATAAACAACCTAATGCTCCATCTCAAGCTTCTAGAAAAAGAAGATCAAGCTAAACCCGAACCTCATAGAAGAGAGGAAATTGTAAAGATTAGAGCAGAAATCAATGCAATTGAAACTAAAAAAAAAAAAAAGAATTAATGAGTCAAAGAGCTGTTTTTTAGAGAATAAATAAAATTGACAAACCTCTAGCTAACCTCATCAAGAAAAAGGAAGAAAAAACCCAAATTCATGCAATAAGGACTGAAAATGGGGAAATTACTACAGATCCCATGGAAATTCAAAAGATCATGAATACCTACTTTGAAAATCTCTACTCACATAGAATGAAAATACACAGGAAATGGACAGATTTCTAGAAACATATAAACTACCAAAGCTCAACCAAAAAGATATAGCAATTTTGAATAAACCAATATCAGCTATTGAAATTGAAAGTGCAATTAAAAACTTGCCAACAATGAAAAGCCCAGGTCCTGATGGATTCACGGCTGAATTCTACAAGAAATTTAGAGAAAATTTGATGCCAATACTCTTCAATGAAATTGAAAAGGAAGCAATCCTCACTAAATCATTCCTGGAGGCAAGTATTACTTTCATACCAAAACCAGAGAAAGACCCAATCATAAAGGAGAACTATAGGCCAATCTCACTAATGAACATTGATTCAAAGATTCTCAATAAAATACTGGCAAATAGAATGCAGCAAATCACCAAGAAGATTATACTTCATGACCAAGTGGGATTCATTCCAGGATACAAGGAGGTTTAACATACACAAATCAATAAATGTAATATACCACATCAACAGAACCAAAAACAAGAACCACATGATCATCTCAATAGAAGCAAAAAAAGCTTTTGATAAAGTCCAAATCATGTTCATGATAAAAAAAAAAACCTTTCAGAAACTTGGATTACATAATATCTACCTCAATCTCATAAAGGCCATCTATAACAAACCAACAGCCAACATTATACTAAATGGACAAAAATTGAAAGCTTTCACACTAAAATCAGGAACAAGACAAGGATATTCACTATCACCATTCCTATTCAATATAGTTCTGGAAATATTAGCCATAACAATCAGACAAGAGAGAGAAATAAAAGGAATGAAGATAGGAAAGGAAGAAGTTAAACTATCACTCTTTGCAGATGACATGATTCTCTATATAGAAGACCCAAAAAACTCCATTAAAAGACTACTAGAGATAAGCAAATTCAGCAGGGTAGCTGGATACAAAGTCAATGCTCAAAAATCAATAGCATTCCTGTACACAAACAAAAAATTCACCAAGAGAAATTATGGAAATATCACCTTTCACAATAGCATCTAGAAAATGAAATACTTAGGGATCAACCTAACTAAGAATGTAAAAGACCTATATACTGAAAATTATGCTATGCTAAAAAAGGAGATTGAAGAGGATATTAGAAAATGGAAGAATATTCCTTGCTCTTGGTTTGGAAGAAAAAATATTTGGCCATACTCCCAAAACTGTTATACAGATTTAATGCAATCCCAATCAAAATACCATTAACATACCTCACAGATCTACAGAAAATATTCCTAAAATTCATTTGGAAACAGAAGAAACCTAAAATAGCAAAGGCAATTCTGGGAAACAAAGGCAAGGCAGGAGGCATCTCAATTCCTGACTTGAAACTATACTACAAAGCCACAGTGATAAAATCAACATGGTACTGACAATATGTAATTTATCAACTAGTGATTATTTAGTATTTTTTTTGAAATTCTGTATTATTACTACCCTTTTTTCCTGTTTTGTTTTTTTTTCTCTTTAAATAAAATTTTAAAAATAATTGGTTGAATGGATATGTGTCATAACAGAGAGAGAAACCAAGGAAAATTGTATTAGGCAGAAAAAAGCTTTCAAAGATACCTCAGTTGGGAAAGGGAAGGCACAAACTTTTAGCTTATCACATTGATGGATTAGAAATTTGTAGAAATTTCTGTAAGATGGTACATGGAAGGGAGTTATTGATAGATGAAGCTGAAACACAGAACCCAGCCCAACACATACATCAAAGGGAACTGCATAGAAATGGGAATCTGGTTGCCCAGTATCACCCCAGCAAGTCTTCAAGTTTACTGCCCACAAGACAGCAGGGAATATTGAAAAGTTGGGCTATCAAGGGGACTCTTTGAAGATACACACACAAGAAAGAGTATATAAAAATTCCACACTCTTTTCCTTCCCACTATTGCTTTAGGGAGCTCAGCATTTGTTCCCAACAAAAATTCTCTAAGGAATTTGAAGAAGCTTTTATTTGAAGAAGCAAAGACTTTTTGACCAGAAACATGTCCTCCTCATTTTATCCTGAGAAAGGGCTTCAAGACTCCCTGCCCCAGAGCTAATTCTGTCAATGATTTCCCCGCAACTGACTGTTCATGGCAACTTTTCTGCACAAGGCAGAGGAAAACCATAACAGCTACTTATTCTTACTTTAAATATGAATGAGCAATACAAGTCCGTTAGAACCCAGGGGAGAAAGGCAACAGAATCAACAATCAAAATATGTCTGAGATGTTCATGGTTCACTTGTGAACCATCCTAGACTTCAAGTAAATGTTGTGAAACAAGGGCAGAGAAAACTTTTGACCTTGAAGCCACAACAACTTTATTTTGAGTGACCCAGAGGTCATTTCATTAGGCACATAAAGAAGAAAATGCAATCAAAATACCAACTGGTTTTGCAGTGAATAATAGTGACATATTTAGAATATTATAAATGCTATTTTTGTGTTTTTGACCTATAGCTGATACTTATGAGAATTCACTAGGGTTACATGGCTGTGGGTGTAGCTCAGTGATAGATTGCTTAGCATGTACAATGCCCTGGGGTCAATCTTCAGCACCACAAAAAATAAAAATTAAAAATTAGAGAAATTCATTACAGTTTTAGGGCATATGGAAATGTTAACTATTTTGACAACGTAAAGGTTAAGACATGGTTGAAACAAGGTAGGGGTTGGCAGGAAAGAGGTAATAGAAATGTACAATAAAGAGGATAAAAGGAAGCAGAGTGTGCTGGGGCATACCTGGGATCCCAGTACTCTGGGAAGCTGAAGCAGGAGGATCCCAAGCTGGCGCTGAGCCTGGGCAATAGCAACTTAGTGAGACCTTGCCTTAAAACAAAAGATAAAAAAAAGCTGGAGTTGTACTCAGTGCCAAGACCCTCAGTTCAATCCTCACTACTGCAAAACTAAGTAAATAAATAAATAAAATAAAATGTAGAGAAATATAAATACAGTGCTAACATTACATAACAAATAGCAATATAGAAATGAAATAGTGTACTACAAACATGAAAAGGTTGGGTATAATTTTATGACTGAGAATCAACATACATTGTCTAAAATTTTCTTAAAAAATCAAGAAATGCAAGTGCATTATTCACGGGTATGAAGCTAATTATTAGATGGCCTGAGCATAGAGGTCCTCCAGAGAATGAGGTGAGAAAGAGAGTTAAAACAGTGTTGTTTTTCCATGATAAACCACATTCATATATTTCTGTAATAAACACACAATTTAAACGTGATTAAGTACTGGGGTCGTAAATCCTCATTTATTGGCAGTTTGGCTTTAGCTTTACAGATGATTCAGTACCTTCTATTATACTGGGGCCATTATTTAAGGACTACTTGTAGTAATGCACTATATTTGCAGGCTGAATAGTTAATCACTGTGTTTTTATGTTAATAAAGCAGGTTAAAGAAAGAAGAAAGAGCAAAAAGCGAAAAGAAAATAATAGAGAAGTCAAACAGAAGAGCTGTTAAGTGAGTCAAGTTGCCAGATCAGATTAGGAGTGGAGCCAGTAGTGGGCCCCACGGGAGGTTCCCAGCAGGAGGGGGAGGTTTGAGGAACAATCAAAGCCTAGAGACACTATGTGGAGCTTGGTTCAGATACAGCCATAGACTCCTAAAACATCGCAGGCTCTGCTCTAGTCTCTTCGGCTGTTTGCACGAAAAGGTTTCTGCTGACACTTTCTAGCTCCGCTCCTTACACACACACACACACACACACACACACACACACTGTCTCTGCAAGCTGTGCCACTATACAAGCCCTTTCCCAATGTTACAGTTTCCCAGGGATTGGTACTCACCAGTTTTGTACTTCATGGGGCTCAAATTTCCCTACTTGACCATTGTGCGCACCATATGCATTATAATAATAGTTTAGGGGCCCTGATTCCTTCCCCTCATCTAGAGCACAGGATCTTTTCAAAAGAAGCCCTCACATCTTTTTTCTGTGTGTCTTGAAGAGCCTGCCACAGTGTTAAGCTCCAAATAAGCAATTCTACAACACTTCCAGTTACCACAAAAAAGGTAATGGGAGACATCTTCATTTTAATTGAAATAAGTTTATTTCTCTACCTTGGATCAAATTGTGATGAGAGGGACCTGATAGACTTCACTTGTCTCTGTTTTGTAACATGGTCATGATTGTTGGGACCCTGGACAATGCCAGTCACTTTTTACTCTCTGAGGCTAGAACAATAAGAATTGGGGACCTGAAGAAGAGGCTGAGCAATATAGCTGCTTTTGTTCCAGAAGATAGTTGTCCTCCTCCTGAGGAACATAGTCAGCTATATAGCAGGTATGAGTACAAAACGTACAGATCAGAGGGGGCACAGTGTGTGATAGCCCATGTTGCTAAGAGAACAGGGCTCCATTTCGAGGCACACGTGCAAGACCAGCTGTTCCGATGTCATTTGAAGAGAGAAGGGAAATGTGCTGGGCTGTCCCTGCTGCCACCTTTTCTTCTCCCATGCTTTCCTTACTGAACCTCTGCCTGCCTGAAATATGAATTCTTCCAATTATTTCAGTGTCTAATGTCAAGGTCATTTTTTTTACTCATTTTAGCAGACTTCTTTCAAGCTCAGGTCAAGGCCTCTGCTCTCAAAGGAAGCATGTCAACAGCTCTTTCCCTGGTTGCCCCTCACATCATGACAACCACTCACAACACGTGTTTATGTGGAGAGCCCCAGGCAGCAACATGCTCAGACAAGCCGAACAGAAATCTCTACAGTGTGCGGGAGAATAGAGTTTTTGGCGTGCCCTGTGGCCCTGAAAATAACAATGGTTTTGCTAGGAAGATAGATTTACCTTCAAAGCTTTATTCCCCCAAGTGTTCAGAAATACAGACTGGAATACTCCTGACTTAACCACCTTTTCTCCCTTCTTTATGAAGGAACTCAGAGAGAATAGGACACTCCTCATGCTTCCAAGTGATAACAAATCTATCACTCACTCTTTGTCTGACTTCTTTCGAATTTGACAAGGAAGTCTGAATTGAAGGGAAGACTTCCATGGCAATAATGAAGAAACCAAGAGTCAAGTAGTTGAGGATGATTAAATCACACATTTTAACCATTCCTTCTGTGTCGCAACACTTTTCCCCAGAGCACCCTCGTAATTGTGCTACGACATCATTTATTATTTACAATTGCTTTACTTTCTTCTGAGATCAGGCTTTGTTTAAAAGTCCATTCCAGACTGGATGTACTTCAACTAAGGGTCACTTGAAGCTTCCATGTAATCCACTATGTGTCAACTGTAATTATGTTACAAGCCCCAAAACCGGCACAAAAAGGAAACATATTCACCTAAATTTAAAGAAGCCGGAATGTCTCTTAACAGAACCTTGATATCTACAAGGACATGTCAAAGAGAAAGGAACGACAGTCCCATAGTTTACTCTGCTGTCTGGTATGTGGCACTTGTCTCTGGTACGTGAATATTTATGTACACTTTGTGGGAGTCTTGCTAATTGTAATTATGATTGCTTACTACAGTTTCCAAGGTAACAGTTGTCACTGCAATGCTTCACTGCCAACTCAATTTCCATTCTCCTGCTGATATAACAAATATTGTGTGACATTTTAACTGAAAATATCTGTAAATGGGTGTCTGAGTGTGGTGTGTTTCTTTAAAAGAGGAGGAAAACAATTATTAGCTTTTCATTATTCATCTCAGTGGCACATTTGATCAGTAATTACTTCAATTTTATATTTAGAAAAGAATGCACCGGAGTCCCACAAGGTCTCAAATTTGAAGATTCTGGGTTCTGATCTTGTCTCTCCCAGTTATCTTGTGACCTGGGTTCTGCAACCAGAAGCTTGTTCAGAAACTGTCCCACAGCAAAGGCGATGCCCCCTCGCCAGGTACCCACTGGCCCCTTTTATTCCCAGGTTAGCCCTCGAAGTTACAAGGGTGGAACCTGAGAAGAAAGAGACAAAGCAAGTTCCCGGCCTTCTGTGCTTCCTCTCCCCTGCCCCCGAGTGTAGAACTGCCCACATAGCAGGTCAAAAACACCCCTACCAACAGAGGTGCCTTTGCAATTGATGCTAATAAGGACCAGAAGGAAGGAATTTTCCTCAGCAACACAGCACTGCCTTCATCAGGATTTGCAAAGACCCACTTCCAGCCCACTTTGAGTGGTTTGTCTAATACAGATAAAGCACATATACGTCATATGCAGTGTGAATGTGCATACAATGCCTGGAGCCCAGACTGCTTTGGGTAGGATATGTTCCTTGTTAGCCTTTTCCATGTCTCTAGTTTCTCCATTCGAGTTTTTCACCTAACTCCTGGTCACCACCTAAGATGCTGCCATAGTCACTCACCCTCTCCAGTTACGACCTCTTCCTGTTCAATGCTCTTTGCTTTGTTTCATCTAAAAATTGGAAGTCACAGCCCATACTTCTTACATTTTCTCTATCCTCCCATAGGATATGCTAAGCATTTAGTAATAATTGATCAATTAAATATCAATAAATACTCAGTGTGAATGAAAAACTTAGGTTCAACTCAGACTTTTTACACACACACACTCTCTCTCTCTCTCACATACTGGGATCACACTCAAGGCTATTAAGCAAGCACTTTACCACTGAGCTATGTCCCCAGCGCCCAAACTGAGTTTGAGCATATTCAACCTTCCAGAAACTTCTACTGTACCTCTATGATTATAGTAAAAAATAATGCTTAAAACACTAATTCATAAGCACAGCAAGATAGAAACTGTCCTATGGTGTTTATTAAAAATACAGATTATACAAAATCTGAACTGGTTTTGTAAACATATTAAAAATTATTGTCTATTTTATTAGGCATGATGCTATCAGTATGGTTGTGTCTTGTAAATTACTCCTTTATCATTTCCCAGTACAGACTGAAATATTTCTTTAAAATATTCCTTTAAAAGACTGTGATTGGATTTTGCTTCATCTGTACAATTTTGGATGAATTGAAACTGGGCAATGGGACATAGGAGTTTATAGTACTACATTCTCTACTTTTATGTTAAAACTTTTTGTGGTAAAAGGTATTTAAAAAACATAAGCTATAGTAAAATGGTGATCGTTGTTAAATCTTCCCAAGGTAAGAAACTATTCCATACCTCAATGTGTTTGACAATTATAAATAGATGATATTTTTAAAAAAATTTAAATATAGATTTCCTGACCACTAATTTCTGTCATTTCTGGACCAATTGCCACAAAATTAGGTTATAAAAAAGTACAGCTTTACCTGAAGTACATGCACTCTGTTTAAATCTTCTGTTCCATGGCTATCTTGCAGTCATACTCCATCTCTGCCCCAGTTTAATCTTCAGATAAGACCACTGCCCTACCCAACTTGGTTGCAACCTTGTGGGAGACCTTAAGTTAAACACATCCAACTAAGCCATGTTTAGGCTCCTACTCACAGAAACTAACAGGTAATAACAGGTTGGTTATTTTAAGCCTTTTACTCTAAGAATTTTGGAGTAATTTGCTTTTCAAAGTGGATTTGCCCCCCAAAAGATAAATGAGCCATAGGAACACTAAGATATGTGTACTAAAAATTTTCAAATATTTTTATCCCAAGTGATTAAAATAAGAAAATTTTATATTTAAAAAGTTAATCCCATGTAGAAAACTTTGCTGTTCATAACAAATTATTCCCTAAATTTCACATCATTCTTGAAATTTGATTAGTCCTTCTTGAATAAGTTGTCTGGGCCTCCAACATTTCTGCCTTCACCTTCCTGCTACCTTTCTTTTTATTTTCTCATTATTCATTATCATTTCACTTAGACTACTGCTGAAGAAGAATGCTGCGATACACAAACAGATCAAATTCACTGCCTATCAAAAGCTCTGATGGAGGGGTCCATGGAGTTATAAGTGGGAACAATTAACTGGAAGATTTTTTTCGATATCGTATGCTGCATGTTTTTAGTGTTGTATGATTGTTTTCCACAATATATCACTTTCTCAATTATTGGAAATTAGAAATTGTACATTCAGAGTTTCAATTCCAGCTCTAGTCAAACCCAGAGCTTAAAAGTTCTATTAAACACTTTTTATTTGCAAGACATAGTGGAGACAAAATTACGAAGAAACTTAAGAAACTGATAACCTTGTAAAGGAAAACGCTTAAGCACATAAAAATTATTAGAGAACAACAGATATATGGTACTGATCAGAGTGCAATTGAAGTTCAGAGAAGGGAGAAGTCTGTGTGGAACTGTAGTATTCAAAGGAAGATTTATGAGATGATGAGAGTTAAGTATGAAAGTTAGAGAAACTTTAGAAAGAAGAAAATAAAGTAGAATATTACAAGTGTATGAACCTAAACGACAAAAAGAATTCTCAAATCTATCTAGATTTTTACTTGCATGAATCCATTTTAAATATACCTAGTGTCTTAAGTGAAAAAGAATGCAATTCTGTTCCACACCCAATGGTCCCTGAGGCCTGGGAGAAAGCTAAGAGGACAAATGCAAACGACATGGGGAACAAGAATAGCTGTCTCCTTTCATCCTCCAAAATTGGCATTCCCATCAACTTGCATAGAAGGAGGAAAAACTCATTACCTGTTCCCATGGATTACAACACTCTCCCATGCTGTCCATACCCAGTGCTATCATCAGGAGGAATCTTTTGTTATTCCCTTCTCCTGTGCTTTGAACCTATTTTACTTTTAGCTTTGTATATGCTTGTTATATCTTGGAATTCTGGCATCCTTCTTGTCAGGAATATTAAGAGAGCCCCTGTCAAGGATACATTTGAACACTGCACAAAGAAACCTAGTGAAGAGAAATTAAGGTATTTAAAATTCCCTCTAGTCCTGAGAGGGGCTGCATTCACCCTGAAATAGTATCTTTTTTAATTTATCTGTAGTCTTCTTGTAATTTGCACAAAGATACCCTATCTATTAGCAGTGGCCCTCAGCACTGTGGAACCCAACCTTTGCTAGACATTTTGAGGTCAGTGCTCTCACCTAGGTTTAGTATCTATTTATCTGACAAATAATGCAATAGCATGGAACCTACATATCAACCAGGGTGAATCTGCCAATGTTCCTGTAAGACAGTGAAGAAGTACAGGTAGTTCTGTTTGCTATGAGAGGAATTTCAGTATGTTAGAAGACTATAACAGGAGACTGAAAAAGATTTGTCTTCAAACTCTAAGCACAGAATGGCATCCTCTGTGTTTATTGATACTAGCATTAGCAAAGAGTATTTATACTGAATCAGATTACCAGGACTATGAAATAAAGGTTCAGTTTTCCAGGGTGTAATTGCTTTATTCAAGTTCCCCAGGTAACAGTTGATCTGATACAAAGCTCTCTTGTTACAACTCATTGGCTAAGATCTCATCAGTCACAAAAGAAAAACTAACTGAAAGACTCTAAAGAAGTATTATTTCCAAGTTTGGTAAGAGGGAAGTCAAAGGACTTTACTATGTCAAAGGATTTAAAAAGTCAGGTATTTTTGAAGTCAATATATAACAAGAGGATGATAATGATAAACCTTTTTTTCCCCTAAAATGCCTTTTTGGCTCAAACTGAGAGACCCCTTCACGAACAATTGGACACCCAAATAATTGGAAATATTTCATAGGAACAAATGAAGCAAAAAGATCATGGAAAGCAGGAAATATATAGATTCAATTTTGAGCCTAAATGAACATGCAACACCATATACAAAATAATCAGTGAGATGTGAAAAATGATATGGATCCCTTTGATTTGAATCAACAGGGTGTGAAGGACTTGTCTTATTAAAGCAAAACCTTGGTACCAGCTCACCCTTGTCCAGATCCAATAATCCGCAATCCTAGCTTTGGGAGTGCAAATGCTCAGGGCTGAGCTGTATCCTGTTGGGAGGCTGGAAAGCAATTTTCAGGCTAGTAATCTCTGGCTGATTATGACTCAGATGCTTTCCTCCTGTCGCTTTTCTGAAAAACTTTCTTTCCCATTAGCAATTTAAAAACCCCTTGCAATATGAGATCTCTGCTCAGAGAAGAGAGGGGGCCTGTATTTTCTGACTACATTCAGTAACATTGGTGTGCTGTAACATATGGGACACCTACACTGCCATTCTTTCCAGAAAACTAAGGGAAGGCAAGAAAGAGCAGTGTGCTCCACTGTTGGTGGGAATGTAGACTGATGCAACCATTATGGAAATCCATATGGAGAATTCTCATAAGTCTAGGATTGGAAGCCCCATTCAGTCCAGCTATTCTCCTCCTGGGTATTTTCCCAGAAGAACTGAAAAGTTCATATCACAGTGATATGTGTGCACCCATGTTCATAGCTGCACAATTTGGGATAGCTAAATCCTGGAAACAACCAAGATGCCCTTTTAACTGCAGAGTGGATGAAAAAGATATGGCATTTTTATACAATGGAATATTACTCAGCTATAAAAAGGATCATCTTGAGGCCTTCATAGGTAAATGGAGACAACTTGAGACTATCCTCATTAGTGAAATAAATAAGAATCATATTTATAAATATCATATTGTGTCTGTAGTGTAAAAAGTAAATAAGAACTACAAGAGTAATAAAACCAAAATGTGTAATTGCCATTGTACAAAAGAGAGGAAAAGAAAGTGCTCTAAGGAATATAACTGCATGTATGTTTGAGTGTGTAAAATAGATGACCATATTGCTGAATCTTTGTTGGATCTTTGAACAGAACTGTTTGTAGTCTGACTGCTTGAATGTTTACTATTAATCCTTTAACTTTGTAACTTGAACAACTACATCCAGGATGACAGTATGTAATTTATAAATCACTGATTTCTTAATAGGGCTTTTTCTCATTTTCCTTTTTTTTTCTTTCTTTTCCTTTCTTTCTTTTAGAATTCTGTATTGTTGCTACCCTTTTTTCTGTTTTGCATTTTTCTTCTCTTTAAATAAAATTTTAAAAATGTGTAATTACTATTGTAAAAACAGGAAGCACTATAAAAGATATAGCTGAGAGAAGACAAGATGGCCGATCAGTGAGCAACAAAATGCAAAGCCTCCCAGGAGAAACAACTCATTTGCCAGAATAAAACACCTTGGAGAGGCCCAGAGGGAGATGGATCCTCTTGACACAGGAAAAAATAACATAAAAAAGCTTATCAAATACTTCGGGACTACAACTGAAACAGCTAAAAATTACAGGACACAGTGTTTTCGTGGTGACCCGCCAAGTTTGCACCAGCTTGAATCCGCACCCACAGGCAGAGCCGCCCAAACTCATTCCCTCCACCACTCAAAGGAAGCACAGCGGCACTGAGGTTGGAGGTTGGTGAGCCCAATGGAGAGCAGAGAGTAGAGCCAGTGAAAGGACCTTTATTGGTCCCTGGTCAGTACCGGGAATGAGACTCCCTTCCACGGGAAGGGCGCAACCAAATGGGCAACATGTTGGAATCAGGCAGGAGGAGCCTGAACTAGGAGTGACAGTGACTTCGGTTGGTTCCCCCCTCCCAAAAGCAGATTCATGGGATTTGCTTGCACTGGACCATGCCCCTGGCCGGGACCCAATGAGCCATGCCAAATTGATTCCCTGCACCTAGGAAGTACTGACCATGTGAAGCCAAACCTGAAGTTTGGCTGGCCAGGTGGGGAGGGGCAGGCAAATACAATTGTTGCTTGTACCTCAGTGACAAGAGCAGGCAGGAGAGGGTGGAGCTGCCTTGCCAGCGTGCTTCAGAGGAAACGTGGCCAACAGGGAAGGGGACTGGGACCTGCACTGTAACCTGTGTGGAGGAAGCCAGGGCCATGACAGGAGAGAGAGGCAGGAGGAGGCCCCCAGCCCAGAACCCTGAGAGCACTGATCCAGGAGAAGGAAAAACAAGAGAGAATGAGGGTGGCAAACACACAACAACAGACATGGCTTCAATGGGCATTAAGAGATATCTTCGGGACCTTGTAGACAAGCTCAAAACTGAAATATTAAATCAAGTAAAGCAGGATATGAATAGAGTAATAAAAGAAATGTTCTTAGGAAGCATCTCTCAGGATGATACAGATGGAAGAAGAGAGGAACACAAAAAAAGGAGAGAAACATTCAATAAAGAATATAAAGAAAATATAGAATACATGAAGCAGATTCAAAGACACTACCAGGAAATTAAAAACTCCATTGGAAGCTGGCAAAACTCCTTAAAAGAAACTAAGGGTAGACTATCAAAACTTGAAGACAAGTTTGCAGTGTGTGATCATGAAAGGAAAGATCTCTTAAAAATAAAAAGGAAACAGGCAGTAACAATACAAAGGCTAGAAGATGACAAGAGAATCTACAATATAAGAATAAGAAACATGAACAAAGAAGCAGGAACACATACAGGCGAATTGCAAAGACTATTCATGGAAATAATTAAGGAAAACTTCCCAAGCATGGGAAAAGAAAATGACATTCGGTTGTGTGAGGCATACCAAACTCCAGCCACCTACAACCAACACAGAGCTACACTCAGACATATAATAAAGATACCAGAAATTTGATATAAAAACAGAATATTAAAAGCCGTCAGAGAAAAGAAACAGATTACCTATAAAGGTAAGCCCCTCAGGATCACAGCTGACTTCTCCACACAGACCATCAGATCAAGAAGAGCTTGGAGTGAAGTATTCCAAGCCCTGAAAGAAAATAACCTCCAGCCCAGATTGATGTACCCTGCAAAACTGTCACTAGAAATTAATGGAGAAACAAGATGCTTCCATGACAAAGAGGAACTGGGGGAGTGTGTGACTGCCAATCCAACCCTACAGAGAATACTGAAGGACATTCTAGAGAGAGAGAGAAAAAAATACTAGGATTTTAGGAACAGTGGCAGGAAGGCCTCAATGAACAGGGCAGGCAGTAGAATGAAGAAGAAAACTAGACAAACAAAGGCAGAAAAATAGCACAGCAGAAATGAGGTAGAGAAGGATAACTAGAATCTCTAACATAGATGGCCTTGATACGCTATATTGTTAATAATGAACCAGGATTTAAAACCCACATTACTCACACTACTCTGCTTAGATGTATTATATTCTGTTCCAGTCATTCTACCTGTACTAGATTTGAGGGCAAAGACAGCAACCCTGGAAATAGCAGGATATAGTATGGTAATTATCCTTAATTTCCTATTAACTTAATCTAAAGCTCTGTAAAACCTACACTGTTTTACCATGATTGATCATAATTGAATCTGGTTTGTTAGATCACTGTTTTGTATTGATAGATTTTATTCAAAGCTGTTATGATTGATAGTATCAAGTCTGAGAGTATAGACAACTGCACTTAAGATGACAAGATCCACTAGAATATCCACCCTGATTTGATTTTTACCTGCCTTTGAAGATTTAAACTGTCTACAATGTTTTATTTTACTAATATTGTTATTTACTGCTATACTCAATTATACTGTTATATTTATTTATGCCTGATGATATAGACATTCTATTGAAGATAATAAGAAACAACACAGCAATCATTGAGATCACCTTGTACTGTGGTTTTATATGACTTTTTGGTTTCATGTTTTTATAGGAATTTGTTTTGTTTTGTCTTGCTAAGTTTTGTTTTTCCCTCTAATACCAAAAGTATAGAAATACATGCAGAGATTCATGCATGCATAGCTGTTCACACTCTCACTGTTTGACTATATACTTTGTGTGCTTTAATTTTGTAACTTGAACAACTATTTCTAAGAGGACAATATGTAATGTATTAACTAGTGATTTCTTATTGTTTATCTTTTTTTTTTTGGAATTCTGTATTACCTCTACCCTTTACATGCTTTTGTTTTTCTTTAAATAATTTTTTTAAAGTGGAAAAAAAAAGATATAGCTGCATGTATGTTTAGATGTGTGGGATTGATGACCATATTTCTAGGTTCTTGTTGGATTGTTGAACAGATCTGTTTGCACTCTCACTGCTTGAGTGTCCACTTTGTGTGCTTTAATTTTGTAACTTGAAAAACTATTTCTTAAAGAACAATATGTAATTTATCAACTAGTGATTTCTTACTGTTTATCTTCTTTTCTTGAAATTCTGTAACATTTATACCTTTTTTGTTTTTTTCTCTTTAAATAAAAAAATTATATATAAAAAAAGAAAGAGCAGTGTTCTTTCTATCCCAAAGAAAGAACCAAGGAATATTTTGTCAGAGCTCAAAAAGGCTCTGAAGACCTTCTCCAGAGGTTTCCAAACTTTGTTCAGCCAAATCTTAGAGTAGTGAGAGACAGTGTAGATAATGACAGATAGCCTAGTGTGAAATTATTATATATACATATATATAAACAGTAAATAATTAAATCATCAATTTATATATTATACATTAATTTTAGAAAATATTGGATTTTGTGACATTTTCATACATGCATATAACATAGTTTGATTATATTAACCACCCATTACCCTCTCATAAAACTGTCTCTCCTTTGCCTTGTTTCTTTCTTCTTGTCTCCTTTCTACTTTCATGTCATCTTTGGACTTCTTTTTAGATTCCATAGATAGGGAAAATCTGTGAAATTTATCTTTCTGAGTCTAGTTTATTTCGCTTCATATGATGATCTCCAGATCTATGTATTTTCCTGCAAATGGAACAACTTTGTTCTTTAAGATTGAATAATATTCCATTGCATGTATAGATACACTTTTTAAAATCCATTTACTCATTAATGGAACCTAGGCTGGTACCATATCTTGGCTAGTGTGAACTGTGCCACACTAAACATGGGCATAATAGATATCCCTTTAGTATGATAACTTCATTGCCCTTGGTTATATACCTGGAGTGACATAACTGGGTCATATGATAGTTCTATTTTTAGTTTTCACACGAACTGATTCTATACTGATTTCCATAGTGGCTGTACTAACTTACATTCCTCCCAGCAGTGTATAAGCATTCCTTTTTCCCCTGCATCCTAGCCAGCATTTACTGTTTTTGTATCTTTGACGATAGCCATTCTAACTGTGAAATAGAACCTCAGTGTATTTTTGATTTGTGCTTCCCTAATAGTTAAAGATACTGAACAACTTTTCATATGCTTATTAGTCAGTTGTACTTTTTCTTTTGAGAAATGTCTGTCCAGTTGATTTTCCCATGTGTTGATTGGGCTCTTCATGGAATTATTTTCATTTCAGTTTCTTTGTTTTAGTGATAATTTTTAGTTCTTTACATATTAATAGAAAGTATTTTTAAACAAAGAATTAGTTGAGACTTTTTCCTCTAAAGTCAAGACGAAAAAATGTGAAAAAATTTTATACTCTGGCAAAATTATGCTTTTGAATTTTAATCTGTGTATGGTGTTTTTTTTAAAGGAAATTTTTGAAACATGGCCTCAAGCTTACAAAGATCTTAATTAACGCCCACAGTATTAGGAACAATTAATAAAACAGGTTTAAAAACACAAGCCTAAAGTCTATAGACAGAGGAGTCTAGAAGATACTAGTAGTCCAGTTCTCATGTGTGTTCATAAAAGAGTGCCACCAATTCAAAGTCTTTGGAATAAATGTGGTTAGTGCAATAGCACCATATAACATTTGAGAAAATGCAAAATATGGACAGCACACATGTCCTAAGACTATATTTCAACTTTCTTCAAGCGATGAACAAATTCTGTTAGAAAAGAGATTATTTTAGGATCATGATACATAGTATATGACTTATTGCTCTTCTCTATTTTGTTACAAAATTTTATTATTTCAGAGGAGCACTTTTTATATTTTATTAATATCATCATTAAAATAAAATAAAAGAGAAATTCAATCTTGAATCCATACCATCTAAATCTGCTAAAAATAAAATATTCATCAGTTGGGACCTTGGATCTCCACCTGAGAGGGCAGGCCACTCCACACCCACCCTCCCACCCTCAGGGACCCACCCACCTCCTGGACCTAGTATTGCTGTTGATCTTCAGCTGCCCCTCCTCCTCCCAGAACATTGGACTGCAATGGAGTAACCTTGCTAGGTTGATGGGAGACTCAGTAACCCCTCATCCAAACAGAGCACATTAGCAGGCTTCCATCAGTGTGGAGAGTTTGATCCTAAAATAGAGATCTTCAGTAGGTAAACAGGAGCAGTAGAGAAGTCCAGCTGTACTGTAGGACCTTGGCAAGCTTGGCAAGAGTGTGGGTGAGTCTTTCCTCCATACAGAGAGCATGAGGTGGATTAAGGAGTGTGCCAATAAGGCCTCCCCCAACCTGGAGAAAGCTAAAAGGGCTTATGAGACTCCCAGTGACACAGTAGGGTCCCAGCCAAGACAAACACTATAGACAGGGAGATCTGGTGGCCTGGAACAACCTGAAGACATAGTAACAGCAGGAACTAAGGGTTGACTTACATCAATACTCGTAGGCTAGTCAGCCAAGGAAGAATACAGGACTTACCCAACAGGCCCTGAAGGAGGAATTCAGGTGACTGGCCCTACTCTTCACTGTAGTACCCAGCAATTGGACAAACATCAACCACATAGTGGGATCCTATGACACAAACAACAATCAGTTGAGACTAGTGAGATTGAAAAAACAAAAATTAGCCTGAAAGGTTAATAAAGGTTGATAAAAGGAAAAAGCAAAATGAAATCTCAAACCTCTAGTCCATCAGAAGCAAGTAAAGGAGACATTGAAATACAGGACTTTAAAAGTTATACATCTGAAATCCCTGAAAAGATAGCAAGTGAAATATAGAAACAAATCCATGAGGCTATAGAGGAAATCAAATTAGAAATAGTATCTCACATAATGACAGCCTTAGTAAAGGAGTTACTCAACATAGCTATAGAAGACATAGATTTAAAAAAAAAGTACTGGAGCATGGGAAACTGATTCAAACCTTGAAAAAACCATATAGAAAGCAAGTAGGATGCATGAAACAAATTCAAAGAGATATCCAAGAAATAAAAAATTCTATTGAAAGCTGGCAAAACTGTTTAAAATAAGCTGAGGATAGAATTTCATACCTTGAGGATATGATCACAGCTAGTGATCATGAAAGGATAGAAGTTTCAAAAATAACAGAACAGCATGAAATGACAATTAAACAGCTTCAAGATGATGCAAAGAGAAACAATATAAGACTGATAGGCATCAATGAAGATGCAGGACTCAACACAAATGACATTGGTAAACTATTTACAGAAGTAATAGCAGAAAATATCCCAAACATAGGGAAGAATCTGATATACAGATAAGTGAGGCATATAGAATGCCAGGCATGACCAATATAAATCTATACCCAGACATATAATAATTAAGATCCCAGACAGCATAAAAACAGAATACTAAAAGCTGTTAGAGAAAAGACACAACTCACCTAAGGAAAGCCCATTAGAATTATGGCAGACTTTTCAGCACAAATCCTGAAATCAAGATGAGCTTGGAGTGAGGTATTTCAAGACCTGAAAGAAAACAACTTTCAACCCATATTGAGATACCCTGAAAAACTTTCTTTGAAATTTAATGGAGAAATCAGACACTTCCATGATAAAGAACAAATGAAGAAATTCATGTCTACCAAACCAACCCTAGAGAGAGTACTGAAAGACATACTAGATAGAAGTAAAAATGACTACAATTTCCAGAATAACAACAGAAAGAAACCACAATCAAACAAGACAAACAATCAAACAAGACAAACAATCAAACAAGAAGGAACAGTAGAAAACAAAGAGCAGGAAAATACCATGACAAAGATGAGCCAGTACATATCAGTTATATCCATCAGTGTAAATGGCCTCAATTCACCTATTAAAAGAAATAGATTGACAGAATGGATCAAGAAACATGATCCCACAATATGCTGTGCATAAGAAACACATCTGACTCAAAAGGAAACTCATAGATTAAAAGTCAAAGGATGGATGACAATACTTCATGTAATGGTGTTATAGATTAAAAATGGTGGTCAACTTAACACCAGTGAAATTAAATCACCATGATGCTAATTGTAGATGTTTTACCTGAGGAAAGTTGCCAGCATAAATAGAGACATGGAGAAGGAGAAGGAAGGCATTGAGGCATTGAGGTATTGTGGGTTCTCCTATGTGTTGCTGTTTGAGCCACTGGTTCCTCTGGAGAAGTTCTGGTCCTTACATTGAGCATTACTTCCTGGCTCCAGAGGGGACAACGTGTGCTGCTTTGATTGGGAGTATAAGCTGGTACAGCCACTGTGGAGATCAGCATGGAGAGTCCTCAAAAAAACTGGAAGTTCCATTCAATCCAGCTATTTCCCTCCTATGTATTTTCCCAGAAAAATTGAAATGTTCATGTCTCAGTGATACATGTGCACCCATGTTTATAGAAGCACAATTTGCAATAGCTAAATCTTGGAAACAACCAAAATGCCCATCAACCACAGAATGGATGAAAAAGATGTGGTATTTTTATACAATGAAATATTACTCAGCTAGAAAAAAGATGATCTTGAGGCTTTCATGTAGGGGGAGGAAACTTGAGACTATTCTCAAAAGTGAAATAAATCAGACTCACTTTTGTAAATATCACATTGTCTCTCTAGTATAAAAAAATAATAATTAAAAAAACTGAAGAGTAATAAGATCCAAAATGTATAATAGATATTGTAATAAAGAAAGGGAAAGAAAATGCTCTAAAGGATGCAACTGAGCAAGATAGATAACCATACTACTAAGTTTTTGTTAGTTCATCAAACAGAATGTTTGTACTATCATTGTTTGATTGTCTGTTCATTTTTTATGCTTTGATTTTGTAACTTGAACAACTACTTCTAAGATAACATTATGTAATTTATCAACTAGTGATTTCTTACTGTTTTCTTTTTGAAAATCTGTATTATTTCTACCCTTTTTTCTGTTTTGCTTTTTTTCTCTAAATAAAAAAAAATTCGTCAGTAGATGGAATATTTCAAGTGAACATGTTTTAAAAGATGGTGATGTTAGCCTTATCTCCAAACTCTTATTCACTTAATCTTAGATTTCCTTTGTCTGTATTATTTCTGGATGCAACCAAACACAAGGTAATTCAGCCAGATACACCATGACAAATCTGTTCTTTACTCTTCACGGTCCAACCTCCACTTCCCACTCCAGCTTCAAAATGCAGTCTTGCACTTTCAGGTGTCATTACTACTGTCCTTCCCTAACCAGTCGTCACCTTACTGAATCAGTTTTTTAGTTGTAACCAAATCTAGATCTCAGGTGACATTTTAAAAAATAATTCAGGGAGAATTATTTTGAAATGAAAGCTTCAGTAATTTGCTTCACAGGAAATGAAGAGCAAAGTGCCACAACCCAAGTGCTTTTTTAAAAAGTCATAATTAATTATGTGTGTATCTATGTTTGGATACTTCACTTATGACTAATTATGCAGAAAATATAACTGCATACTGAAATATTCTATCACACTTTCTCTTGTTCTTATTTGTGCCATGGTTTCTGGGCAATTGTGCACCTTTTTAAATTATTGAAATGTTCTTAAGACACAACTAATCATATGATCGGCCCTAAAGTACAGTTGTTACTGTTGAGAAAATTTCAGAAAGACCTAAAATTATTTCTTAATTTATTTTATTTTTTAAAAAACTGTGTACTTCTTCATTTTTCTTGTCCTCTATCAAAATACACTTGCTAAGAAATCATATTAGGCACATTCTGCCAGCTTCCTTCTCCTATAGATTTGCAGTACAGAATTTTTATTTTCTTGGAAAAGTCATAAAGCTCAAAGGAATCATGAATGACCATCGCATTCATGTCATCCTAGACAGGTTTCCTTTTAATGACACTAAAGGGAATTTGTAACCTTTTCTCCATCTTATGATGCCTAATAAAGTAAGTATCAAAGAAGCAAAGGAAATAAAACTAAATTTAAAACTTCCTCTGAATAAGTCACGGGAATAGTAATATTTATGAATATTTTCTCACTGAAAAAAGAAAATTCAGAGGTAAAAATTTTTTTTGCCAAACTTCTTACAACACTTAGCAAGTTAACAACTACTTTATTGTGTTTTTCAGAAACTTCTGAGTCAGCTTTATGAAGAAGACAAATCCCAGAGTCCTTTGTGGCCCAGACTCAGAGAAGGAGCTTCTCTAGGAGTCACCAAAAGAAGCAATCATTCCATTTTTTTCTGCATGAAGATCTGAGGCTGGCAGAGCTCACCTGTTTACAGATGTCACCCTCCAGTTTCCAGAAAAACTATGCTTGCAGCTCCTGTGATCAGACAGCCGAGGACACAGGAGTATATGAAGGCTATTTCAAAAATCTCTTAGCTTAGCTTGGAAGAGTCATTGTGAGTCTCCATGCCTTCTCCTCCTCTGCCATTCTTACGACAGTAGTTCTAAGATCAAAGCAGCTAAGACCACCGAGTCACTACATGGAGGACATCTGCATTAGGAAATCAATGAGCCCTTGAATCACTGGAATTTGTGCAGGAAATAAATTTCTGTTGTGAAAAGCCAGAGATTTAGGAGTTGTTTGCTACTTGCAAGCCGAAAAACTGAGCCTATCTTGACACACCTGCATTAGAGAGAATCCACTTCCAAATCTCTACAGCACTTGCTGACACCTTCTGTCCCTGCCAGATTCTCCCCACAGCATCTCACACTTCAAAGCCTTTTCCTCTCTCAACCTCTCACCAAATCCAGCAGTCAGGTCTCTGGGTTGCTTTTGCTTCCCTTATCCTTCCTGCTTCTAATCCTGTCTCAATATTGTCTCCAGCTTTTGCATTACAAAGCTACAAGAGCTGGGTTGACAAAAATCAAACTCTATTTACAGGGTTGGGGATGGGAAAGAACCGAGCTTTCAAGGAGGAAAAATCCCTTTGGGATAAGCAAGGTAGGGTGGAAGTAATAGAAAAACTCATTTGGTGAAAATGTCCCATTATATTTGCTTTTGGTCCCAAAACAAATGTGTTAAACTTCAACACCCTCATGACTTATTCTTCCCTGCCTCACCTAATGCAGTAGCTATCATACATTATCTTTTTAAGCACTGGTGTAATTATTCTTTGACCTCCCTTTTTCAGATCCTTCAGTAGCACTCACATTAGCCATCTGCTATATGAATGGACCCTCCAGAGTTGTCCAGGGCACAACCCATATGGGTACTCAGGGCCCTGCCTGCCTAGCACTACTAACATAGTACTAAAACACTAGAAAAAGAAGTGTAACTCATCTAAGACCATAACATAAAAGACTATGTGAACTTTTAAGAAGGCCCTCTATTCAATTTTTCAACAATGTTGAGAAAATCTACACATATCAGTACCTACTGTTACAAACATCATTATCAGAAGGTGAAGAGGTTACAAAAAGATGTAAAACCTTGTTCTGAACCTCAAAAAAGTTGCCTCTGTACAGGGAGACATAGCATACTCAGGAAAAGACAAACATCCATGGAGAATAACATTTGACACAGATAAAATGAACAGAATTCATGTCATCAAAGTGGGCTAAAGTGATCAAGGAAATCAGTGAAAGAAGTGAATGTTAACCTGGATCCAATAGATGTGTGCAAACATGAAAAGAAGAAATGCAGAACTTGTCTTCACATCTCAATGATGAGCTGTTGTATTTGCTGACAGGACTATAAAAGAAGACTATTTGTCATTCTGTCAGGACTAAACCATTTTCAAGACTACCCAGAACAAACTGAAAAGAAATGTTACTCTCATATTTCACAGGAATGCTTGGTAGTTACAATTTCACAACTCAGAAGGAGCATTCCTTCATCTCCCTAATCAAAAGCCTCTAATCCAAACTTATCTAAGTGAATACATAAAATGTGTATCATGCAGATATGGCCCTTGCCCTCTAGGGGATTACAGTCTAAGACTGGGAAGCTTAGTTCTGACAAGCATGTGGCATAATTAAAATGGATAAAGATGAAGAATGTATTTTTTGCAAGCCTCACTGCCATAAGACAGAAAAATTTGTAGTCATCACTGATCTGAGCTGAATTCAAATGGGTGACCCAAAGGCTCCACTGTCTGGATGTTATTTTCAATCTCCTTAGCTATCCAATCTCCAGAAGTTTCATTTTTCATTCTTACTGTGCAGTCATCATCAACTATCAAAGGGAAAGACTGCAATCTAGACACACTAAAAATAGCATTCTTGCCTTTTGAAAGCCAGACTCAGATTTATGACAGTTTTAAAATTTGGTTTTTCATCTTAAAAGTTCAACATTTTATAAGAACTGTGCAAGTAATACCTACCTGGTCTTTAGAGCATGAAACACCATAACTTGATGCAGGGAGAGATCAGACCTTTATGTAATCCATTTATATTAGGGAGAGATAGCATTTTCTTTTGCTTGACAGGTTGACATGCCTTCATGTGTTTTCCACTTAATCAGCAGAATCATTAAGGCACTGAGAGTTTTGATGGTCTCAATAAAAACATCTATTTCTGTAGAACCTATCACTATAAATAATTTAACAAACATACCCCCAAAGCCCATAAAATGGAAGAATTATTCTTTCATACTTAAATCATAGACCTCTCAGAAGTTCAGTCAAAAGGGGTCTAGGGCAGAATGAGGGCAGAATGATGTCCAATCATAAATTCTAAAGCTGAAATGAAAAGCAGAATCTCGAAAAGTATAATCTAATTTCTGTTTTAAGAATATGTGTGTGTTTGTCCTTATACTTCTATTAAAATGGTCTGAGATAATTATATCAATATATACTATCAAAATTATCAGAGAGACAACTTGTAGTAGGACAAATTTTCACATTCTCTGCCTTACAATAATCTTGTCTTAGAAAAAATGAAGGCATGTTCATTTAGGAAATATATATATATATATATATATATATATATATATATATATATATAGACTGAGCATAGATAAACAAATTTATACCAGTGCAAATCAAGCTAGATTTTATATCTCTTGGCTATGAAGATAAGACTTGGCTGTAAGGAAAACTGTGACATTATTAGCCCAGGAACTTATACTGGGAATCTAATCTCATTCTGAAAGGCAGAAGCACTTCAGGTTAAGAGAGAATCGATCAGGTTACAGCATGTGTCCCCAGATGGGTGACCAGCAGGCCCCATGACACCATTCATGGAAGAATACTAATACACCCATAGTGTCTTATTTGTGGATTAAGCCTGTAAGCAAAAAACTCAGGACCATATTTACACTTGTTCCCATATGTATAGCAACACTTTGCTTTGGAAATGAGTGAGAAAGATGTTCATCTGGTTATGCTTCAGAATGTCTTAATTTGCAAACCATGGTTCTCTAGGAGATGAGTATCCCACTGCTAAAAACAGAAATGCATTTCTCCCTCTGCCCCCATTCACAGCTTGGAAAGCCCTGTTCCACCTGAAAACCATTTGTAATAACACTTTAAAGAAAAAATATATTCCAGATTCTATCTGAAATGTGGCAAAGCCACTGCCCTCCCTGAAGTAGGACAGAAGTTCCCCTTCCTTACAGGCTCACTGCCTTCCATGGAGGGAAAGAACATCTTCACCAGATGCAAACTACTGCTACCCATCACCATGGAATGTGAGGACAGTATTTACAGTCTCTTTGGAGAAACAGGCCTGGGACCAATGACAGTAAGTGAGGGAAAGTTGAAAGTACGAGTTTCAGGGAAGAATAACTGTGAGGCTCATTTGCCTCTTCTTATGGTTTGTGTCTAGATATTCCCCCCAAAAAGTCATGCAGTCATGGGGGCCAGGCTTTTCAGAGGTGGCTGATTCTAGCATTAACAGTGTGTGATTACTAAATCAGTCCACTGAGTGGTTTGGAATAGTTCTGGCTAGGATTAAGGGTATGAGTACTACACCCACCCTAGGGTGAGTAGCCTGCTTATAATATAAGGGACAAACAGAATCTTGTGTCCCTTTCCTTGTTACTTTGGCTATCTTGGGGGCACCATGAACTGTAGCTCTCTGTGATGCCTATTAGCCATACCACCCTGCCGTGGAACCAGCTGAGTATGAACTGACACCTCTACAAACTGTGAACCAAATAAACCTTTTCCCCTTTAACTTTGTGTGTCATGTATTTTGTCTGAGCAATAAGAAAATTAACAGAGAGAGAGAGAGAGAGAAGTAACTAAGAAAGACATTTTCGGTTTGTTTAGATGGTTGACTTTGGGGAGGAGGATGTTCAGTGCTGATGAAAAAGTTCAAGGCCCAGGTCATGTTAAGCAAGTACTCTACCAATGAGCTATACCTATAGCCCTTAGTTGAATTTTTAAGAGTCTTTGTTCTTGCTTCCAACTTTTTTGAAGGATGAATGTATACAAATGCGATGTACTGTGTAGTACCTTAATATATCTTGTGTACTTGTGTGTTTCCCACAATCAAACTAATAACATACAATTCCCTGACATAATTTCATTTTGTGTGTGTGTGTGTGTGCATGTGCACATGGGTGCATATGGCCCTGTTAAAGTACGTAAGGTCTACTCTCAGCAAATTTCAAATGCAAGTTAACTATTATTAACTATTAATTTCCATACTGTCCATTAGATCACTAATGGACATACTTGAAAGTTTGTAGTCTTTAACCAACATCTCCCCATTTTCCCTACTCCTGTGGGGAAAATCTACGACAGCCATCACTCAATTCTGTTAGTTCAAATTAAGCTTGACATTGTTAGATTCCACATATAAGTGTTATCATGCAAAATTTGTCCTTCTGTATCTGGCTATTTCACTCAGTTATTGTCCTTCATGATCATGTTGTCACAAATGACAAGATTTTCTCCTTGTTAAGGGCTAAATGATATTCCAGTGTCCATGTATGTGTGTTGATGCATCAGTGTGTCTGTGTAAAATTTCTTTACTATTCATCTGTTGATAGACACATTGTTTCCATTTCTTTCATACTGTGAAAAATGCTGTAAGGTACATGGAAGAGCAGCTATGTCTTCAAAATATTTATTTAATTTCCATCAGGTATATAATGAGAAGTACTAGGTGTGTTGTAGCTCTACCTTTAACTCTTTGAGGAATTACCTTCACTGCTTTCAATAATGGTTGTCCTAATTTTACACACCCACCAACAGTATGTAAGTGTTCCCTTTTCTCCATATCCTCACCAACACAATTATCTCTTCTCTTTTTGATAGTAGCCATCCCAGCAATTATGAAATGATGTCTCACTAAAGTTTTGATTTGCATTCCTGTGATAATAATTTTTTTTAATTGGTACCAGGGATCGAACTCACGACCTTGCGCTTGCAAGGCAGGTGCTTATGCCACTGAGCTAAATCCCCAGCCCCCAATAATAAATGTTAAATCTATTTACACAAACCTGATGGTCATCTGTATCTCTTCTTTAGAAAAATTTAGTTGGAGTTTTTGATTACTGAGTTGTTTGTATTTCTTATATTTTGAGTACTAAGACTTTTCCAGAGATATGATGATATGTATTATGGTTATTTTTAGGTTCTAACTTGACTGGATTAAAGAATATCTAAAGAGCTGATGAAGTATTTCCAGGTATGAAATAAGTGTTTCTGGAGAAGATTGGCATATGAGTAGGTAGACTGAGTTGGGAAGATCCACCCTCATTGAGTCTCTCTCTCTCTCTCTCTCTCTCTCTCTCTCTCTCTCTCTCTCTCTCTCTCTCTCTCTGTGTGTATATATATATATATATATATATGTGTGTGTGTGTGTGTGTGTGTGTGCATTCTTTTTTCCAGAAAATCTTGATCTGTAAGACCCATCAATGAAATCACAGATATAGAAGAACAGAGAAAGAGATTGAAAATAATTTGGTAAAAAGATTTCTTTGATGAGACAAGTTATTTTGTCATGAGTCCCAACTCTCCCTTCAGGGAAGGGTTTGAGATATTAATTTCAACCCCAAGCAAAGTGCCACTGACCCAATGTCTATATTTGATAATTGTGATCTGGATGATAGACTGAGGTCTGACAACTTCCCCATGGAAAGAGGTCAACCACTTCCCCATGGAAAATTATAGGACAGAAGAAGGACTGACTGAACCAACTGCTTCTGTGATTCTCCTTGGAAAGACATTGGCCACTGAATATATATAGCCTGATCTTTTGCAATGCTCGTTCCTGAGACAGGAAGTGGGAGCTGAGTCCAAGTAGAGGGTAGGGAGCTGAAGGACCACACTCCTCACCCACGAAGGACTTCTGGGAAGAAAACAGGCCTATATATAAAATAGAAGAGGAAATAAAAACATCAGATAGGACTAGAGTTTTAGTAACATTAACTTGGACATTCCCACTTGTAAAGCAAATCTCTGGTTATGGTTTAAAGTAATGCCATGATGATCTACTAAAGATTGAGTAGAAAAATCATAGGTTGAGTACTTCAACTAAGATTAGGGAGAAATTACTCCCCACTGAACAAAGTTTAAGGAAGCATTAAGAGTTTCTATGATGACATTCGGCATGTCCTGCTCACTCAACCTGCCAACCACATTTGCCCACCCAGCTGGTGTAACTCTTGTGATAACCAGCCTCAGATCTCATACTGTATGAATCACAGTGTGATAAGATGATTGCTTTTGCTTTTGGATGGTGCCCAAAGAGGAAAATGCCACCATGTGGCTTGGAGAGTAGTCAAATGCTAGGAACAGAACTCAGACCAGTAGCAGAGGGAGAGGCCTCTAGACTTTATAACTTTTTTATCTCCCTTTGTTCTTTACTAACTCATACCAGTACAAAGTCTTACCAATGTCATAAATGAGGCATATTTTTTTCTATCTAGAGCAAAAAATTATAGTCACCAAATTTCAAAACACCATACTTCTTTTATTCTTCTCATCAGTATTCTATTACAAGAGCTATGATATTTTTTCCTTGCAGTATAGGGCATAGAATCCAATTTTTGTGTCTATCAGGAAATGCTCCACCACTGAACTATATTCCCAGCCCCCCCAACAAGGCTTGAGATACCCAAAGGAAAAAAAGGTAGAAGCAAAGACTCAAGACCATTTGTTGTACAGGGTAAAAGAGGGCAGAAAGAAAAGGAGACCCAGTTCAGAGTCAAAACACCAGAGTCAGAGAGAAAAAAAAAAAAGAAAAGAAAGTCCAAGAAGGGCTGATGGTCAGGTGTCATGGCACACACTTGCAATGACAACTACTGGGGGTAGGGGGTGTGCTGAGGCAGAAATATTGCCATTTGAGACTAGATTGGGCAACTTAGCAACTTGACAAGACCCCATCTTAAACTTTTTAAACAGAGTTCATAGTGATATAGAGGAAAGAGACCCTACATCACTCTAAGGCACTCAAACACTTTGGTAGTTGTGTGGCTGCATGAACAGATAACAAGTCCCCATGAGAATACAATCTCAACAAGACAGCAAACAGGTAAAATAATAGAAGCAGGGCAAGCTAGAATAAGAAGTGAAACCCCCAGCTCTACCTCAGCACTGTTTGAAGACAGTGCCATTTTGTAAAACGCCTGTAATCATCTAGTACTATCCCTGAAGGTGGAAGCCTGATTTTTGCTCCCCTAACTACAGCTGACTGCAGTGTATGGGGAACCCAGTGGCATTCCCACTGGAATGTGAGACCAGGAGACCGAGATATTCACAGAAGGGAGGGTCTTCCTGATCCTGGGTGCTGTGGGAATGGGAGCCAGGCAGCAGCACGAAGAAAAGGGAGGAGCAGATGATCTGGTTGAGGTTTTTGTTACCTCACTCCATCCTCCACCCCACACATGCACCTCCCTCTGCACTACACATGGTGGGAGAAATCTGGAGAACTGGGTCAGCTGGCTTGGGTGTGCACTGTGGGTGGAGCAAGAACACTCATTGGCAATGGCTGGGGCTGTCCCTTTCCTGACCCCAAGACTCACTTAGATCACATGGCAGAGGGAGTCCGAAGGAACTGCACCAAAACCAGAAGTCCTCCATAGCTGGAGGCCCTGTGTGACAAAGACTGGAAAGAAGGAAGGAAACAGAGCTTGTCATGCAGATTATGCTGAATGCACAGCTTGGGAATGCCATACAGAGACCAGCCAGAGAGAGAACACAGTGCCTGCCACAAGGCAATGTAGGAGCAAGGGCTGTGGCCCTGAGCTGAGATGCCAGAGAGTGCTCCCAAGAGTCTCCTGAATATGGTGATCCGAACAGAGCAGCATTGACAAACTGCTCTGGGATATTTACCCTGACCAACAGAACAGAACAGAATATATATATATATATATATATATATATATATATATATATATTCATTCCCTACTCCTTTGATTCTTTGCTTGTGTATTGATACTGTGTTGAACATAATTAACTGTACTTCCAAAAATAATATAGAGATTTAATGCAATCACAATCAAAATAGCAGCACTATTCCTCACAACACTAAAGAAAACAATCCTAAAATCTATATGGAACCAGAAGAGATCTAAAACAGTGACCCCAATCCTGCAGGAGCCATCATAATCCTGAATTTCAAGTCATACTACAAAGCCACAGTGATTAAAAGACCATGGTACTGGGGTGGGGAGACATGTGGATCAATGGAACAGAACAGAGGATGCAGGAACAACATCAGGCACATCAGCTACCAGATCTCTACAAGGGGACATGCTGAGGGAAATGCAGCCTCTTAAACAAGTGGTGCTGAGAAAACTGTCTATCCACCTGCCTAATATTAAACCCAAATCTGTATCTTTTGCCAAGTACTAAACTAAAATCAAAATAAATCAAAGATCTAAATATTAAAACAGAAATGCTTAACCTACTGGAAGACAAAATAGGTAAAATGAAGACATGGGTGTAGGCAAGGATTTTGTGAATAAAATCCAAATTGCACAAAAAGTAATACCAAGAATCAACAAATGGAAGACAAAATTTAAAAGCTTCTACATAGCAAAGGAAACAACCAACAGAGTGAAAAGATGACATACAAAATGGGAAAAAAATTTGTCAGTTATTCATCAGACAGAAAAATAATATCTAGAATATACAAAGAACTCCAAAACAATTAGACCACCAAAATGAAGGATCCAGTTAAAAAGTAGGCAACTGAAATGAATAGAAAGTGGTCAGAAGAAGTACAAATGACCACTAAGTACATGAAAAAACGGCAACTACAAGTATTTGACCCAACCATTCCCCTTGTAGGTATCTCCCTCCAAAAATTAGACATCATATTACAGAGATACATATATACCCGTGTTGAGAATAGTACAAGTCACAGAAGCTAAAACTTGGAAGAGGCCTACCTGTCCATCGACGGATGAATGGATAAAGAAAATGTGGCATTTATACACAATGGAGTACTACTGTGTCATAAAGAAAGGTAAACATGAGTCATTTTTAGGAAAATGGATGTACTTTGACACCATAATGTTAAGTGAAATAAATCAGATGTAAAATTTAAATATCACATGGTTTCTGTTAGACAAGAAACTAAAATATAAATGAAGAGAAAAATAAAACATAGATAATAGCAAAACAATACTCCAAGTAGTTGGAGAAAGAAAAAAAATGCTATTCTAATTTCTGACAAAGTTGAGTTCTAACCAAAACTGGTTAGAAGAGACAAAAAAAAAAATCACTACATACTGGGTTGAAAGAACAACTCACAAGAAGAGACAACAACTGTAAATAGTTATGCACTGAACATAGGCACATTCAATTTCATAGAACAAGAACTACTTGACATAAAAGAACAGATAGACAGAAAAACTATCATAGTGGGGATTTCCATATCTCACTCTCACAGACAAGTTCACAAGACAAAAAAGAAACATCAGAGTTAAACTCTACCATGGAACAAATGGATTTAACAAATACATGCACAGTGTCACATAATGTTTCATCAAATGACAGAAAACTACATATTCTTCTTAGCAACTCATGCAACTTTCTCCAAAACAGATCATATTGTAAGCTCTAAAGCAACTATCAATAAATACAAAACAACTTAATAATCTCTTGGATCCTGTCACATCATAATGGAATGAAACTAGAAATTATCAGCAAAAGTAATCACAGAGACTACACAAGCACATGGAGACTGAATAATACATCCTTGAACAAAGGGTCACAGGAAAAATCAAGAAAGAAATTTTCAAATTCCTATAATCAAATGACAGTGGTAATGGAACATATTAGAATGAAAAAAATTCTAAGAGCAACGTTTATGGCGGTGAACAACTACATTAGAACAACTACATTAGAAATTTATTCTACATTAGAATAAATAACCTAAGACTGTATCTCAATATCCTACGAAAAAGAAAGCAATCCTAACCTAAAGCCAGTAGAGGCAAAGAAATTATAAAGATCACAGTGGAAATCAGTGAAATGTAGACTTAAAAATACAAAGGATCAACAAATCAAAGAGCTAGCTTTTTGAAAAGGAGTAAGATTGATAAATTCTAAGGCAAATGTACCAGCAGTGAGAGAAGATTTGCAACGATACACATAATAATGAAAAAGGAAAAATTATAACAGACACCACTGAAATTCAGAGGATGATTAGAACCTATTTTGAAAATTTATAGTCAAAATAAATTGGAGAATTCAAAAGAAATGGATAAATTTCTGGACACATAAGACTATCAAAAATGAACCAAGAAGATATACAAACTAATAACATGCAACAAAAGTGATTCAGTAATAATGTTCGATGAACTAAGAAAAACCCAGAACACAAGAATTCACCACTGATCTTTGGTAGAACTTAGAGAATATTAATACTCCTAAAACCTTCCCACAATAATGAAAGGGAAGAAATACTTTCAAACTCATTCCATGATGCAACATTACCATGATATCACAACCAGATAAAGACTCTACAATAACAAACATAACAAAAAGGAAAACTGGAGGCCAGTGTCTTTGAGGAACATAGATGAAAAAAGTCCTTAATAATATACTTGTAAACAGAATTCAATAAATAATTGAGACTATGCACCATAAGAAAATTACCTTCATTTCAGACATGCAAGGATGGTTCAGCATATATAAATAAATAAATGTGATATATCTCATAAATAGAATCAAGGCTAAAGTCACATGGTCATCTCAATAAATGCAGAAAAAGCCTTTGACAAAATGCAACAGCCCTTCATGATAAAAACTCCTGATGAAGTTGGGCATGGTGGTACACTCCTGTAATCCCAGCACTCAGGAATTTGAGAATCACCATGAGTTTAAGCTAGCCTATACTACATAGTGAGTTCAAGCCCAGCCTGAGCTACCTAGTATGACTCTATCTCAAAAATCTAAAAAATAAAAAATAAATCCTGGTGCTCCCTGGTGTAGCTTAGTCAGCTAAAGCCCCACTCTGTAAACGTAAGGTTGTGAGTTCCATCCCAGAGGCAGCAAAAAAAAAAAAAAAAAAAGACTATAAAATACTTACCCTGTCCTTTTTGTTTGTAGTCTGACTGTTTGAATATTTACTATGTACGCTTTAACTTTGTAACTTGAACAACTAAATCCAGGATGACAGTACATAATTTATAAATTACTGATTTCTTAGTGGGGCTTTTTCTCATTCTCATTTTTCATTCTTTCTTTTAGAATTCTGTATTGTTGCTACCCTTTTCTCTGATTTGTTTTTTTTTTCTTCTCTTTAAATAAAATTTTAAAAATGTATAATTGCTATTGTAAAAAAAGAGGAAATAAGAAGCGCTATAAAAGATATAGCTGCATGTATGTTTAGATGTGTGGGATTGATGACCATATTTCTAGGTTCTTTTGCGATTGTTGAACTGATCTGTTTGCACTCTCACTGCTTTAGTGTCCACTTTGTGTGCTTTAACTCTGTAACTTGAATAACTATTTCTAAAAGAACAATATGTAATGTATCAACTAGTGATTTCTTACTATTTATTTTCTTTTCTTAAAATTCTGTAATATTTCTACCTTTTTCCTGTTTTTTTTCTCTTTAAATAAAAAATATGAAAAAAATTTAAAAAATAAAAAATAAATAAATCCTGATGAAGACAGGAATTGAAGGACCTTATCTCAAGCCAGTAAAAACTATACATAATAAATCCACATCATACTAATGAGGAAGAAGTAAAAGTATTTTCTGTAAAATCAGGAACAAGACAAGGGGGTCCACTCTCAGCACTTCTTTTCAATATATTAATTAAAACCTTAGACAGAGTAATCAGGGAAGAGAATGAAATAAAATGGACATGAATGGAAAAGGAAGAAGTCAAATTATCCCTACTTGCAAATGGTATTGTCATATATATAGAAGTACCAGAAAATTCCACTAGAAGACTCTTAGAGCTGATAATTCAGTATAGTGGTGGGATATGGAGCCAATACATGAAAATCAATAATGTTGCTATACACCAAAAATGAATCTACCAGAAAGAATTCAGAAAAATAATTTCATTTACTCTAACTTCAAAATAGAATTACATTCTTAGGAATCAACCTAAGACCTCTACAATGAACACTATAGGATCCTGAAGAAAGACACTGAACAGGACATATGAAAATAGAAAGACATACCCCCTTCCTGGATAAGAAGAACTAATAGTGATACAATGGTCATATTACCAAAAGCAACATAGAGGTGTAATGCAGTTCCTATTAAAATACTAACAATATTCTTCACCGAATTAGAAAAACAATTTTAAAATTTACATAGATTCAGAAGAGGCTCAGAATATCCAAGGCACTTTTGAGCAAAAAGAGCAAATCAGTGGGCTTCATAATTCCAGGTTTCAAATTATACTACAAACATATAGTAACAAAAACAACATGATATGACCTCACTGGAATAGAATGGAAGACACAGAAACAACTCTATACACTTTCAGTCATCTGATCTTTGACAGGGGCCAAACACATATGTTGAAGAAAAAATAACCTCCCTAACAAATGATGCTAAGCAATCAGATTACCCACATGCAAAAGATTGAAACTATGCCCATATCTCCCACTCTAAACTCAAATCAAAACTGATCAAAGACAGACATACAAACAGAAACACTGAAACAACTGGAAAATAACTTAGGGGAAACACTTGTAGCTATAGGCACAGTCAAGGACTTCCCCAATGCAACTCTGCTAGCACAGGAAGTAATATCAAGAATCAATATGGGAGAGCCAGACCCCAGCCTTTTCCCATGAGTCGGCACCATTTGCAGATTGCAGGGGAAGAGAACCAGAATTCACCAAGAAGCAAGCCCTCCCTGCGAACCAGCACCATGCACGGGCCACCACTGGTGGGGAGACAGCCAGACCCCAGACCCTTTCAGTGTGCAGGCTGGAAAATGAGAAGAGCCAATGCCCCCAACCCTCAAGAGACCAGCTGATCTGTAGAAACACAGACTGTGACCATAGCTATTGAGGTGAAATGCAATTTAATGCTTGTGGTGTTTGGTGTTTCACTGACTTTGCAGGTCTAGGGTTGGTGGTCCGATCATCTATTCAGAGGATAACAGTACAGTGTGGCTTCTATGGGGATCTCCTTCTGAAGGTAGTAGCCATTGTTAGTTCCCTATTATCTTGTTTTGAAGTCCTATACTATTGTCATTGTTTTGTTGGGTTGGGTTTTATTCTGTTTTATTTTGTTTGATTTTGTTATGTCTCATGGCATGGGCAGCTATTTCAAAGATAGTAAGATATATTATGGTAGCTATTTGGGATTCATTATTGTCTTGTTTTGAAGTCCTTTACTGCATTCATTGTTTTGTTTTTATTGATTTGACTGTGTTCTGTTTTGTTTTATTTTTACTATGTCTGAAGATATCTGCAGCTATTTTGAATACAAGAGACATTATGGTAACCATTATTGATTTTGTATTGTTTTGAAGTTCTGTGTCACTTACACTGGTTTGTTTTGATTGGCCTTATTCTGTTTTATTTTGCTTAGTTTTATTCTCTTTAAAGTAAAAAATTTTTTAAAAACATGGGAGACAGCAAACAAAACAACAGAGTGAAGAGACAACCTATAGAACAGGAGAAATGCTTGTTAATGTAAAGGGTTAATATCTAGAATATGTGAAGAACAAAAATATAGCTACTTGGCCAGGGATTTAGCTCAGCAGCATAAGCACCTGCCTGGCAAGCACTGGGTCATGAGTTCAATCCTGGTGCCAAAAAAAAAAAAAAAAATATATATATATATATATATCCTCAAAAAAACAAATTACCTAATCAAAAAGGACATTAGGAAGACAGATCTTTCTCACATGGGAAGGAGAGCAAGAGTTAAAAGGAGGAGAAGGGAGGGAGGGAATTGGATGAAAAAAAGAAATAGGGATGCACTATGTGAACTGACTCCACAGAGGGAATTTAAACATTATAGGCTTCAACCATATGCTAATAAAAATATTTTAAATGTTAAAAAATTAAATTAAAAAATAAAGAAGGGCAAATGAACTAAATAGAAGCTTCTGAAAAGGAGAAGCATGTCATAAATAGTCAGTAAGTATGTAAAAAAAGTTCATTATCTTAAGCCATTAGGAAAATGCAAATCAAAACAGTTCTGGGATTCCAACTTACTCCATTTAGAATGGCTGTCATCAAGAAGCCATCTTCCAAAAAAACAAAGTCCCTTACAAGTATATAGGGATAAAGGAACACTTCTGCACTGTTAGTAGAAATGTAAGTTAATACAACTGCTATGGAAATCAATATGCAGATTTCTCAAAAAACTAAAATAGAAATTTCATTTTACCCAGCCATACCTCTCTAGGTATATTCTTGACAATTAATACTGTAGAGATACATGTGTGTCAACGTTTATAGCAGCAGAACTCACAATAGTGAGCCCAAGTGCTCAACAGATGAATACATAAAGTAAATATGGTGCATGTATACACAGTAGAATACTAATTGACAATAAAGAAGAAAGCAAAAAAAAAGAAAGAATGAATGAAATATAAAGAGATTAAGAGTGATAGTAGGAAACCAAATGGCAAACTTAGTGGAGAAGGGTATGAGGTGTGTTTGAAGGAACTGAAAATGATCAAGGTATTCTATAAGGAGCCTGAATGAATATAACTATAATGTATTACAAACATACAGTAAAAGAAGAGAAGTAGAAGGAGAGGGAGAAGGAGGTGGAGGGAAGGAGAGAGGAAGAGAATTACAGCTATATGAGAACACTTATTGGGCTGAGGATATATAAAAAAATTAAAAATAGAAAGGGCCAGAGATGTGACTCAGTGGTAGAATGCCTCCAGGTTCAATCTACAGTATCACCAAAAAGAAAAAAAGAGAGGGGGGAGAGAGAGAGAGAGAGAGAGAGAGAGAGAGAGAGAGAGAGAGTGAGAAGGGGCCAATGGAATGTTATGTGTGTTAGTCAGCCTTCCTGTTGCTAAGACACAGCACATGACAATCACAATTTAAAAGAGGAAAGGTTTAATTTAGCTCATGGCCTCAGGAGATGCAGTCCATGGTCAGCAGGCTGAAAAGGTTGCTTAGTTCACAATATTCAGAAGCAGAGCCAGGGAGCCATGCCAGAGAGGAAGAAGTCAGGGACCACACACAGTACCCAACACCACACATCCATGACCCACCAAACATACTCAGGAATGTGCCTTACTAATCTTCTGGGCATTTCTTAATCCAATGGAGTTGACATATAAGGATTAACACTCACAAAAAGCAATGTATTCCACAGGCCACCAGTCACCTCACTTTGGGCAACTTTTCCTGAGGGAAAGCTCTTGTGTATAAAAAGAACAGACACAGACTGTAACCTCTTGCAGCTGTTCGTGGCCTATCATCTTTTCCATCCCTGACTTTGATTGCTTATATTTAGATAGAGTAAAATAGCAGTACCTTGTAACCCAAATCACTTTACTGAAACAGACAATAAGGTAAGTTTTCTTTCACAGCAAAATACAAATGGTTTCCAAAGTCAAACTATCATTGCAGTCTGATCAGGATGGCTTTAAATTTATGCATGCACATTTCTTACTGAAGATATTATTTAATAAAGCCTAAAGTAAAATTGAAAGTGAAAGCATAGTGAGTTTTATGTTCCTGACTAAAGAGATAAATTTAGTAATTGTTTCTCAGGTAACTAAACTTTGCTGTCTGACTTAGATTTTTATGTATTTAATTCACCCTTAAAGCTGGATTTTGTGCAAAGTTCCATAACTGCTTTAAAATATGAGCTTTATCAGAGATGTGAAAACTGAGACTATAGTAATATTTTCTTATTAACTCATCTCACAATATGAAGGCAGGGAATGGAGACTTAGAACACCTGGGGACAAACTGGGAAGAATGAGGGCCAAGTACAGTAACTGTGTTCATGACCCTAAAAATAACTGTGCTTATACCAAAAATAACTTGATTCCTTCAACCTAGAAAGTCCCTGGTTTTAGAGTTAAGTGGTATAATAATTCATTTCAAAAAGAAAAAATAAGGTCATCTTTTTATTAGAATTTTCAGAGGCTATCTTCTTCACTGGTTAATTATGTTGTCAATTGAAGTTTTTTGCAGTTTTGTTTTTGTTTTTGGAAATAGGGGTTTGCTTTTTAAATCTCAGTTAATGATATCTTTAGAGCAAGTTGATAAATAAATACTATACATCTCTACTTTTAAGAAGAAACTGTAGGTCTGAGGAAGCTACAGTCCATTCTTCAGTCTGACTCAAATTCCAGAGAATTAGATTAAATCATCATGAAACACCATCATCCATCACTACTTTCCCAAGTAAGACCTAATGTATAATCTGGATGAGCAAATAACCATTCAATACAATGTAGAATGTGTAAAAATCATAGCAGTAGAACAAAATGCCTGAGGTCAGAGGAGCTTCACAAGCTTGACCTAACTAAACAAACGAGTAACTTCAAAGTTAAGTCTATCTGATTTTTATCCTGAAGTGCAACACAAGCAACCCAGAAAATTTTCCTCCTTGATAAAATACTGAAAATAGCATCTACCCTATAAGATTACATGAGAGAAGGGAGGTACCAAGCATACAGGAGGTCCTCTGTAAATGCTAGTCTCTACTGCCCACAAGGCCACGTGCTAGGACTTACTGTCAGCTCTCTATACTTAACAAAGGAGAGGTGACAAGGTCATTGAGATGTCACTCAGCATAGAGTTCATGCTGCAGTCATGTGCCACTTCTCTGCACAACAGTTAATTATATCTCCCTGTTAAACCTACTGTCTTAGTTACTTTTTACTTGCTGAAACAAAATACCTGATGCCCAAATTTGGGAAAGGAAAAGTTTATTTCTTACATTTTTCAGAGGTTTTAGTCCATACTCAGTTGGCTCCAAGGCAGGGTGGCATGGCGGGGCCGCATTTCATGGTGGCTGCAAACAGCAAGGTGGAAACCGGCAAGAGAGAGAGACACGCCTTCTTCCTGCCATTACATTGTATGCTGGCTCCACCCCTAGGCAGGTGTAGTGCTGACACCATCAATCCATGCCCTAGACAATGAACCAATCACAAATGTACAATGCAAACGCATGAGGCCTGGGGGCCACCAACATAAACCATGACACCTACTAACAGCCAGGACTGGTGATGCATACCTATAATCCCAGCACTCCAGGATGCTGAAGCAGAAGCAGGGGAAGTTCAAGCCCAGCCTGGGCAATTTAGCAACTTAGTATGACCCTGTCTTAAAATTAAAACTCTTTTAAAGGCTGGAGATTTAATTCAGTGAAAAGGTCCTGGTGAATGGCCATCGCTGCTCTGCTGTTGGAGGAGCCCACTGGGATCATAAACTCAGCTCCAGTAAAAAATTAGAAGGACAAAATATGGAAGGAAGACCCTTTATTTGTAAAGAGAAAAAGGAAGGGAGGGAAAAGAGAAGATAGTTACTCTGATGAGAAAGAACCAGAGTAGGGGGCTCTGGAAAGATGGAGGACCTTTAGGCCTGTGTTCTCAGGTCTTTTTTGTTTTTTGTTTTTTGGAGGGAGCAGAAGAGACCCTTTCCACCCACCTGGAACTTGCCATAACTGGATTGACTTCAGCACCTCTGCTTAATGTCTTCTGGTGGTCTGTGTGCAGCATCTTTCCATGTAGTTATTCACTTGTCTCTAACCTACATTTTAACCTACATTGGAGTGGGTAGCCAGCTGGTAAGGGGCTATTTTATTCAAGGTTAGATTAGAGTGAGTAAGGCACATGTGTCTATCTACTATACCCCATAATGACCCTAGAGTAAATAATGTAGTGACTCTAGAATGAATACACACACACACACACACACACACATATATATATATTTTCTACTTTCCCAAACATTGTGCAATCAACATTTGTCCTCCAGCCTTGCTTCTACTTCATTCCTATTTATCTTTGTTTTATGAACCATCCTCCCTAAATTTCTCTACCTCAGGGTAAAACCACTCTACCATGGGGAAACACTTTGTGTACAAATTCCTAATTTACACTGGTTCAATTATATAACTATGGACTTTGCCCTTATGGTCTAAAGTACAAAATCAATTACCACGATTTTTCAGCTTCTAAACTGTGCTGGATGCTATTGTTATTGATAAACATACTACTTTAGCTAGGATGTCATATCTGTTGTAATCAGTTATTCTTCCTTCTGTAACAACACTGAGAATCTCTGGGGTAATAACCTTATCAGAGCCAACACCAAAGCACTAGGGACTGAGCCAAACAGATACCAACATCCCACTTTTAATTAATTGGGAAGATAGGATCTTGGAACAGACATCAAGAACCTCCTATGCACAGAAGATATCCTTGAAGAACAGACTTTTCCTAGAGAGGGTTTGATACTAGTGATATAGCTACCTATTACAAAAACATTCAAGTATCAACACAGAAAACAAAATAAAGCATTTTTTTTAAATAGAAGCCAAGAGGCAGAAGCAAAATACAATCTCAGAACTTCAGCCCACACAAACAAATCTAGGAGACATCTACATAGAGTAAATTGGAAGATACACACTTAAATTTCTGAAATGATAGCAACTGAAGTAAAGAAACAAATCCATGAGCCCATAGAGAAAATCAGATCAAAAATAATCTTAGATAAAAAAAGAAATGACAACCATAGTGAAGTAACTGCTCAGCACATTTAGAGAAGACATAAATTTTAAAAAATGAAGGAGTATAGGAAAATGATGGAAACCTTGAATGAACATTATAGAAAATAATTAGAAAGCATGAAACAGGTTCAAAGAGATACCAAGGAAATTAAAAATCTCATTGAAAAATGCAAAAACTGCTTGAACAAAACTGAAGATACACTTTCATACCTTGAAGACAGGATTGCAGCTAGTGATCACAAAAAAAGACCTCTTAAAAATAATAAAGGACCAGGAACTAACAATTCAACAGTTGCAAGATAGTACAAAGAAAGATATTATAAAACTAATGTGTCAATGAAAAAAGTAGAAATCAACATAAATGACATAAAAAGACTATTTGCAGAACTAATAGCAGAAAATTTCCCAAGCATGGGAACAGAATCTGATATGCAGATAAGTGATGCATATAGAATTGCAAATGGCCAGGGCCAAAATAAAGCTATACCCAGACATATAATAATAAAGATCCTAGAAATTCAGCATAAAAACAGAATATTAGAAGTTGTTAGAGAAAAGAAACAGATTACCTATAAGGAAAGCCCATTAGAATCACAACCACCTTCTCAATACCAACTTTCAAGTCAAAAGGAGTTTGGAGTGAAGCATTTTGAGTCCTGAAAGGAAAAAACTTCCAACCAGATTGATATACCCTGCAAAAATATCTTCTAAAAATAATGGAGAAATAAGATACTTCCATGGAAAAGAATAAGTGAAGAAAGTCATGTTCATCAAACTAACCCTACAAAGAGAACTGAAAGATATTCTAGATAGTGATAAAAATGACCATAATTCCAAGAACAACATCAAAAAGAAACCACCAGATAGGGCAAGCAATTGAAAATCAGGGAACCTACAACACAAAAATAATGACAAAAATAAGCCAATCTATATCAGTTTTAACCACCAAAGTAAATGGCCTCAATTCATCAATTAAAAGAAACACACTGGCAGAATGGATCAAGAAACAAGATTCAACAATATGCTTCATACAGAAAACACATTTAACTTGAAAAGAAATTCATAGACTGAGAGTCAAAGGATGGAAAACAATACTCCATTCAAAAGGAACCCAGAAAAAAGCACAGGTAGCTATTCTGTTTGCAGGCAATGTGAACTTCAAACCAAGAATGACCAAAAAAGAAAAAGAATGTCTCTACATACTTGTTAGGGGAAAAATTCAAGAAGAGATAAAAATCATAAACATATATGTGCCAAATATGGGTGTACTCAACAATATAAGACAAGTATTATTAGACATGAAAAATCAAATAAGAAATAACAGAATGTAACAGAGGACATTAATACCCCATTGACACAAAAAGATAAATAAACTTGACAAAAAATCAGCAAAGAAGTAACATAACTGAACCAAACCTGTGAACTAATGGACTTAATAAACATTTACAGAGTGCTCCACCCAACATTAGAATGCACATTCTTCTCAGCTGCACACAAGAAGTTCTCTAAAGTAGACCATATACCAGCCCATAGAACATGCTTAAGCAAATGCAAAGCAATTGAAATTATCCCATAAATATTATCTGATCATAATGTAATGAAATTGGAAATCAATAGCAAAAGAAATTACATAAACACATGGAAACTAAATAACACCCTCCTGAACAACCAATGGGTCACAGATGAAATTAAATATCATCTACAATCAAATGAAAATGCAAATACAACACAGGAACCTGCAGGATATGATGAGAGCAGTCCTAAGTGGGAATTTATAGCAGTTAATTCTCCTATCAGGAAAACAGAACAAGCACAATAAACAACCTAATGCCACACCTCTAGTTTCTAGAAAAAGAAAAACAAATCAGGCCCAAATCCCATAGAATGGAGGAAAGTATAAAGAGAAAAGATTAATACAATTGAGACCAAGAAAGCAATTCAAAGAATTAATGAATTACAGAGTTGGTTCTTTGAAAGAATAAATAAAACTGATAAGCCCATAGCCAGGTTTATCCAAAAAAAGAAAAAGAAAAATCTCAGATTCACGCATTGAGAAATGGAATGGATGAAATCACTACAGACCCTGTGAAAACACAGACGATCATCAATACCTACCTCAAAAACTTTTATTCTCATAGATTTGGTAATACAGAAGAAATGGACAGATTCCTAGAAATATACAAATTACTAAATCTGTATCAAGATGTAAAACTGCTGGATAACCCAGTTTCAGTTAATAAAACTGAAAATGTAATTAGAATTTTATCAACAAAGAAAATCCCAGGTCCTGATGATTTCCAGCTGAATTCGTCAAAAAATTTAGGGAACAATCCTCAAACTCTTCAATAAAATTGAAAGGGAAGCAATTCTCCCTAATTCATTCCAAGAGGTGAAAATTACCCTGATTTTAAATTCAGAGAAAGACCCAACCACAAAAGAAAACTACAGGCCAATCTCCTTAATGAACACAGATGCAAAAATCTTCAATAAGATACTAGCAAACCTAATGCAGCAAATCATCAAGAGGAGTATACACCATGACCAAGTGGGATTCATCCCAAGAATGCAGGGAAGGTTCAACATGTTCAAGTCAAAAAATAGATTACAACACATAAATAGAGCCAAAGAGAAGAATCACATGATCATCTCAATAGACACAGAAAAAGCTTTTGATAAAGTGCAACATTCATTCATGATAAAAAAAAAAACTACAGAAAATCAGCATAAACCTACAGAAAATCAGCATAGGTGGTATTTACCTCAATCTGATAAAAGCCATATATGACGTACCAACAGCCACCATCTTACTAAATGGACAAAAACTGAAAGCCTTCAACCTAAAATCAGGAACAAGACAAGGATGTCTACTATGACTACCCCTATTCAATATAGTTCTGTAAACATTAGCCAGAGCAATCAGACAAGAGAGAGAAATAAAGGAATAAGGATAGGAAAAGAAGAAATTAAATTATCATTATTTGCAGATGAGATTGATACTCTACATAGAAGACCCCAGAAGCTCCATTAAAAGACTTCTAGATCTAATAAACAAATTCATTAATGTAGCTGGATACAAAATCAACACTCAAAAATCAATAGCATTCCTGTACACAAACAACAAACTCACTGAGAGAGAAATTACAGAAGCAACACCCTTCACAGTAACATCCAAAAAATGGAACACTTAGGAATCAATCCAACACAGAAAGTAAAACATCTATATATTGAAAAGCATACTACTCTGGAAAAGGAAATAGAAAAAGATATCAGAAAATGGAGAGGTATATCTCTTGCTCATGAATAGTAAGAATCAACATTGTGAAAATGGTCATACTCCCAAAACTATTATACACATTTAATGCAATCCCAATCAAAACACCATTAGCATACCTCACAGATCTAGAGAAAGCATTCCTAAAATTCACTTGGAACCAAAAGAGACCTAGAATAGCATAGGCAAACCTAGGCAATAAAGGCAAGACAGAAGGCATCACAATCCCAGACTTGAAATTATACTACCAAGCTACTGATACAAAATCAGCATGGTACTGGCAAATAAAAGGACTTGAGGATCAGTGGAACAAATTAGAAAGTGCAGGCACAACTCTAAACACACTGAGCTGCCTTATATTTAACAAGGGACCAAAGGTTCACTGGAACAAAGATAGCCTCTTTAACAAATGACACTGGAAAAACTGTCTCTCTACATGCTGAAGACTAAAACCAGAAACATGCCTATCACTATGCATTAAACTAAAGTCAAAATGGATCAAAGGTCTAAATATTAAAACAAAAACACTCAAATTTACTGAAGCAAAAGTAGGTAGAAATCTTGAAGACATAGGGGTAGGCAAACTACATGAACAAAACCCAAACTGAACATGAAGTACTTCAAAGAATCAACAACTGGGATATCAACTTATTAAAAAGTTTTTGGACATCAAAAGAAATCAACAACAGAGTATAAAGACAACATATAGAGTGGGAAAAATTTTAGCAAACTATCCCCTAGACAAAGGACTTCTATCAAGAATGTATAAAGAATTGGAAAAAATCAGACTCCCCCTAGTCAAAAACTCAATCCAAAAATGGGCATCTGAGATAAATACACACTTCTCAGAGGAAGAAATACAAATGGAAAATAAATACATGAAAAAAATTGGTCATTTGAGATATGCAAATTAAAACAAGAATGAGATTCCATCTTATTGCAGAAAGAATGGCTATCATCAAAAAAGTCAACCAATAACAAATGTTGGAGGGGCTTCAGAGACAAAAGAATCCTTCTTCACTGTTGGTGGAAGTGTAGAGTTGGTGTAGTGGTACAGTCACTGTGCAAAGCAATGTGGAGATTCCTCAGAAAACTAGGATTAGAGGTTCCTTTTGACCCAGTTACTCCCCTTCTGGGTTTTTTCCCCAGAAGAATTAAGAACCTCATATCACAGTGATATATGTGCACCCATGTTTATAGCAACACAATTTATAATAGCTAAGTCTTGGCAGCAACCCAGATACCTATCAGCCAAGGAACAGATAATAAAGATAGGATATTTTTTTACAATGGAGTATTACTTGGCCATAAAGAAGGATAAAGTCAAGACTTTTATAGGTAAATGGATGCAACTTGAGACCATACTCATAAGTGAAATAAATCAGACTCGCATGTGTCAACACTGTATTGTCTCCCTGATGTGAGAAACTGAAGGAGTAAATAAGGTCTAAAATGTACAATAGATATTGTGAAATGGAAGAAACTACTCAAAAGCCAAGAACAACTGTGATGAGGGAAAGCAGAAAAGAAAGAAGGAATAAGAAAGAATATATATGTGCAAGATAGCTAAGATAATTATACTACTAATTTCTATTGGGTTCATTGAAAAGAAAGATTTGTGCTTATCTTATTTGATAAATTGTTCATGCCTATATCTTGCAATCTGAACAACTACTTTGAAGATAACAATATGCAATGTGTTAACCATTGTTAATCTCCTATTATCTTGTTTTGAAATTCTGTAGCATTGTTTTTATTGTTTTCTCTCTTCAAAAAATATTGATAATAAAAGCATGGTTTTCCATGAACACCTCAAGGACAGTTTGTAGACAAGAATGTCTCAAAAGCTGATATACAAAAAGAAATATAAAACTTCATTATCAAAGATATAAATTAAGAGAAGCTATTTCTTTTCTTTTTTCCTAGTACCAAATGTTTTTAAACTATCAAATGCTGGCAAAGATGAAGTAAAATGCTCTTGTCAATTACTTGGGGATATGAGGACAAGCAAATAAAACAATGGCCATCTGGGTCTTTAAAGGAGTGAGTACTAAATCCAGACCCAACCTGCAAGAAACCCATGTCCACGAGAGAACCAGGGGAGAGAAGCCCGAGCCACGCTGAGGGCTGTCACCGACCGTGCAGTGGCACTCACAGTGGAGGGAGGGCTGCACGAGACAGTCTCAGAATGCCTGGCAGCCTACGGAGGCCTCAGGAGGACAAGAGGTCCACTGCAGCCAAGGAAGCCCCAGAGGATCCCGTGTCCTCTGCACGGGCCACCTTAGTATCCCTGCCACCCAGGCCAGCAGCCAGGTGCAGTCCACAGGAATCATGGCACTGGCTGATCCTCTACCCAGTCATGCTCTCAGTGTTTGGAGGACTGAGAGGCACGTTCTGGTGGCTGCCACAGTCCCTTTCTCCTCCACACCCTTTCTTTTTTTTCAGCGTTGTAGATTGAACCCTAGGCTTTCTTCACACTGAGTTACATCCCTAACCTGCCTAGGCTGGCCTCAAAGTCATGATCTTCCTGCCTCAGCCTCCCAAGTGCTTGGCATTATACACATGAGCCACCATGCCCAGCTCTGTCACGTGTAGGTGAACAAATTTGACAATGTATATAAATTTAATAATAAGTTTACTTTTTTATCTAGTAAGTCTACCTCTTGAAATACATGGCATGAAATGGAAATATTTTAATATGCAAAAAATAAACTGAGTTACACCATTGTTCATTCTATGTGTTTATAACAGCACAATATTGGAAAGTCGACATCACTTACAGTTAAATGTTGTCAGTTTTTAACTGATCGATCTCATTCATTTCAACCACTTATCCTCTTTAGGCTTTCAAGGATGTGAGTTCAACTATGGTGACCAAAGAGATTTTTAAAAATAAAAAAGCATTTGCTCACTTACCTTAATCCTGTTGAACTTCACTATGACTCTCATACTCAGAAGAATTAGCCCCAGCTGCCTAGCAAGCACGAGGACCTGAGTTTGACGCTGGTATGCAAAAAGAAAAAGAAAATAATTGATACATTTGTAATCTGAGTGTGGTTCCCAAGGTTGCATTCATTTGAAAAAGCCACCAAATGTGCCCTCAGGATTCACGAATTTCACTAAGTGAATTTTATTTTTTTATTTTATGGATAAAAAGATACAATAAAATTTCATAACAAAATAATAGAATCACAATTATTAATATATTACATGTTATTTTTAAAGTAGTTGCTCAGGGTACAAGATATGGGCATAAATATTTCTGCAATTGATATTAGCACAAACCTTCCTTTTCAATGAACTCAGAGACCCTAATAGTATAATTGACTTGCATTTTTCCCCTTTTCCCTACTGTCCTTTCCCCTTTCACCCATCCTAGTTCCTTTTTCCTTTTGATCAATTTCTTCCTGTTTCACAGTATCTATTGTACATTTTAGACCTTATTTATTCTTTTGGTTTCTCACATCAGGGAGACAATACAAGGTTTACACATATGAGTCTGGTTTATTTCACTTATGTGTATGGTTTCAAGTTGTATCCATTTACCTATAAAAGTATCAACTTTACCCTTATTTATGGCTGAGTAGTGCCCCATTGTACAAAAATACCACATCTTTTTTAATCCATTCTTCAGTAGACAGGCACCTGGTTGCTGCCAAGACTTAGCTATCACAAATTGTGCTGCTTTAAACATGGGGTGTATATATATCACTGTGGTACGATGTTTTTAATTCTTCTGGGAAAAAACACAGAAGGGGAGTAACTGGGTCAAATGGAACCTCTAATCCTAGTTTTCTGAGGAATCTCCACACTGATTTGCACAGTGACTGTACCAGTCTACACTCCCACCAGCAGTGGAGAAGGGTTCCTTTCTCCCTACAGCCCCACTAGCATTGGTTATTGGTTGATTTTTTTTTAATGATAGCCATTCTTTCTGCAATGAGATGGAATCTCAGTCTTGTTTTAATTTGCATCTCTAGAATGAACTCATAAGGTGAATTTTAATCTTAAAGAATAAATCAAAGACATAGCTGCTTAAAATGAGAGATTCTGCAACCCTAAGTGCCATGATTCTCCCCCAGGACAAGACTTGTCTCTCAGACTCACAGGCCACTGGTCTTCCTGACAGAAGGCTTTACCAGCTTACACAGACCACCAACTGACCAACCCCCAGTGTGAAGGGCCAGGACAGTGAGAGTGCTCTCTGCTGATGCTACCCACCAGACCTTCTTCTCCCTGCTTTGCCCTCGCCCCTTCCTCTTATCATGATCATTTTCTTCTTTCATGGAGTTATCCTCAGCTGCAAGCCCTACCTTAGCCCTGTCATTATCACTAGTGCTGCCTGTTCCAAAGCCAAACACATAGAAACCCACTGCCACTGTCTTCACCACTTCACAGGAGCTGTTAGTATCTGCCTCACCTCTGGTATCTGTTTTGAAAAATTTTAAATTTTACTGTAATCTAGAAAGTACACGGATGATATGACTGGATTTTTACCTCAAATACATATAAGAGAGGCATAGGCTGCCCAGAATCTCCACCATGGGCCTGCTCTCCCTCCAGGAACTTAGCAGAAGCCTGCATCTGGGGTAAGCTGCCCAGAAACTCCACCGTGGGCCCGCCCTCCCTCCGGGAACTTAGCAGAAGCCTGTATCAGGCATAGGCTGCCCAGAACCTCCAATGTGGGCCCACCCTGCCTCCAGGAACTTAGCAGAAGCCTGCATCAGGGGTAGGAACCTCCCCTGTGGGCCTGCCCTGCCACCAGAAACATGGAGGAGGCCCACCCAAGACTGAAAACTGCCCTGGACTGCTACAGATGGGCCCGCCCTTCCACCTAGAACATCAGAAGATCTCAGTGGTATCCAGTTAGTGTGAGAAAATTTGGAACTTTGCTCCCAGGTGGTGAACTTTGGACTACACTGGATTGACTGTATCAGTATGGTGAGTATTCCCCTAAAATAGAGGTGTACAGCAGATCAATAGGGCCAGTAGTAAAAACCCCCTCTAACTAACTGTAAGACTTTGGAGTGTCTGAAAAGAGTGTGTGTGATCCCATCCTACACATAGAAAACACCAGGCAGAGTAAAAATGACAAAACAAAAAAGCAAAATGCAGTCTCAAACATATAATTCACCAGAAGCAAGTATAGGAGACATTGAAATAGAGGACCCCAAAAGTAGCACACTGGGAATCTCTGAAAAGATAGCCAGTGAAGTAAAAAAACAACTGCATCAGGCTATAGAGGAAATCAAATTAGAAGTAGTCTTCCATGTAAAGATAGAAATAACAACTTTATTAAAGGAGTTGCTGAACGCAGCTAAAGAAGAACTAGAGAAAAAAGTACATGAATCTGGGAAACTGATTGAAACTTTGAATGAACAATATAGAAAACAAGCAGAATTCATGAAACAAACTCAAAGAGACATCCAAGAAACAAAAAATTCTATTGAAAGCGTGCAAAATCGCCTAAAGGAAGCTGAGGATAGGATTTCGGACCTTGAGGACAGGATCACAGTTAGTGATCAGGAAAGGATAGAACTTTTAAAAATAACAAAGCAGCATGAAATGACAATCCAGAAGCTTCATGATGATGCCAAGAGCAACAATATAAGAATAATGGGCATTAGCGAAGACACAGGAGTGCAGGCAAACGACATACATAAAGTATTTACAGAAATAATAGCAGAAAATTTCCCAAACATGGGGAAAGAATCTGATATGCAGATAAGTGAGGCATATAGAACACCAAACAGTCACAATCAACATAAATCCACACCCAGACACATAATGATTAAGATCTCAGACATACAGCATAAAAACAGAATATTAAAACCTGTCAGAGAAGACACAACTGACCTATCAGAGAAAGCCCATTAGAATCATGGCAGACTTTTCAGCACAAACCCTCAAGTCAAGAAGATCTTGGAGTGAGGTATTTCAAGCCCTGAAACAAAACAACTTCCAACCCAGACTGATGTACCCAGCAAAACTTTCATTCAAATTTAATGGAGCAACAAGATACTTCCATGACAAAGAACAACTGAAGAAATTCATGTCCACTAAACCAAACTTAGAAAGAGTACTGAAGCACATACTACACAGAGATAAAAATGACCACAACCCCCAAAACAACAACAGAAAGAAACCACCAGGTAGGATAAGCAATTAAGAGGAAAAGCAAAAATAAACAACTGGAACATAACATGGCAAAGTTGAGCCAGTACATATCAGTGCTATCCATAAATATAAATGGCCTCAATTCACCTATAAAAAGAAATAGATTGACAGAATGGATCAAGAAACAGGACCCCACAATATGCTGTATACAAGAAACACATCTGACCCAAAAGGAAACTCATAGATTAAAAGTCAAAGGATGGAAAA